>VWZO01000076.1:19871-38906 GCA_013396975.1 Bucco capensis | reverse complement strand
TTTGGTCAGGTAAACCTAGAACTGAAAAGCATCTTTCAGGGGTTGGTTTTATGATTAAAAACTCCTTTGTTCCTAGACTCAAAAATCTGCCTGTACTGTTTAATATTTTTATAAACGATATCAAACAGCAGCATTGAGCGCACCATCAGCAAGTATGCAGATGACACCAAGCTATGGGGTGGTGTTGATACGTTGGAGGGGTGGGATGTCATCCAGAAGGACCTGGACAAGCCCAGGTAAACCTCACGAGCTTCAACAAGACCAAGTGTAGGGTCCTACACCTGGGTCAAAACAACCCCCACTATCAATACAGGCTGGGGGATGAGATGATAGAGAGCAGCCCTGCGCAAGAGGACTTAGGGGTGCTGATGAATGAGAAACTGGACATGAGCAAACAGTGTGCGCTGGCAGCCCAGATGGCCAATCGCATCCTGGGCTGCATCAAAAAAAGCATGGCCAGCAGATACAGAGAGGTGATTCTGCCACTTTACTCTGCTCTAGTGAGACCTCATCTGGAATACTGTGTCCAGCTCCGGAGCCCTCAACACAGAAAAGACATGGACCTGATGGACCGGGTCCAGAGGAGGGCCACAAAAATAATCAAGGGGCTGGAACACCTCTCCTATGAGGACAAGCTGAGGGAGCTTCCAGTACCTAAAAGGTACTTACAAGAAGGCTGGAGAGGGCCTGTTTACAAAGGCCTGTAGTGAAAGGACAAGAGGCAATGGTTTTAAATAGGAGGTGAGTAGATTTAGACTGGATATTAGGGAAAAGTTCCTTATCACAAGGGTGGTGGAACACTGGAACAGGTTGCCCAGGGAGGTGGTTGAGGCCCCATGCCTGGAGGCATTCAGGGTGAGGCTTGACAGGGCTCTGTGCAACCTGATCTAGATGGGGATGTCCCTGCCCACTGCAGGGGGGTTGGACTAGATGGCCTCCAGAGGTCCCTTCCAACCCATACCATTCTATGATTCTATGAACTGATCATAGACAAATTCAAAGTATGATTAATGTTCCAAGATACCTTTGGAGGTAATCTTGTCCATGTCTCCTGTTCAAGCAAGGTTTCCTTCGAGCTGGTTACTCCAAGGGTGGAGACTCTACAACCTCCCTGGGCAACCTATGTTAGTGCTCAGTCACCCTCATAGTGAAAAAGTGTTTCATGCTGTTCAGAGGAAGTCTCCTGTCACTTGATGCCCAGTCACTGGGCTGGCTCCATTCTCTCTTCACCCTCCATTCAGGTATTTTTATACATTGACAAGATCCCCCTGCGCCTTCTCTTCTCCAGACTGAACAGTCCCAGACCTCTCAGCATTTCCTCATAGGAGAGATACATTACGTTTCTCGTGCTTTACATTGTATATGATATTATTGTATATTATAGAAGAATAAATTTCTTCTAGCTGCAAGGTACTATAAAGAATTATAATAGTAAAAAAGTCTACAGTAATTTGTACAGCCTTTCTTTCCAAGTATGAAGCAGAGGGTCAAAACAATTACATTACTGCTACTTCTGAAATACTGTGTAGAGTAAGAATATTCCCCTATTTCTTACCCTGGTTTCACTATTCAACCTTTGCAGACATGAATATGTCTCTGCATTTCTTAAAACGAATCACTGGTTCTGGATGTGAAATACTCACCCAGATATACATGATTTTTACAAAGGGGACAGCTGGGCACATTTCTTCTAAATAATGGCAGGATTGAAATGTCTCTCTGTGTGTACTCGCTTGTAGCTCATTAAACTGGCATGGTCATTTATCAAGGATTTTCCAAGGACTGTAGGAATATTAAAGCCCATTGATACTACAGCTCTTACCTTCCATCCCAGTAATTCTTAAATCCACAGAGAGGCCTTTGTGCTTTCATACTCAAATATGAAAAGGAAATACTTCCTCTTTATTAAAAGATACTCAGTGATACCATAAACATATGTGTCTGAAATCTATAAATAATTATGCAAAGAAAATATTTAGAAAATTTCTGGGCAACTTACAGAAGTAATTACTTTGCCACTGGTAATGGCACTTCATCCTCCCATCAACAGATGCATCTCTCATTACTTACAATGGGAACTCTAAGCACATATTGAGGGAATTGACCTCAGTGGTATTATTCCATTAATAGGGCTAAGCTGTCTCACTGGTTTGTTGGAAGAGATTGATACCTGACATTAGTTCACAGATGCATTACAGTTACTATGTTAGCTATTATTTCATCCATGTTAGAACTCATCTATGTTAAGTATATATACAATTTCTCTTGCTTCACATCTTAGCTGATGGTAGTCATTCTTGCACTAGAAGATTTTTGTTTTGTTTTGCAGTGATTCAATGTCCAATGTAGTAGAAGAAACCACATTTCCAAATGATTTCTGTTTTCTTTACATTTTATAGCAAAGTTTAAGTAAAATAAATAAATTATAGATTCATAGATTCATTGAATCACTACAGTTCGAAAAGACCTCTAAGATCATCAAGTCCAACTGTCAACCTGTCACTACCATGTCCACTAAATCATGTGACCAAGTGCAACATCTACAAGTTTTCTGAACACCTCCAGAGACAGTGACTCCACCACTTTCCTGGGTACCCTGTTCCAATGCTTAATAACTTTTTCTGTGAAGAAACTTTTCCTAATATCTGATCTAAACCTCCCCTGGTGCAACTTGAGGCCATTTCCTCTTGTTCTAAACCTCATACCATTTGCTCCGACCCATTGATTCAGCCTGTCCAGATCCCTTTGCAGAGCCTTCTTACACTCGAGAAGATGAACACTTCTGCAAACCTGCTGAGGTAACTTCATATACACAGAAAATAAATATAGGGCAGATATATAAATTATTCTACTGTAATATCATTTCAGGATTCTTATGCCTCCGTAACCCACAAGTATGTCTAAGTTGTTCATGCAGGCACCAAGACATTGACATGAAATTGCTGACTCACAGCTGAATTGCCTCTATTTTATTCAGAACATGAAATGTACAGTCCAGGATTTATTATGCTTGGTATAAGCTACAATTCTCTTCACAGAATCACAGAATCACAGAATCACAAAGGCTGGAAAAGACCCCCAGGATCATCAAGTCCAGCCTATGACCCTATACACCCAACATCTAAACCATGCCACTCAGTGCCACATCTAATCTTTTTTTAAACACCTCCAGGGANATCTAATCTTTTTTTAACCCCCTCCAGGGATGGTGCCCCCCCCCCCTCCCTGGCCAGCCTATTCCAGAGCCCAATCACCCTCTGCGTGAGGAAGTGCTTCCTAATATCCAGTCTAACTCTCCCCTGCTGCAACTTCAAGCCACTTGCTGTGGCCTCTTTCTCAATTCTTTAATTTTTCCAAACAATTCGGTTTGTAAAAAAAAAAAATGTATTAATCTGTCACGGGTTAGGGTTAGGTCAGCCTCTAGACAGGAGAGATGCTCTCTATTATCCACTCTTCCTTCCCAAAGGTGAAAAGAAAGGGAATAAGGGAGAGACACTTACAGATTAGAAAAGAAAACTAAAATAATTTTAATGAAATGATACCAATAAAATGAAATGCATGTAAGTATATACAAAAAATAGTGTGGGGCAGGCACTGGGGAAGTCCCAAACTGGACTCAGCAGCACAGGATCCAGAGAATTGTTCTCAGGACCTGGATTCTAGAACTGGATTCAGGGGCACGCAGATTGAGATGAAAAGTCAGAACAGACAAGAGTCCTCCTTGGACACAGGCCATTGAAGAAAGGAGTTGACCCTTGTGATCCCTCAGCTTTCTACTAAATATGATGTATATGGAGTGTAATACCTTATTGGGCAGTTTAGGGTCATGCCTTCTGTCTACATCTTCCCATAGCTATGGTCTCCTACTTACTGCACCCCTCCAATGCCGTAAACCAGATTTAGCAGTGACATTGGTCTGCATACCGATCCATGGTTGTAAATATAAACATTAGGTTTACCACTGCTAGAAGCGGGCATTTGTCTATGAAAACATGCTGTTAGCTTCAGAAAGTGCAGTTATTTAGAGGATCTTTAGCTGAAAAGTAAAATCACTGAACAGATTTGTTCTGTTCTAACCTGAACCAGAACACAGCCCTGTGTCCTTGTTGCCAACTGAAAATGAGCACTCGATTGTGAATTTCCCTGATGGAGCCATACTCAACCAAGGGACAAATGTGCCAAGAAGGACCAAACTGGAGGCTTACTGTTCTGGTTTGACCAAAGNTTCCTGAGGGCGCAACTCCAACTGCCATTTTCCTCCTTATCAGTCCCTCCCAGCGAATGCTTTCCTGGGCGAAGGAAGGGGGGGAGGGAAAACGCCACGGTGTTTTCTTAAAGAGGAAGCGTTTCTGTCCCTTGCCTGCTTGAAAAGCAGACCAGCCTCATTTCTTCAAAGGGAATGATGTACAGATGTTAGAGGATCCTTGATGTCTCTTTCTCTTCAATTTAAGTCAACGTATGACACTTACCAAAACCATTCTTTAAACTAAGCCTGTTGGATAAGGCCATTCTATTCCACTCTCTCATCATTAATCTATTTTTGTGCTTTTCATGACAATTCAAGCCCATGCTATTCAGATTTAAAAGCTTACAAGATCTGAAAACTTAGAGGATCTCTGGATGATATGTGCATGATTTGTTTTTTTTTACCTATCTTTCCTGTATGGTAACAAAAGCAGTAGCAAGAAGAATGTAAATTTTCTTCCATCTCTCCTTTTTTAACGTGCTTCTGTTGTTTTTCTCCTGTGGTAGGAAATTCTAGTACTCTCACATTTCCTTCTAGTCAATAGCTCTTCCTTTGGGGCTCACTTCAGTCTAGCAGTGCCATGCCACATATTCAGCACAGTGGCATATGCTCGATAAAGAAGAAAATAATATTTAATACAAAAAAAGAAAAAAACCAAGATCATATATTGTTTACAAAGTGACAGACAGCTCCATTATGTATATGCTAAGTGAAAGTTCATGATCTGGAAGGTGAGGACTTGAAGGAATTTGGCAAGGAAAAAGACATATTTTTATCACACAAATTATAGTGTTCTGTACAGTGGAGTATGACTACTGACAATCATTCAGATTCCAGATGAAAATATGGAAAGAGTTAAAGAAAATGGCAGAAATAAACTGTTCTCCAATGTTTTCTTTTTAATTTACTGTATTTATTATACTGTGTATTCAATGTTACTTGACTACTTAAAAATTTATTGAAAGTTCTTGGAGCCTTCTCAGCCACCCATAACTGCTGAGGAGTAGTGGGAAAGAAAATCTGTCACTGAGTGTATGTTCTTCAAGACAAGTAAACACCAAACACATAAAATGTGGAAAGGAAACTATTTTGATGATGGCAATTATTAATGATGCCTGTGACTTTGCCAGGCATTCAAATACTACTACAATGGGCACTAAGTGGTCTAGAACAGTACAAGTGTGAAGGGAGCACACTGGGCAGCTCTTCAGATTTCTCAGGAAGGGTTCATGGGTTACAAATTGAGGACAATTGGAAGAAAAGAGAAAACAGAACTTATGAGGCTTAGGAAAAGGGGTCTTTCTTCAAAGACACGGCAATATTTTCAAAAGAGCTAGTCCAGATTGGATTTCCCTTCTATATTTTCTTAATAACTGTCATCCCTATATTATTCCATCCCTATAGGAGCAAGAATTTTCCATTATGTCTTCTCCTTGCTTTCAATACTACAACCTACTCTTGTTTCAGTTACCCAGGGGACACTAAAACACAAAATAAGAAAAAAGGAGGGAAGAAAATAAAGAGCTCAGACAAAAGGTAACAGATTCAGGCCATTTGTCTTACCTTACAACCTACAGTATAAGAGAAAGATAAACAAAAGAAAAAACCAAGTTAAGGTATCCTGGATTTCATCTTCTACTAATGTGAAACATTTCTAGCACATTATACAGTACACATGGGTTGAACTGGGCTTTTAAAATACGGAGTTGGGAAATTTAAAGTTGCTGTGACATTCAATGGTAAAATAAGTCCACAAACAAAATGCACAGGCTATACCATTGTGAATAAGCATGAAATTAAACACATACCCTGTGCGTCTCACCTCTTCTGTGATAGTAGGGGGTACACTACCACAAAGTGCCTCACAGCATGTGCAAGCAATTACCTCTTATTCAGCAAGTACCCTCACATTGCAAACATAACACAGCTCTCTAGCAAGAGATTACTACTTCAGACCTAGAGCTAACAAAGAAAGAATTTTTGTAAAAAGTTACATTAATTTGTAGTTGTTCATTTTAATTATCAACTTCACAGTAACTTCTAGTTGCTAGCTTACTACAGATGTCTTGGTTGGAATAAATCTTGGCATTTCTTTGCGATTTCTAAATTGGTATGTGTCATTTCCATTGTATGAAACATCTAGCTGAGTACAAACCAGCTACTTTCAGCCTTGCATCCCTAGTACTCTAGCCTCAATTTAGACTTCTAAGTCTCATAAACAAATTAGGATAGTAATCCAGATATATGCTAATTTAGACTGAACTGCACTGTATAGTGCACTGTATTCTTTAGAATAGCTTAATCCAGAATCAAACTCCTAAATAACAAAGATGCACTGGCTAGTAGAGTTCTTAGTACTCACAGTCACATCCTTAATTCTTGCCCTGCTTGAGATTTAAAGCCACACTGATACAATTTTGAATCTATCTATAAGAAATTCAACAATGGCTGATTCATGGAATCAGTACCACAGAATTAAATTTTATTATCATTCACTTAGCTGTAACTTGATTTCCTAGACTTCAAGAGGCTTCTTATTTATACTGTTTTGTAGTAAATTGTCAGCACAATCTTCGAGGCTGTTAACTTTTGAAAAAGTTATTCTAAGCTTTTTAGTTTCTTAAGATGACAAAGAGCAGAGAAAAAATTGTATGAAAATTAAGGTATAAAAACCTATTGGTAGCCAACTGCACATTAAACTTTGCAGAACAACAGACAACATTTGATATGCTTATACTCAGTAAAAAGCTGATCATTACTCATGACCCTAATCAAAAAGAACTGTATTTTTCAAATTCTTGACAACACTAGCTTCTGTAGTTTCTCTTCTTTTCTCCTTCAGTTAAACTGAAGCACAGAGGATTTTTGTTATTATGTTAGGCATAGATCATTTATAGTAGTAGTATGGGTACATGCCTAAAGCACAGGTCTGAGAATGCTGACTTGCGAGTCCTGTTCCCTCTTCCTGTCCATGAAACCTTTGGTAAATCACTTATTTCACTTTGTCTCAGTATTCAGCATGATGTTAATTCAACAGTAGTGAACCACTCTCTCTGAATAGGGCACTGCAAAGCATCATATCCTTTGTTAGTGAACACTACAGAAATGTCAATTAAAAAAACTCTCATGAAGCATTTGGCCAAACCTACTACACCATGAATATGAAGAGGTAGTTTAAAAAAAAAACAACCCAAACAAAACAAAACAGAAAGACTGTATCTAATTAGACATTACAATTATTAGAATCAAAACATATAAAAGAACACCATATTGGAGTTAATATTTGAAATCTGATAAAACAAAAATCCCAAAAGGCCCTAAATACAGCTTATTTTGATTTATGGTCTGCATTGTTCAAACAAGAGCACTCACTCTCATTTGAAAGAACTTAGAGTCAACTTTCATGAGCTTCAAATGGAAAACATACATCCCTCACACAACCTGATTTAGTATAGTCATTAACGGTATTAACAAATGTAGGGTGATTTATTGATAGAAGAAGGCCTCATAGAGAGCAGCTGACCAAGACAGATGGCTCTGCATGCATGATTACCAATGAATAGGACTGTAAAAACAAACTAGTTTTTGAGATGTATTTATTTACTTTATGATAACAGATTTGCAGTGATTTTGAGTCATATTACTACCATTACTGATTAACTTCTGCGTTATTACAGTTTCCTGTAAAACACTTTAAAAAGGAAAATAATGGTTTACTGAGTATGTGTTTGTGAATAAGCACAAAGGAATACATTTTGCCTGTGTGTATATATACAGCACCATGGTGTGCTATAGGCAGAATGAAATGCAGAATGTGCAGAACTTTACTACGATTACTTTTTAGATTTTCTTTTTTACTTCCTGTTTCACTGTTGAGTCATTATCAGGAAATAAATATTTTTAAATTAAATTATATGAGTATGTAGAACCTTGCATAACAATTGACAGCATTCAGCTCTTGAAATAACAGCACTTTCCAGGAATAACAGAAGTATTGTAGATAGAATTTTATATATTTTGCAAAATGCAAAAACTCTGTTTTAAAATTCTAAAAGTTTTTTATTGCTTTCTGTATTTCAAACAATTCAGCAGGAACTCAGTTGGTACCTCACTGAGTAAGGGCAGATGTAACACAGATCTAGATAAGCTACGATACTGGAAAGAAAATCTTCAGTTGTCTTTTAACTTCTCTCTTTAATGCATAATTTTGTAATCATCAAAATAACAAAATAATAGTCTTTCTGATGTTTTCTAGCAATAAGTATATTGNGGAGACCCCAAGTGATTTACAGATTGTGCCTGAAGTATGTTGTAATTTTCTGGAAAATTCCTTGGACAAATGTGGAAGAGCATGTAGCATTGTTGAAGGACTGTAAGAATTCTGCCCAACATCTGTGCTATAGATCCAACTAGACTCAGTGTGTTTTGCAACTATTGTTGTTCTAACGAGAAAGTTGCAGCAAGCAATTTAAACTTGGTTAGTTTATTGAGCATATATTGCTAACATGAAACACTAATGTCACAAGTGAACACAAAGACAATAGTGAATCCACGGTAATTCTGAATCCATGAAATCTTCAGAATGCCATTTTCTCTCACATTCCTTTTAACTCCCTTGGAGAAACCCCATCACCACTGTGTGAATACACATGCTTCGTGGGTTTCTGAAGTGCAGAATATTCCACAAACTATTTCATAAGTGCATCATATTACTTAAGAAATGGTTAATTGAATTAGTACCTTTCCTCAGTAACTTTTTAAAAAATAACGCCAACATTTATCTGCTTAAATAAAGAAAATTTAGCTTTTTCAACATCTTTCTACTATTTAAAACCAGACATTTTTTCTCTTTAAAAGACAAGTTCCCTAGAATGATGTTCAGACATTAATATTCTCAAGATAGCAGTATTCATAGGGTCTCATTTTTTTAGTTTTGTAAAAATCTATTTAAAGTTCTTCAAAGAACAACATTTTTCACTAAGATAAAACCTCAATTTTTCTTCCTGTGTAAAAATGTCTGACTCTCAGTGAAATGAGCAAATCCAGTCCCTATGCAGATCAGTAGAATTAGAGATTACATTTCATTGTAAAATATTTTTATTTACTTAGTTGACTATTCAATAAATACATTACTGAGTGTAAAATAGAAGATTTAAGAATAAATGCATTGAGAAATTACACTCTTTGCAATGAACAAATACAGTTCCGTATTCATATGCAGTGCAAGTAAAAGCAAAATGCCTACTATCAGTAAAGCCTTTGGCCAGTGATTTTACTCAAGCATAGCATAAAATTTAATTTAATGTGTTTTTAAAATGTTTAACAAGTTCTCAGGACCACAAAGAGATACAACACAGAGATATTCATTTATTCTACAGTTACAGCAATTTAACCTTCTGGTCCATACACAGTGTTTCTTGCCTGTATCTAAAAATATATCTGTGTAATATAAAAAAAATTATTATTCTTCCTTGCTAAAATACACTTAAATATAAAAAAAAATATAATTTCACTGTAGTACTATATTAGTATAGCATATACAATGGCCAGGACTAAAAAAAAGCCACAATGTTTAAGGGACATTAGTATAGATCTTCAAATGCTGGTCTTAGAATGTCTAACATTTATTGCCTTTGTTCATAAACTATTAAAAAGAACATTGACTGCACAAGAAATTTAAAAATTTAGGACAGTGGAAAATATTAAATTTTTTTAGGTCTCAATAACTCTACCTAATGATAGAATGCCTCTGTTTGAAAATCTTCCTCCAATACTTCGAAAGGTTTGGATAGATAATTTACAGAACTTTTCTGTGTTGATAGAAATTATCTTCAAAGAACTAGAAATCCCTTTTAATCTTTCTCCATTACTTTAAAAATATTCTACTTACTAAACATGTAGTCTCCATTTCTAAGACAACTTTTCTGGAGTTTATCAGGATTAACATGAAGGAAATAACACAGATAAGCAGTCAAAATCTCTGCCTTTGCTGTATCGAAGTATTCACTTAGCTTCACTTAGTATTGAAGAAAACCTGACCTTGGTCTTTCTTGCACTAATTTTACAGCACTTTTTTTGACATTTTACTTTACAGTTCATCTCTACAGAGCAGAATCACACTTCGGGCCTTATATCTGTACAGTGCTGCTTTCTTCAGAACATATTTGAGTAGGACATGTATATTATTTTATGTTTATTACAAGAATGAGCTCACTAAGAAATTTAAATAGAAGATCCTTATTATTACTACTTGTTAGCTGGGCTTAAATACTCCGAGTATTCCATCATAGTATTTAATGGAAAAGACCTCTTAAAGGAGAAAAAAATGTCTCAATTTTTAGTTTTAATGATATTACTTTCACTGACTTGTCTGCTGTGGAAATCAGTTTATCAGACAGTACTGAAAATGAAATCTTGGCATGAAGATAAGATAATTGGCAAAATTAACTGAATTTCATCTCTTCAATCACAGGCACTCAACACCCTGGTACTTCTTAAAAAGAAATGTTTTATGGGAATGGTGCCACATTTTTCTTCTTACTTTTGGATTCAAATTGCTCTGTGATCCTAGACAAATTGCTGTCCCCTCTCTCTTCCACCTTCCTTGCTACTCCTTCATTTCTCCCTCTTGTAATGCTTACCTCTCTGCAGGCTGGCATCACTAAACACATTGCTTAAAGAACAGAAGGAAAAAAAACTTCATGAAGGGCAAAATACCTTACATTGCAAAGTTAGTGTGTGTCCCTTTAAAAGAAACTAGCAAACCCAAGGGTTCAGTACAAATACCATCAAATTCAGTAGAAAGGGAGAGATGAAAATGACCTTGTTTCACTCATTGTCTTCTGCTTTAAAATGAAAACTGCCAGTGAAGTCATGTGAAGATTACCTGAAGTTTGACTACCTTAGCTGCACAAGGACATCCCCACTCTAGACAGAAGGAATGGGTCTGAAATCAACTGTGTGTTGACAGATATTGCTGCTGGAAATACAAATACTGAGCATGCCACGCAACACCACAACTTTGTGACTTAGGTGCTAAGTGAATCCTCTTAAACTATACAGACTTTTAGATTTTGAAATCATCACACACAAAAAATCATAGATACTGCTTGGATGAAAACTCCAGCCTTCCTCTGCTAAATTAGTGCTAGGGAGTCCTATTCCCATTTTCTGCACTGAAACAGAACAGTGTCTCCACTCTGAATTTAGGTTACACTTCAGCATTAGTAATGTTCATTCAGGTGGCAGGCAACAGAGGGTCAAATTCCTTTTAATTTTCCAGTTATAAAAGAAAAAAGAAAAACCCTGGGCTTTGCTCAGTTTGCTACAAGAAGGCCAAAGGCACTTGTCTTTAGGAATGTGATATACCAACTGTGTGCTGAATGGATGGGAGTTTCTCATTATGTCTGTCATGGAGGTGAGATTGAAGACATACACTTTGGTTAGTAACAGATAATCCACACACATTAATTTTAAGGCTTTAGTCTAGGGGCATGCTTATCCCCTTTGTTGGTAAACTCATAATTTTGGATCCCAGATAGATCATTCATGCAGAGGAAAGACAATACAGATCTATAATTTAAGATTCTGTTTAAGAAAATCCCATGTCCTGTCTTGGATCTGGTTTAGAGTCTTTCTGGGCCTTTTGGGTGTCTGCAGAATGAGAGGCCTTATGCGGGCTGAGGTGGGAATGCTGTCAGTAAATGGTGACAAATACTTCAGATACTGCAATTTAAATGTTAAGATTAAGAGTTTGATACAACATCCAAATAGTTAGAGACACACGCTAGGAAAGAAATGAGTCAGTGTGCAGTGCTGGAAAAAATGCTTGGATGATTCACATCTCAGAAAGTATAGTTAAGAAAACCAGCAACACTGCCAGTATTTTTTAGTAAGAAAGCAAGAAAGTAATTATACACATGGAAAAAGACAGAAGTCTGTCAAATATTAATTTATTTTAGCTATAGCAGTGAAGTGAATATTGCTTCAGATCCTAAATAAATTAAATAACCATGAAAGACAAGTCTAAAAAAACAAACATAAAATAGCACATAAGACTATCAAAAGAAAAGGATCACCCTAGGCATAATTCATTACAGAAATATACTGGATTCTACTTCCAAAATAATTATGAATAAGAATTTAAATGCACATTTACTATTTCCTTATACACAGGCTTTCATACTTGCCTGTTTTATATGCCAAAATCCCATTATGGAAAGTTAGCAAGATGAAATATATGTAAGTTTTAATTCTTCATCCCCAAAATACCATTTGAAACAGAAATTAGCCGGTTCCTCTGAACTTCTGCTGCTTTCAGCTCTGTAGTTAGAACTGGAAATCAGTTCTGTCAGTTCTCATTCTGCTGTAACTCCCACCACCAAAGCACAATGTAGATACTTTGAAACTGCAGAAACAAATCCACTACAGATGTGTCATCTGTGCTGTACTACATGTTGTAATGGGTAGATAATTCTGCAAATCTAATTTCATACATGCAGACTCTGCCAGTTGGGCATTTTGGTCTGTAAAAATCACATAAAATTTTAATGTTGGCTTTACTGATTTCTATGTAGTAGTAATATCTAACATTGAATATACAGAGGCATAAGATCCATTACTGCACAATTAAATAATTGAAGGCTTTCATATTTCATGTTGCAATGCATCAGTCCTGCTTGAAAGCCACCAAAGACATTTTACATCCCAAAGGTTTTTGGTTTACTGAGTGGAACATATTAGTATTCTCATCAAATCACGGAATTCCAGAATCACAGGGTGTCTGACCTTGGTCAGCACCTCTGGAGACTGGTCTGTCCCACTTCTGCTCAAGCAGAGTCAGCTGCAGCAGGTTGCTAAGGGCCATGACCAGGCTGGTTTCAGATCTCCAAGAAGGAAGACTCCACAGCCTCTGTGGGAAACCTGTGCAAGTGTTTGGTCATGCCTGCAGTAGAAATGTGGGGTTTTTTTTTCCTTATGTTCAAAGACTACCAAGAATAGCTTCACAGTGATGTAGGCCAGCTTATGAGTGCATTCCGTCAGGCCCAACAGAGCCAGTTGTGTCCATTTTGATTAAATATTTCCTAGCCTGATCCTCCACCAGTGAGTGTAAATCTTTACTCTGGACTTTCACAGTAGTATCAGGGCCTGAGGAGTTCCTGGAGGCTTGTGTAAATGAAAGACTGATATGAAGAAAGCATTGAGTACCTTGCCCTTCTAAGGGATCCACAATGGCTCCTACCCTATTCAGCACCAGATTTAATTTTTCTTCGTCTTCTTTTCGCAGTTGATGTAGAAATCCTTCTTACTGTTTTTCACTAGGTTCAACTCCATGTGGGATTTGGCTTTCATAGCTCCATCCCTGCATGCCCAGAGGGTGTCTCTATATTGGCCTGGGTCATCTGTCCCTGCTTCTTCTATTTTCTTTCCTTTTCACTAGGAAGATACTTGTGCAAACAAACCACATCAGTGCTGGCATGTATTACAAAATCACAGTCACAATTCATTTATCTAAAAAAACATACTCAGGTTCACACAAAGTAAGTTTTATGCTGCTGTTGTTCCTGCTGATTGCTGTGTCACTAAAAAAAGATTCTACTATTCTTCATACAATTCATTAAAACTCATTGAATTATTGTGTCTTCAGAAATATAATTTCAGTTATTTGTAGCTGCTGATTTAAAACTATTTAGAGAATATATGCATTTTAACAGGCTTTATTATTACCACTTATTTTCTGAGGCAAGTTTTCTATGTCCAGAAGAAAAGGGGCATATTTTTTAATCCACACTTGCCAAAGCATTTGGATATTTATTTTTGGTGATAATTGCTTTAATACTTTGTTAAATCACTTCAACCAAATTCTAAGCAAGACTCAGCTATAGCTTTTAATAACTCCATTAAATTTCTTGGTTTGCAAAGTGTCCTGGAGTGATTAAATATGGACACTGTTTCTTTAAAAGAAAGAACTCAGAAGCTAGACNTGTCTGTGTGCCTAGTGTTTCTTATTTTTGTTTATTGCTGTTCCCATTTTGGGAAGAGGGGGTATTGTAGTAAAATCCTCTCAAAAGATTGTTCTTTTGACCTTAGTTTCTGGTCAAACCAGGACACAAAGCTGGGAAGAAGCATCCAGAAGAGACATAACTCTAAGCAATGAAGCATACTCTGCAATGTCTCTGCCTCTTGCAAATGAGTTCCCAAGGTACAAGACAGGGATGTAACACAGAGTATGTGAAAATAGAATGAGGTAAATATATACTTGGGTTACATAATAGAAGACCACGAAAAAGAGGAAATTATCTCTCATTTGAGCTTCCTACTTTGGTTTGTGGTAACAATTCAGCTTATTTAAAGTTCTAGGAAAGGTTTAGAGGGTCTGAGTTTTGAAAGAAGCCTAACTCAAATTTTCAGATCCTTGTCTACACCCTTATTCATAGACATGAATAATAAGCTGTTTGTACAGCTTACGCCTCTTTGTAGCCTACTGGTTGTAAACTGAAATAGTTTTGTACATAGGTACAACTGGCTGAAGATTAAAATTGCACTCCCACTGTTCAATAATCACATACACTGAAACAATGTATCATAACATTCTCAGATTTTTTTTTATCAGTAACTCACAGCTCTTAATTTTGAAACTGGCTAGTGGCTAGTGTTCTAATTAACTATGCCAATCTACTCACTGTTCTGTTTATCATGTCCCATTCTATCCTGCAATCATTGCATTTAGCAATACTCTTTAGAGTTAAACAAGCTCAACACAGAGCTGGGAAAACAGCCAACCCTTATCCTTATAGTATGCTATGATACTTTTTAGCTTGTTTCATTTGACTGCCATTTCTTTCACAGACTGGGCAGCTAGATGATCTTGTTTTATACACACTTTCCTAATAAATTAAATGTTTTATAGTTCTCATAAACTTACTGCCCTACTTATGAAAATGTAGATATCAGAAGAAAGCAAGCTGTCAGATTTGCTCAATTTCTACATGCACTTCATGAAGGCAAGGAAGATTTCCAGAGCACAGACTGCATGCAGAATACTTTGTAAATACATCTCTGGGCTTTCTCTCCTAGTATAGTCAATAAACATCAGTCATTCACTCCGATAGCTGCAGAAATTATGGCTTAGGGAAGGGTACATTGCCCCTCTCTCTCTTTTTGTTTCTGCTCAAACCACTCTCTTGAACAGAGAAAAAAACAAATTTCCAACAGTGTTAGACACTTCCTCCAAAAGGAATGCAACCAATACTACTATGTCCTTTAGTTCTTTTAAATAAGGTCTCCTTAATAAAGGTAAATATAATGGGAAATCCTTTATCTGACAATATATAAATAAATCCTTTATCAGATAAAAGTCTGTCAGTTCAAATGTTTTTTAATTCCTTGAAAATAAGCAAATGTTATGTGACACCATTAGTCAAAGTGAGATCTGTATGTTCAAAGAAAAATTTCTCCTATAGTTTATAACTGTTCACTACAAAATAAAACTATGGTGAAATAGCATCATTAATTTTTTCTGATCTCAACATTCTTAACATTATCTTAGTGATTTCAAAGTATTGGTAGCATTAATAGTAGTATGTATCCTAACATGAGTAATTTACAAGCTACATTGCTTAGGTCATAGGTACCAAAAAAGCATTTTGCTTAGAATAAAAAAGCCAATCCTTTGTCCCAAAGTTAATGTAGGATCAATAATGACTTTTTACACATAATGTAAAATTTGATAACTTCCATCTCACTTAGACAATACACATTGGTTATTCTCTAGAGATTAGCTGGGCATAAATTACTAAGGAGTAGGGCTATGCATTACCATATTTCTTCGCTATGTTTTAAGGAGTCACTGGTAGGAAAACTGCATCCCGGGCCTGTGTCTCTCTCCTGATGCTGCCTAAAAGCAGTAGAAAGTAATTTCTTAGCGGAACAAATCTTTACTTTTTGGATTGTGTAGCTGTGGAAAGAACAAATCTCAGGAAATGTTAGCTGATAAAGTTGTACTTCATATGTCAGGTGTTTTCACTTGATTTCCTTCATAAATCTAGATAATCTATAAGTCTGTAAAATGTGAATGATCTGGGGCATCTTATTCCAGAATGTTAGGTTTTTTAATTGTCAGTTGTCATTTTTCTTAATTTGTCTTTGTCCAAATTTGAAAACAAAAAACACAATTCCAGACACTATTCTGGAAGGATCCAAGAGTCTAGCTTCCTTTTAAGTATAAATGTATCGATCACTAAAGACAAGATGAAAGGACTAAACTACATCTAAATCTTGAATTATACAGCACTGATGACATCCTGTGCACCAGATTTGTCCCCCACTAATTTTTCGGTAACAATTACTTGAGATGAATTTAGTACTTCCTTTTTCCCTTTTCTGTTCACCACTAGTTTAACAGCTGTCCTAGTCACAGATTGATCTTCATCCATTTCTTTTTTTTAAATTATTCAGTGCTGATAAAAGTGCAGGATCGGTAGCTTGCTATCTTGGTAACGGACCTCTGTGTATTCTTAAATGACAAAACATAAATCCCATAAAATGGATTTTATCAACAGAATATGGTAGCCTTTTCTTGAGCCCTTCAATAGGCTTTGCTTCTGTGTCTACTGAGTGTCTCAGTAAGTTTTCATTTATCATGGTAGTTTACTACAAGAATACGTGGTATATATGGGAATATCTGGATACTGTAGGTGAGTGATTTTTATTTGTTAGAATAAGAAAGACACTGGTAATTAAAAAAAAGATAAATTAAACTAGGCCCAGATGTTATCTAACATCCAAGAGCACTGCTGGTATACAGATATTTCTGCCAGAGCTTTTTTATGACCAATAAACTCAGATATTGTATCATTACACCTTTGATATTACCCAACTGTCACACTTAGTATAGCATCAGAAAACCTGTCCTTTTTTACTGAATTTGCAAATTTCTGAGAAGAAAACCCCACACAAATCCATCCATTACCTATACACTCAAAAGACAAACAGAAATAAAGTGTTCTGATTGATATATTACATAAATACGATAAATTATTTGCTCATCTTAGATTTCCTTATTAAGGTAACTGGAAGATTATCTGAGAAGTTTGTGAGAGATTTAATTTCTTGTCTTGCAATTAGATTGCTAAAGCAAAATAATTTCACAGTATTACAAGAAACAATGCTGATTCATTGTAATTTAAGGCTTTCTTTCTGCTATAGCTGTTCCAATACTTCGACTGAAGTACTCTTCAGTCTTGAAAATCAGGATTACTCTAGTAACCATACTTGGAGTTAAACTGAATTAGTCTATTTTATGCGGGATATCCAGTCCAGCACAAATCTCTGTTTTCTGTGGATTGCTGTCAACTAACAGAAATGCCTCATTGCAGTCTGACTGATAATTTATTGCAAGCTAAGCAGAAGCACTGAAAACAGAGATAGACTCTCACCTGACACTGATTATTTTATACTTGTCTTGTAAGAAGATGACTTAGCCTTTATGACTATGAATCTTGAATAGTGAGAACAAGACCTTTAACTGACTTGGTATTTAACTGAATAACTCTTGTTACAGCAAGCCATGTAAGTGAGAATCTAGCACCATGGGGAATTTAGAGTGTGGGTGCTGAGAGTCAGGACTCTAGTCTCACACAACCAGTTTCGATGTTGGGAAAGCCATGTATTTCCTGATCACCCATCCTTGAGATGTGTGCCTTTTAGGGGGACACTGTATGCTAGTTAGCATTTAACTCATGAAGAAATATCTTAACCAGCACTGTTCAGCCTTTATGGTCCACTCTGGTGTATATTGTCCACTTGCTACAGATAGAATGTCAAAAATAAGTTCCAGTAGCCTGGTTTTAGTTGATTGAAGACAGCTCCTAAATATTGTTTAAATAGGGTTTCACATTTAATAAGTAATACATTATACTTCCTTAGGACACAAAAAAATAAAAAATAAAAGAATAAAAAAGAAAAGGCCTTAAGTATAACAGCAGACTATCTCCATTTTACCTACGCACAGCTTTCTAAACAGAGAGCTGAACATAGCTAGAGCTGAGCAGGGAAAAACTGAAGAGTATTTAAACAGTGAAGTAAAACCACAACTAATGACTTTAGGAGACAGGAGCTAGGTGGACAAGCAAAGCACAACAGTTTTAAATATATGATATTGGGCTTCACCTCCCAAGTAAGAGGGCTGGCACTGATTCAAAAGGGCTAGTCTGGCATGCCTGTGCCTCTAAGAGAGACCACACTGCCTGATGGAAACATCACAAAAGCCACAGACAGAGCATAACCTTCCAAAGGCAATGAGAAAGCAACCAAACTGGCAATTAGACCATGCCAGTACTTGGCCTTGGTGAGCAGTAGACAAGCATCTGAAAAGGCTCATTTGTCTCTTGTCCTGCTGGTGGACTTCAACCACCCTGACATTTGCTGGAAAAACAACACAGCAAGCAGTAGGCAATCCAGAAGGCTCCTGGAGAGTCTGGATGAAAACTTTCTAACACAAGAAATAGACACCCCTACCCGGGGGGGCGCAATACTTGATCTATTGGTCACCAATGCAGACGAGTTCATCAGGGATATCAAGACTGGAGGCTCCCTGGGCTGCAGTGATCATGCACTGGTGGAATTCACAGTGCTGAGGGTCACTAATCAGCCAAGAAGCAAAGTCAGGACTCTGGAATTCAAAAAAGCAAAATTCCAACTCTTTAGAGAGTTACTCAACAGGATACCGTGGGAAATGGTACTCAAGGATAAGAAAGCAGAGCAGAGCTGGCAGATCTTTAAGGACACTT
>VWZO01000068.1:10747-22221 GCA_013396975.1 Bucco capensis | reverse complement strand
CAGTGTTTCACCACTCTCACTGTAAAAAAAATTATCCTTCTCTCTAGTCTAAATCTCTCCTCTTTTAGTTTAAAACCATCACCCCTTGTCCTGTCACAACAGGCCTTGCTAAAAAGCCTGTCCCCATCTTTGGCATAAGCTTCTTTAAGTACTGACAGGCTGCAATAAAGTCTCCCTGGAGTCTTCTCTTCTCCAGGCTGAACAATCTCAATTCACAGAATCACAGAATCATAGAACAGTTACAGCTGGAAGAGGCCTTGTGCAGCCTTTTTCCTAGCCCTATCACCCCAGTAAATGATGCTCCCCAACACAACATCTACCTGTCTCTTAAACCCCTCCAGGGATGGGGACTCCAGCACCTCCCTGGGCAGCCTGTTCCAATGGCTCACAACCCTTGCAGCAAAGAAATTCCTCCTCATGTCTAGCCTGAACCTCCCCTGGGGCAGTTTCAATTCATTTCTCCTTTTCCTGGCACTCTCTACCAGGCAGAACAGACCAATTCCTGCCTCCCTACAACCTCCCCTCAGCCTGTTTTCACAGCAGAGGTGTTCTAGCCCTCAGATCATTTTTGTGCCCCTCCTCTGGATCCACTCCAACAGATCCAGGTGTTTCCTATGCTGATTTGTCCAGAGCTGGACACAGCACTGCAGATGAGGTCTCACCAGAGTTGAGCAGAATCAGACATTGATTCTGACATTGAATCAGACATAGGCTGAGACAGTTGGGATTGTTCAGCCTGGAGAAGAGAAGGTTTTGAGGGGATCTTAGAGCAGCTTTCCAGTACCTAATGGGGGATTATAAGACAGAAGGGGAGAGACTTTTTAAGTGGTCAGACTGTGATAGGACAAGGGGGAATGGTTATAAGCTGAAGGAGGGGAAATTTAGATTGGAGATTATGAGGAAGTTCTTTCCCCAGAGAGTGGTTAGGCACTGGCCCAGGTTGCCCAGAGAGGTTGTAGCTGCCCCATCCCTGGCAGTGTTCAAGGCCAGGCTGGATGCAGCCCTGGGTGACCTGGGCTAGTGATTGGCATCCCTGCTCAGTGTGGGGAGGTTGGAACTAGATGATCTTTAGGGTCCCTTCCATCCTGCCCATTCTAGGATTCTATGATTGTCTCTCCAGCAGTTGGTGCTTTGATCACTGCATCACACCAAGGCTACAGAAGTGATGTAAACCACAGCTGGGACCACATAGTAGCTGCTTTTACCTGCTCTGAACAGGTACACAAAACACCACACAGCAAAAAGATGAACAATGAAATTTTCTGTATCCTCATCTAGGGTTTTTAACTATCCATTAATTATTTATGCCAAGCTGTAAATGCTTGTAATGCTTGGCAGTCCTAACAGGATTAAAATTATCTAGGTGAAGTGATGCTGTTCTCAGCAGCTGACCTTCCTGCAAGTAGAGCTTGCCTGATGCATCCTGAGCTTAATTTAATAAATAGTAGTTTAATTTCCAGTAGGAAAAATGGTATAAAAATTCTCTTCACCTTTATCTCTGGATACATTTTATATGTGGTGCTATTTTCTTTAAATACCACAATCTTTGTACATATTTGGCTTTTTTTTTTTCACCCAGAAGCAGCACAGAAATATTACAGATCATTAGAAAGATATTTAATTTTGAGAGGGAATGTTGTTGCTAGCAAAAATATAATGGGGTACTAATCCTTAATTATTGAATTTCTCTGTCTTGCTCCAGAAGGGATATGCTTTCCTAACCTCTCTTTAGGGATTCACTTCAAATGTACTCAATTTAGAGCTTTTCCATTTACACACTAGGTCTGAATCTAAAGGGAACAAACCTCTAGCTTCAGATCCAAGCCATAAATTCCACTCTTAAATCCAGCATTTTTCAATCTGTTTTCTGCTGCAGCAAATCACCCTCATAATCACTTATTTTCCTCCTCTTTCTTTCTCTTTTTCTTTCTCTTCTTTCTTCTAATCCATGGCACTGTCTAGGCCTTTTCTAAGCAAGCTGCCCTGTCCCTGTTCTGGGACTTTTCATGGGTAGGGTTTGGAGCCTTCTTTTTGTTTTTCTTGTGGGAGATCTAGAATAAAAACATGAAGTATGTTCTGATACCAAAAACATTTACAAAGCCTTCTGAAATCTGTGGAAAATCTCCCACCAAGTTCAGTAGAATGACCATTTGATCCTTCAAAGAATAGCAGTTTTTCTAGTACTGGTTTGTATCCATGAGCAGTCCCAGGTTTTAGATATATATCCTTCTTCACATCTCCATGTACTTATTATCTTCATTTAAAACAGTAACAGGCACTGCTCAGAGAAATATTCATTGCCCATGCCAGAAACACACAAAATCCAGCACTAAAGTGTTCAGAAGCACTGTTTAATACTAATTACTGTACTGTTTGCAGCAACAACTCTGCACTTCACATCTCCACCTGGTACAGCTACTGCACAACAATAACTGTGATGACACAGCCAATCTCTTCTCTTCTTCACTGACCTCTGACATCACCATTTTTGTTTGTTTGTTTTTTATAAGGATGCTCACATACTGTGGAGGCCCTTAAAGACCTTCATATACTGCTGCATTGGCATGCATTCTCCTTAGTGTGGGCACACTGCACACCAAAGCATAGAATCCTAGAACAGTTCCAGCTGCAAGAGCCCTTGGAGATCATCAGTGCAGCCTTTGTCCTAACCCTGGCAACCTGCTAAATGATGCCTCCCAATGCAACATCTCCCTGTCTCTTAAACACCTCCAGGGATGGGGACTCCAGCACCTCCCTGGGCAGCCTGTTCCAATGGCTCACAACCCTTGCAGCAAAGAAATTCCTCCTCATGTCTAGCCTGAACCTCCCCTGGGGCAATTTCCATCCATTTCCCCTTGTCCTATCACTCTCTACCAGGGAGAACAGAGCAGTCCCTGCCTCTCTACAACCTCCCTTCAGGTAGTTGAGGGAGTGNGTTCCTGCTCCAGGCCAGGATGCCCTTGGCCTTCTTGTCCCCCTGGGCACACTGCTGGCTCCTGTTCAGCTGTCACTCAGCACCCCTAGGTCCCTGTGTGCCTGGCAGCTCTGCAGCCACTGCTCCCCAAGCCTAGAGCACTGCTGGGGGTTGCTATGGCCAAGGGGCAGCCCCTGGCATTTGGCCTTAGTGAATTAAATTAAATTATTATTCCCGAAGTTCAGTCTGTTTTACCCATGACAGTGATTGGTAAGTGTTGTTGTTGTTCTAATCTCAATTCATGAGCTTTTTTTATGTTACTTTCTCCTTCCATTCTACTGAGGGTGGGGAATAAGTGAGGGGCTTGGTGGATGACTGTCACCATGGGTAGAGAGAGGAGTGGAGGGGTGGTGGAGGGATGCTATTTTACTTGGAGGGTCACCTAGAGGTGCCTGGGCCTCCTTTTCTTCTTTTTGCTCTAAGCAGTCCCTAGTAAAGCTGCAAGAGTGCTGGTGGGACTTCAAAAACTTAGCTTGCTTGCTGTCCATTTCTTTAGACAGTGAATTTAAAAATATATCATCTAAGCAAATTGTTCTGAAACAAAAATGACAAGTTCATAGAATCCTAGAATGGGCAGGTTGGAAGGGACCCTAAAGATCATCTAGTTCCAACCTCCCTCCACTGAGCAGGGATGCCAATCACTAGCCCAGGTCACCCAGGGCCACATCCAGTTCATTGAACAAACCTATTGAAGAAAGGGGTAAATATCAGCTATTCCTAGTTACTGTTCTTTATTTTATTTGGGGTTTTTTGTGACTTACTTTACACATCTACAAGTGTCCCTTAACACCAAGAGAAGTATTTGGCTCCCCACCTGAGATAGAAAGATAAACTCCTGGAATCAAAAGGCACATGAAACTCCTAACAGAGTTTGGGTAAGACAGTGCCTTGTGCCCTGCAGAGAGGCAATAATCAAACCAGACGTGCTAATCACTTTTTGGTCCTGAAAGAGAAGCAAGTTTCCACCCCATGTTATAACAAGTGTTTTTGGAAAAGAAATACAGTTAAAATAAACATGAATTTCATAAGAAGGAGCTGCACTGAAATTTTGCAAGGAAACTGGTAGAGGCCACAGATCTGACTTCTGCCTCACACATGCCTCTGCATGATTGAAGGGATGGAGGCTGCACCAGCCAGGAGGTGTGCTGCACTCTTACTTCATGTGTTGCCAAGCAACATAAATACAGTGCAATAGTCAAATACTGCCATAAGTTAACAGCTCCCCTCCAGCTAGCCATCAATCTTCAAATAGGTTGCTGAGATGCAAACACAACATTTTCATTATTTCTCTACAATTGAATATTTGCTTTATTCCTCCTATTTTCCTCTATTTCTTTCTCCTTCCATCCTACTCTGGGTGAGAGATGAGAAACAGTGCACTTTGCCCTGCTGAGGACCAACAAACACTCCCCCTCCTCTGTCCCCCTGTCTTTGGCAAGCCTGTCCATCCTGTGTGCTTGGGGCAGCTCAGAGAAGCCTTCCCTAGCCAATGCACTTGACAACTCTGCTGCAATGTTCCTCCTGGCCCACAGGCTCTTGGCACAGCCCAACCTGTTCCCAGCTAGATTTTTCTCCAGCTGTTTTCTCTCTGGCTCCTCCAGCAACCTTCTGGGAATCTGGGAATATATTCCCTCAGGGGAGTTCTGACCCCTGCCTCAGGCAATGTCCACTGCACACAGGACCAGTGCAACATAACACTAATATTGTCAAAGTCCAGTGGCTGCAGTGACCCTACTGGTACACCATCACCACATTCCAACTTGTACCTCTTGAGGTCATAGAATCCTAGAATCCTAGACTGGTTTGGGTTGGAAGGGACCTCCGGAGCTCATCTAGTCCAACCCCCCTGCAGTGGCCAGGGACATCCCCAACTAGAGCAGCTTGCCCAGAGCCCTGGCAAGCCTCACCTGCAATGCCTCCAGGGATGGCAACTCAACCACCTCCCTGGGCAACCTGGGCCAGTGTTCCACCACCCTCGTGGGGAGGAACTTCTTCCTAATGTCAAGTCTAAATCTACTCATCTCTCATTTAAAATCATTTCCCCTTGTCCTTTCACTGCAGGCCTTTGCAAACAGGCCCTCTGCAGCCTGCTTGCAAGTTCCCTTTAGGTACTGGAAGGTCACTAGTAGTTCCCCTGAAGCCTTCTCTTCTCCAGGCTGAACAATCCCAGCTCCCTCAGCCTGTCCTCAGAGCAGAGGTGTTGCAGCCCCTGAGCATTCTCGTGGCCTCCTCTGCACCTGCTCCAGCAGCTCCATGTCCTTTCTGTGTTGAGGGCTCCAGAGCTGGACCCAGTATTGCAGAGGAGGTGTGAGCAGAGCAGAGTGCAGTGGCAGAATCACCTCTCTGGCTCTGCTGGCCACGCTTCTCTTGCTGCAGCCCAGGATGCCATTGTGCTTCTGGGCTGCCAGCGTGCACTGTTTGCTCCTGGGCAGCTTCTCAGCCACCAGCACCCCAAGGCCTTTTCTGCAGGGCTGCTCTCCATCATCTCATCCCCTAGCCTGTATCAGTCCTGCACTATACTAATTTGCAACCAATATTGGACAAAAGATTGGCATCATTTCCTTGCTTTTTATAAGCCATATTTAGCATTGACATTTCCCTGGGATCACTTCACTGAGCAATTTTAATCAAAGGAGTGTTGTCATTAACAAGTTTACTTGAGTTGGTTTAGCTTGTGTTTAAATCACTCACGTCTTCCCTGTGAGCAATGTAACATGCTAGACTATATTTCCCCTAGAGTCAGAGGTAAAGGCTATTATCCTGCTTCAAATAGTTTTTTTAAACTCTTTCTGTGATACTGCTCATGGAAAGACCTCACCAATACAAACTAATAGATGCCAATCACCTCTGCACTGTATATGTGTTTTTACACGGCAGGTATCTTGAGGGGCAAGGAAAGCCATCTTTTACACTACCCTTATTAAACTACATGCATGTTAAGTTGTCTTATTTAATAGATATATTTCTTCCACTGTGTCTCTTGGTGTTCTGGAGTCCTTGGAGCCATAGAAGCTGTGTAACTGGGGCTGTTCCACAAGTGCTTACCCATTAGCCACAAATAATACACTAAATTATCTGTCTCTCTCTCACTAACAAGGGATCCTACATCCTCAATCCCCTTTAACCACAGTCTTCCCTCAAGACCATTTTCACTTGTAAGACCTTTTCCAGACAACATCCAGCATATTTGGTTGATCAAACAGCATCTAAGAGGATCCTGCTGTAGCTACCCACGACAGAAGCCAGATCACAGCTCCTCTCTGCATATATTTAACACAATTTTCAAATGCTACATCCTGCACTTTCCTGTTAGTTAAAATGCTTTGTTCCTTTAAGCACCTGATCAAGCATTAATCATTACCAGCAGCATGTCTTCAACTTAAACCATCTAGAATCATAGAATCATAGAATCCTAGAATGGGCAGGTTGGAAGGGACCCTAAAGATCATCTAGTTCCAACCTCCCCACACTGAGCAGGGATGCCAATCACTAGCCCAGGTCACCCAGGGCTGCATCCAGCCTGGCCTTGAACACTGCCAGGGATGGAGCAGCCACAACCTCTCTGGGCAACCTGGGCCAGTGCCTAACCACTCTCTGGGGAAAGAACTTCCTCATAATCTCCAATCTAAATTTCCCCTCCTTCAGCTTATAACCATTCCCCCTTGTCCTATCACAGNACTTATTAAACTTCATTTTATTCTCATGGGCTCACTCTTCAAGTTTATCCAGATCCCTCTGGATGGCATCCTGCTCTTCTGGCATATCAACCACACCACTCAGCTTCGTGTCATCCGCACACTTGCTGAGGGTGCATTTGATATCTATGTCCAGGTGGTTAATGAAGATGTTGAAGAGCACAGGTCCCAAGACAGAGCCCTGAGGGACTCCACTCGTCACTGCTCTCCACCTGGACACAGAGCCATTGACCACGACTCTCTGATAGTGTCCTTCTAGCTGTCTGTCTGGCCCTATTTGGCCATTTCTAGCCTTCATGTCCCCACCACAAACATCTCTCATAGAGCTCCTGATTCTCTGACAGGCTGCAAAATCTCTATGGTTAGGTTGTTACCTGCCTGTTCACCAGTTGCACTTTGACAGTCCCACTCCATTACCTCATCCATACTGGGATAATAATCAGCCTTCCTGTTGACTGGAACACATAGCATTGCTACAGCATGTATGTATCTCAAATTTCAGGCAAGTAAAAACAAGTGAAATAGATCCAAACCTAATGCACAGGCAAGAACATAATCATCATTTGACCTCTGTATTGGATAATGCATGCCTATCAGTAAAGAACACTACACTGCCTTTAATTTGATGGCATTTGACATTTACAATAAAATACTAAGGAAGAACCTGAATTGATTTACTTACTTATTCATTAAAATCTCTGCTTTTACACGAGTTGATTTTTTTCCCTTTGTTTTCTTTTGTGTGCTCTAACAGCTCTGTATCAGAACATAGAACATGGAGGGACATCCTGAAGGGTCATTTTATCCTGTCCCTTCCTCTTGAAGGCATAAGATCACACAATTCCTTTCATGAAATGTCATCCAGCTCTTAGGCACGTGGGTTGTTTTATTTTTCCTCCACTACCATCAGAAAGTCTGGCCAGAAGCTCACACTTCTAACGCCTGGGAATGCAATTTGCACATTAAAATTACTCATGGCTTTTTAATATCCATTTGTTCATGTGCCAATGTTGTCACTTTACTTAGATTTGTCCTTCTGAGTGGGAAGTTAGCACTCTTGAGTATTTACAGCTGTCATGTTTCACCAAGATTTTATTTCATTTGGCTAATCATGCTCTTTTAATATTCTCTATATGGACATTAGGCACTCCCTGTTCCCCTCACCACCCCTCTATGGTGATCCAAGCCTAACTTTGCCTTTCAAGAGAAAAGACTGGAAGTTTGCAGAGTTGTCCAGATAAGTTTTTACGTCTTGTCCCATGACCCACACTGCTTCCCCCTTTTTTTTGTTGAAGAGCCATCCCTGAAACTAGACTAATCATCTCAGTTGCTTTTTTCCCCAGCTAACTTAACGTCTTTCAAATCACCATAAGCTGAATGAGTCATCTAAATTTTCTGCATGAGATGCCAGCTTTACAGATGTCATTAGCAAAATCCTATTGGACATCCAGTAGGGATAGGATTTCACATGATGGGTGGCTGCAGCTTTCTCTTACCACCCAGACCATGGCACACAAGGAACACAACTTCTGTCATCATGCACAAAACTCCAGTGAGCTCAGCACAAAAATGTTCATTCCCCCTTGCAGCCCATTCACCTCCCTCCTCTTACAGATTTGAAAGACTGTTCTTCACATCTACTCACCTTCAGCTGGGAAACAAACCCACACAGAATAAAATAGATGAAAGCTTCATTCAGGAAACACTAGTAGGTGTTTGAGCTTGTGCTTCTGCTCCACAGGAAAACACAATTAAAGCTGATTCATTTGCTTCTGGGTCACAGTTCCATAAGACTCCCTTTGCAATTTCCCTGCAGAAACAGCATCACAGCAAACATGAGCCATCATTTGCTTCTTCTGGCAAATTTCATTAAATGCACATGCTCTTCCCTGAATAGTTTAAGAAATTCCTTCAGTTGTTGCATGCCATTAAAGATACTTTAATAAAACCAGTAGGTTTACTTCCAAGCAAGCAGTCTGTGTGGGCTGCTAGACTGCAGCCAATTAGCCTTTTGACAAAAACCCACTACACACAACAGGTATTATCAACAGTTAAAGAAACTACTTGAGCTGTAACTGGACATTTAGTTTGGGGAAAAATGTTAGCTTTGCCAATACTGTGATAAAAAATAAATGTAGGGCTTTTGGATTTGTGGAACAGCTTCCTAAACTTCTTACTAGACATCTAGGACAGACTGGGAAAGATTATGGTTGGGTCTATGTTAGCCCTTTAGTTCAGATCAAGAGCATCCTTTTGAAGTGACTCTCCCAGTTGTCCCCACTTACCATTTTTGGGTCACACAGCTGAGCAGCCCTGGAGAACACAAAATGGATGTCTTTCAAATGAAACTCATCTGGAAGAAGCTTTCCACGACTGCCCCTATGGCACTACAGGCACTGACTCACATGGACTCCACAGGACCAGACAAGACTAATCCAAAGTAAATCCCCCTCAAGTATGTATATCTTGGATATTAAGTTTTACGTGCTGGCTGCTTTACTTTACAGATTTGCTACTAGTTGTCCACAGAATGCAGGCAGACAGCACAGGTCAACCCAAATGTTGAGTTTCTCATCTCAACATTTCTCAGGCACCTCCTTCTACTGTTTAGTGTCATCACTGTGAAGTTTCAGAAGTTTCAGGACTGGAATTCAGCTATGCCTTGAAATATTTGGATATTACTTCAAACACATGTGCACCTCTTAAGGCAGCAAAACAAGGCTAAAATACTGTATGTATTTACACACTTGCCAGAAATGTGGTTTTTCCCCTGGAGGTAACATAATGCAGACTCTTCCACAGTTTGAGCAATTCTTCTTCCAAACCTGGCTGGAAACCACTGAGGAAAAGGAATAAACACAAAGCAATAGAACAGGAATAACTAAGCTGACATCCCTCAATCAACCAAAACATGACTCTGACTAGAATGAATCACAATACATAGTGAAGTTAGAGATGCATTAAGTCTGCTCATATTCTGGCCCCAGCTAAAAAACACATGGCCATGAAAGATCAGCCTGATCCCTTCAAACTCTGAGGAGATTGTGACTACGGAAGGCAGCCAATTCAATTACAGACAACTCTGAGCATCCTTTGGGGAAGTGCTTTGTTACATTTTGGACCACGAGGCTCAGAAGGATGAAGGTACAGTCTGGTGGGTGTAACATCATGGCAGGGATGCTTCCATCAAAGATGGACAAGCAGCAGAAGCCAAACAGTAGCTTAGTAGTGTACAGGAAAAAGAAACATCTGGAGCAAGCAGTACAGCCTAATAATCCTTAGAAGAAAGACTCTGAAAAGCAGCATTATGAAATACTTTTAACATCACCAACGTGCCAAATTCAAAGTAGAAGTAAGGGCTTATTATTCATTTAAGCAAGGGAATACAAATATAACCACATATAAGCAGCCCCATGCTATTATTTCATCCTGTTCTGTCACATACAGAGACAGACTACGGCTACAGGCATTTATCCCCTGCCAAGAATGGTCTCCAAGGAGAGATTACCATGTGCTATCAGCCTGAAATAAATTAGTTTGATCAAGGGAAGTTATTAATAGTGGCCAACTTCTTTAGCAAATTTCAACCTCATTTACTGCCAGTATGTTACCCACAAACATCCCTAAATCCCAAACTATTCATGGCTCTGTGAGACTTGCTAATATTAGGGCTGCTGCAAGGGCCTTGAGGGCATGAATAGCCCTTTGTGTCCTTCTCTGACCTCTCCTGGAGACACCCCTGCCTATGGCCCAGGTCTATGGCTATGGATTTGATGATCTTAAATGTCTCTTCCAACCAAAGCAATTCTATGACTACATTTTACCCCATGCCCCAGTGAGCAGCTGTGCAAGTCTCCAGCTCCCAACAGCCCTTCCCTGCCCAACCATAGCAACCTGCTGATCCTGTCTCCTACCTGTGGGCTCATGCCCCAACCTGATCTCAGCCCAACCCCATCAAGTTACCCAATGCCCCAGGATGGAGCCCCTCGTGATGTTCTGGTGAGCAGCTGCCCTGGCAGCATGTTGGGATCATTGCTGCATCCAGCACTCCTCACTTGCAGTCAGGGACTTGCTCCAGATGGTTCATATGGAATGACTTCTGCTCCCTGGCACAGCTCTCAGGGTCCTCCATGAATACTGTTGCTATAAATATGTTTGCTGCTCCATCTTTGCAAGCTCTCTTGCACAGCAGGGCCATGTGTTCCTTTGTGCAGCATGGGATAAACTTTCTTAAAATAGCTGTGCTAAAAACGAATGCATGGATTTATTTACAAAACATTCAAAACAAATAAAAGCATAACAAGTCAAATTCAAGGCACTACGTCCAACCAAATATCATCAGCTCAAAAGAAGTATCCAAAAAAATGACAAAATAAAAAAGATTCTTTGACATCTCAGACACCACTGTGTAAGGACAAGGGACAAAGAAAAACCATCCACAAATGAAATTTGGATGCAAGTTTGAGAAACAGGTAGGAAACAGGATACTTCTGTTTTCTCTGTTCAGCCTGAGCTACCTGGGAACAGCCTAATTGACCACACAGCTCTATCAAATGTTTAGAAGTAGGTCCTTTTGAAATGTCATTCTAAATGCAACCCATATCATTCAGAAAGCACTCATCAGTTCTGAAAATCCTGCTCTTTATCTGTGAACCTTACAACAGTAACATGTATTGGACAACAGCAAAGTCACTCTCTGGACAACAGAACCGTTAATTCAGGAAATTTTCAACTAATAACATAGGAGTGGCCATGTGTAGCTCCAGTGCCTGGTGAGACACAGGTAGGGTCACCAAGTAACAGTC
>VWZO01000066.1:9888-48998 GCA_013396975.1 Bucco capensis | reverse complement strand
TTTTCCAGCCTTGGTGATTCTGTGATTCTCCAGCCCCTAGGCATCTTGGTGGCCTCTGCTGAACTCTCTCTACCTTGTTGATGCCCTTCCCCGTATTGGGGGCCCACTACTGTTTGCTATATGGTGATATGATGGAGCAGAGGAGGAGGATCACTTCTCTTAGCATCCTCACTGTGCCGCTGTTACACAACCCAGAAGACTCTTGGCCTCTGTTTCTGCCAGGACACACTGGCTGGCTCCTGTTCATCCTGCTGTTCAGCAGGAGTCCCAAGGCTTTTTCTGCAGAGCTCCTCTCCAGGCAGTCAGCCCCAGTAGACCTTTCTGCAGGACCACTTCACCCCAATGCAGTACTGGAGTGCAGCATTTAGTGAGGGTGCTGACCCTCTGACCAATGGCCCTGTACCTCTCATTTTTGTCATCCACGAACTCGATGAGATGCACTCTGCATCCTCCTCCAGATCATCATTTGTTACCCTGAAACAAGTCTGGGAACACCTAGCATGGTGACCTCCATGACGGGTTCACACAGCATCTTCCTCAGCCTTTCTACACCTGCTGTGATACACACTCCTTGCCCAGAGCACAGGCCAGGACCCTCAGTNACTGAACAGCACCTTCTGGGCCGTTAGCTTGATCACCTGCTATTTTCTTCATATTGTTCTGACCAGAAAGGTGTCTGGAGATGGCTTTATCCTACCTCTCTCCCCAGCTACCTAGGTCAAGTTTTGCAGAGCAAGAGGAGCCTTCCTTGCCAGCCATACCCCGATGGCAGCAGTGCTCACTGTGGGCCAGTGTCTCCTTCAGCAGGGGCACAGGCAGCTGGTGGCCCTGGAAGGGTGGTAGTTTCCTAGCAGGTCACATAGCATCAATTCTGTTTTTAAAGGAATCTTGCATGGCAGCAGTGTGAGAGGAGAGCAGCACTTGGAGCTCTGCAGTAGAAACCTGGCTGCTAGGTGGAGGGAGTCATGATAGGGAGCTCTGTAGCTCCACAGAAGGTGCTGGTGGGACTATTTATTTAAGAGGAGTTCAACAGAAGTGCATCTGCTCCCTGGATGTGGGCGGTGGTTACACAAGGCCTGCCAGAACATACTCCCTGGCTTGGGCACCTCCGAGGAGTCCTGCTGCAGCAGTGTGCTCCAAGCCTCTCTTCTGCCCACCTCCACCCACCCTGTCTGCATCCTTGCACCTATTCATTCACCCCATGCTGGCCTGGGACCTGCCTTGCTGCAGGGTCTCCTGCTTGGTTGCAGATGGACAGGCTACAACCCAAGAGATAGCTCAGCTCCTCTGCTGTGGTTCAGGTGCTCCATGACATGGCATACCTGCTCTTCTTTCAGAGGCATAGCACTGAGCTGTAACCTTGCACAGGCAAGACCCTCTTCTCCCTGCTTTCTTCTGCCCTCTGACCTTGTCCCCATCCCAGGGAATGAAATGCCCTTGCTCACAAAGCCCAACAGGACAGGCAGGTGCAAGACCATTATCCTAGCACCAAGCAGGAGCTCAGAGTGGTCCCTCTGGTGCAGCACAGAGAACTGAGCCCCACTAACTCCCCACCCAGACATAGTGTCTGGGCTCTGCCTAAGCCCCGGGACTCCTGTGGATGCTGAGGGCTAAGAAATCATCTTTCTTTTCCAAGAGATGCCTGATGCTTTGGCCATCTACTTGCTACAACTTGGAGAGTGTGATATTTTACTGTTGACATCCCAGCTAGTGGATTATCGCGGAGTCACTCCACAGCTGAGGCTAGGACCCAATCTAATCTGCAACCTAAGGCGACCGCTCATACCATTTAGACATTGACATGGGTGACACAGGGCAGAAATTCACAGAATTATAGAATTGTCAGGGTTGGAAGGAACCTTAAAGGTCATCTAGTTCCAACCCCCCTGCAATGAGCAGGGACACCTCCCACTAGATCAGGTTGCTCAGAGTCCCATCCAGCCTAGCCTTCAAAACTTCCGGGGATGGGGCTTCCACCACCTCTCTGGATAACCTGTGCCAGTGTCTCATCACCCTCATGGTGAAGAACTTCCTCCTAATATCCAACCTAATATCCAACCTAAATCTACCCTCCTCAAGCTTATGTCCATTCCCCCTAGTCCTATCACTGCCTGACATCCTAACAAGTTCCTCATCAGCTTTCTTGTAGCCCCTGCAGATACTGGAAGGCCACAAGAAGGTCTCCTTGGAGCCTTCTCTTCTCCAGACCTTTCAGCCTGTCCTAATAGGAGAGGTGTTCCAGCCTCTGATCATCCTCGTGGGCCTTCTCTGGACATGTTCCAGCACACCCATATCTTTCACTGTTTACTCACCCTCCTTTATGTCCCAGGGCACTGGGAAATACCATTTCCAGTGCAAGTTCTAGATTCTATGTGCCAAAGAAGGTTTTATTCCAAAAAGGAAGAGGCAGGCTTGGTGGAGTCAGTGGATAGTTCCATAAGCTGCTCAGCCCTTGCTGTCCAGGGCCCAGGATCAGGAGATCTGTGAAGAGAAACAGGTTTTATGGAAGTGACTAGCATTTCTTGCTGTCTGCTGGCCTACTCTGAGGACATAAATGGGAAGTTGATGTATAACCTGTTCCAAGGTTTGTGATTTTTTGATCAAGTGGCCCATCTCCCTAATGTCTGTAGAGCTTTTGTTCCTCAGAGATGCAGAGGACATTCTTCAAGCTCTTTCAGTATCTAGGAGGCCTCAGAGGTTGAGAAATCCCCATGATACTTGAGCCTCAACAAAAGACCTCCCTAAGTTCTGGTTTTAGGGCACAGAATTTGAGACTCTCCCTGTGGAATGCTTGCAGACTTCAGAAATGGTGTTTCTGCACTTTTCTGCTGTTCAACCACCCACCCGTTCCCTTACCTGTTTTGAGTTACCTGACAGTGGGACCAATGGGACAGTTACCTGCCACCCATGCTTCTCTCAGCTATGTCCAGATCACCACCATTGGCATACTCTGCATGTTACTGTCCTTGTGTCTCCCTTCATTTTCTTTCTCTGACTAGCCTTGCAATAAACAACTCTAAACGCAAAGCAGATAGGGCACACTGTGCCCAACCCACATGGCCTCCACTCAATCTTTTCTCTGGCTTTGTTTCCAAGTGATGAGGACGAGTTGAGGAAGTCACTCTCAGAGCTGGTAGATGACAAATTTGGAGCCAGTGTGAAGAAGGTGACCAGGATTGTTGACAGCAGCAACCCCTTCCTGGACATCCCTCAGGCGCTGAACGCGGTCACCTACAAGCACGGGGTCCTCACGCGCAAAACCCACGCAGACATGGATGGGAAGAGAAGTAGGTGTTGATGGGGCTGGAGAAGATGTGCCCCAGGCAGTACCAGAGCCTTGCCCTAGTCTTCTCCATGGCTCTCCTTGCTGAAGACATCTCCTCACTGCATCCCAGGGAACACAAGAGAGATCCCCAGATCTATGAGTGCCAGGGCACAGGGAAAGGATGGTGTTTTGAGGCATTTGTAGACATGAATGTTTTCAGGAGGCCTCAGTCTTCCCTTCTCACTGCCAAGGAACGTAACACTGCCTATCCCATACAGATAGACCTGGTGTTCCATCCTGTCCATAGGCGTAATCCTGAATCCCACACTCCAAGCAATGGAGTGAGGCTCCACAGCAGTTGTCCACCCCAGCCCTGACCTTGGGGACAGTCTGGTCTTCAAAACTTTGTTCCTGTCCATATTCTGCCATGTGCTGGAAACAGCTGCTCTGTGCTGACTGGGCAACAGGATGCCTCATGGCTCTGCTGTCAGCAAATGCAATTACAGGAAAGGTAAAGGAAAATAGATTTGGGAACTGTAATAGAGATTTATGATGCCTTGGACAACCCTTTCTGCTAGCTGATATGATTGGCCCAGTCACTGCAGCTGATTGAACGTCTTAGGAGAGATAAAGAGAGATAAAACCTCCCTTACTTCCAGCACTTTCCTAATAGCCCATGCCTGAAGATCAGTTGTGTTGTGGTGATGCTGGTGGCTACCCTCTCCTCCTGTCCCTCTCAAGCTCTCTGCAACCTCTCTTCCCACATCCATCAAGACAGCTGGTAATAGCGTTCTCTCTTCAGTGGAATAGCAGCTGCCTTATCCATAGTATGTCTGCTTAACTCAGCTGAAGCAGAAATGCTCAGGGAATGTCTCTGCTCCTCAAGCATTTAGTCCAAGGAACACCAACCTGTGTTTGGAGGAGCAGAGACATCCTGCATGTGTCCCCTGGTACCCCTCTACCAGCTCATCTCTGATTTTGACCTGCTTGTGTTCCTGCTGAGAGGCTGCATGTCTCTCAAACACATGTCCCTGCAGTCAAGTCCCTAATAAGCAACAGCTTGGAGGTGTAGTGAGGTCTGGGCATTAGTGCATGCTTGTATTGGGTCAGGAGAAGGGTTGGTTTTGCCAGAAATGTGATGGTCAAGAAGCACTGGCAGAAGCAGGCATGTGTAATTAAATGTTCTTCCTTTTTTAGCTCCCAGAGGAAGAAGAGGGTGGAAGAAATTTTATGCTGTGCTTAAAGGGACTGTCCTTTATTTACAAAAGGTAAACATGGTGAACTGTTCATTTTGCTATTTCATGCTGTCTCCATGCTGGCCTAAACAGAAGACCCATAGATGCAAGTAGAGGTGAATCCATGTCCTAATATGTGCATGGACATCTACAGAGCTCCTCCAGAAACCAGTATACAGAACTGGAGGATGCTGTCACCTTTGGTGGTGGTGTTCATGCTAAGGGCATAGCAGCTTCACTGAGTCTGATATGGACCATGCTAAATTTTCTTTTCTCCTTCAGGAGCCTGCTAAGCTAGGTCCTTCCATGGGTCACCAAGTGACACTTTCTGCCTTTCTTCCTCTCTGTTTTTCTGTAGACACCTCTAGTCAACACAAATATAAATCCCAGGTCATCATGGGAGGCAGTCACCATGGAAGAGCTTACCTGCATGCTATAGCATTCAGCTCTCTGCTTTTCAAGACATTTGGATGCTAGGAGGATTTCCATGAGTAGTTTTTTCTGTGGGAAGATCCAAGGAGCCTAGGTAGGGGCTTACTTGAATGCCAGTGTGAGCCAGCCAGGGATGCCAAATGTCTGCTCATCATGCAACAGAATAACCCACTGAACCAGGTCTGAACTACCTTAGGATCACAAGCTCGTGTTGCTGGAACAGCACTCCCTGTGGGTAGATGTTCCTACCTATTGCAGTATTATCTCCAAAGCAATGGGAGTAAACAAACATCAGATTATATAAGAAAGGCAGAAAGAGCCTGAGGGCACCGTGGAATTATGAGTCAGAGATCATAGCACATCCGAGTGATTCTCCTGTTTTGCCAGATCCTGTGGCACAGGTCAAAAAGCTAAAAGAAATCTGGCAGCAGTCAATCCTCATTTGCAGTAGGGGTTGTTCTTAGCCAAGTGGTGTTTTTACAGCTTTGCTGAGAGAAGCTGCAGCATGCAGGAAAGCCCAGATCTTCTACAGCCCTCTAAGCATGTCATTCTTCACATCAGGGTGCTCTTCTTACACCTCAGTCTCTTGTCTCCTTACAAGTCTTTATATGGAGTCCACTGAAGAGGTCTTCTTGCTGACCATGGGCAATGTGTAATAATTTAAGTTTTACAGAGCTACCATCAACATAGAATCTCATGACAGTTTTTCTATGGAAAAAATGTAATTTCATCAAAATCACAAGAACCATTTTGAACTAAGTGAATTTTTCACCAAAGACTTGTCCTTGTGTCCTCAGACAAGTGGCATTCCTCAGGGGTCAGTGTTGGGATTGGTGCTATTTAACTTCTTTGTTGGCAGCATGGACAGTAGGATCCAGTGCATCAGCTTGCAGATGACACCAAGCTGCGTGGTGTGGTCAACACACTGGAGGGAAGGGATCCATCCAGAGGGACCTGGACAGGCTTCAGAGGTGGACCTGTGTGAAACCCACAAAGTTCAACAAGGCCAAGTGCAATGTCCTGCACATGGGTCAGGGCAATCCCAAGCACAGACATAGGCTGGCCAATGAATGGATTGAGAGCAGCCAGGCAGAGAAGGACTTGGGGCTACTGGTAGAAGAAAAAAATGAATATGAGCCAGGAATGCACACTTGCATCCCAGAAGGCCAATTGCATCCTGGGCTGCATCCAAAGAAGAGTGGCCAGCAGGTCGAAGGAGGTGATTCTGCCCCTTTGCTCTGCTCTGGTGAGACCCTACCTGGAGTACTGTGTTCAACTCTGGGGCTTCCCATGTAAGAAAGACATGGACCTGCTCAAGCAGGTCCATTAGGACAGGCTGAGATAGCTGAGCTCTTTTAGCCTGGAGAAAAGAAGGCTCCAGGGAGACTTCAGTAGCCTTGCCTACAGGAAAGATGTGGAAGGACTCTTTATCAGGGAGTACAGTGATAGGAGGAGGGGTAATGATTTTAAACTGAAAGAGGCTAAGTTTAGATTAGATATTAGGAAGAAAATCTTTATGGTGAGGGTGATGCGACACTGGAACAGATTGCCCAGAGAAGCTGTGGATACCCCATCCCTGGCAGTGTTCAAGGACAGGTTGGTCAGAGCTTTAGGTGACCTGATCTACTGGAAAGTGTCCCTATTTATGGCAAGGAGGTTGGAACTAGATGATCTTTAAGGTCCCTTCCAACCCAAGCCATTCTATGATCCTATGACTTCTAGGGCATGTTTCTTGGGTTGAATCTATTGATTATTGGGTTGAATCTATATTGTATATATTTGGAATGAAATACACATTCAGAACAGAATTTTCTTCCTATACTCAACCAAAATCCAGGTTACTGAAGACTGGCTTGACTGCTTGAACAGCACTAGGTGGAGCTGGAAAGCCAACTCTAAATGTCATTGCTTCTGGTGGGGCAGAGGGGTTGGGATTTCTTTGCTGTACAAGGCTAGCAGCAGTAACCATCTCGGCTGTTATATTAACATAGTCCATTATATTAGTACTACGTGTTTAGTATCTTAAAAGAGAATGAGAAGATTGAGAAGATTGATGTGACAGTTAGAAGACCAGTATTCTTATCTAGATGACCTTCAGGAGAAAATGATTAAGAGACTGAGGGCATTATTTATGGACAAGAATTGAAGAAGCAAAACACCTTAGATTTGGCTAGATTATGAAAGTATCAGATAAATAACAGCCATGACTGATGTGTAATTAGCAGAAGGGATTGGAATTGCCAAATATGCCCCAAGGAAGTAGCATTTGGAACAACTACAAAAATGAACCTGGGGAGCGTTTGGGCAAAGCGTTTGGCAAAGAAGAGTTTCTTAGTCATGAGCTGCTGCCAGGCCGTGTGTGATCCTCTTCAGAGGCCTCCTTGGCCTGGGCTTGGCTGTAGACACTGTCTATCAGGCTTGCAGAGACAGGACAGAAGGATGAGACCATGAAGACAACATTCTTGCCCTGCCACTTCCAAATATTCCCAGCACCACAATTTCTTGCCTGTGGAGTGGTTTGCAGAACAAGATCGTTGCACAATCCAGGAAGGAAATGATGTGCCAACCTGCCAAGCTCTCAGCTGAAGATGCCTGCAGATTAACGTAAGGTAGAACATGGCTTGAGCACAAATTACTGGGAAAAGTTTTTTTATGTGAAGATAGAGAAGAAATTACCTCATTCAAGACCCACCTGATGCCATGGAGCACAGGTTCACCCTGTTCCAGGTTTTTGCTCAGACCAAACCAAGGATCTAGGCTTTAATAGGAAACTCCCTAAGTTTTATAGGAAACTCTACACAATTTGGTTTTGGAAAACGAGTTGAGTAGAAGTTAGAGTGAGAGAGAGAGGAAGGAGAGCCTGGGCAGATAGATCTGTAGGTAGGAGGAATGGCCAGATACAGAGAGAGATGGGTGATACCAAAAGAGTGGGTGGGTAGGTGGGCAGGTAGATGTCAATCTGTTAGAAGCAAGTTGAGCAGCAGCCATAAAACTGCTGATGTAGAGATGCCACACGTCATTGACTTGCTGGATTCGGGTGTTCTAGCATAGTCTGCTGAAGCAATTACTGGATCCCCTAAAGGGGTGCAGCACAGTCTTGAAGAAGAAACACAGACTTGGGAGCAAGGCTACCTCTCCTGTTCACCTCTGATCTGCACTGGGCACTGACTCATGGCATTCCATGGACTTTGGCAACTTACCTTACTTACCTCTGTGAAATGGGGATAATAACCCTTAATCACCACACCTAGAGGAGCGTTGAGAGGAATGATGGAGAGCTATAAAGCTTGAGGTGCTTCTACATGGAAGTACTGGAAAGGGTGCAGGTCTTCCCACAGGGTCTGCACTTGCAGACCTCAACCATGAAGGCATTCCCAGCACATCCCCAAGCCATGGATGCTGCCCCATGCTGGCAGGCCCTTGCTAGTAGTGCTACTTGAAGTGCCAAGTTCATGACCAGATTGAAAAGGGCACAGTGGTTAGTTTTCCTCATGAAATGGTTTGTTTCAGCTGGTAGACGTGAGCTGAAGAAAAGGAAAAAGAGGAAAACACACAAACAAGAAGATGAGAAAAGTCTCCTCCATGTTCATATGCTTGTCATGGCTGGTGCTGAGTCCAGGGAAGAGTGCAGCAGCACCAATACACTGGCCTCTCTCACCCCATCCAGCTTCCCTTCAGTCAGGCATAAGAGATACATGCCTTTTCTTGACAAAACAGGCTTTGATCTGTGGAGCTTCTGTTAGCTGTGGAACTCTCACCAGAGAAGTAGGCAGTAGGGGAGAGGTGGCATCAGAAGAATGAACCAAAGACACCATGGACCACTGCAATGTCAGAAAGTATGCCTGGGCAATGTGGTCATGCATGTTTAAGCAAAGCTTCTGTGCAGGCAGGAGAGGCACATGAATGGGAAGTGTGTCTACACCATCAACATTAAAAGCTGAAAGTGAATTAAATTAATTTAGAGGGATTCCAAAACAAAGCATCCACACCTGGGCTCCATTCCTGCAGAAGATAGCTCCAAAAGAGACCCTAAAAGCTGCTGACTACCACCTTCCTACACCTGGAGAAGCAAGGGAAAAACAACCATGTCACCATTTAAGCACTGGGTATCTGGAATGGTGTGACATAGCATCTTTTGCCCATTGCCCAAGTCACAAGTACCTGTGTGAACACTGCAGGACACAGAAGACAAAAATTTGACAGGCCTGTGATACCAAATTAACCCCTTTGCCAGGAAATGAACGGCAGGATAATGTCATGGACAAGGTGAGAGTGAGGTTAGAGGGGCAAGATGTCATCCAGAAGGACCTAGACAAGCTGGAGAGGTGTGCCCAGGTGAACCTCATGAGCTTCAACAAGACCAAGTGCAGGGTCTNTGGAACAGGTTGCCCAGGGAGGTGGTTGAGGCCCCATCCCTGGAGACATTCCAGGTGAGGCTTGACAGGGCTCTGGGCAACCTGATCTAGTTAGGGATGTCCCTGCCCAGTGCAGGGGGGTTGGACTAGATGACCTCCAGAGGTCCCTTCCAACCCTAACCATTCTATGATTCTATGATTCTATGATTCTAAAACATTGTCTGAAGTTCCTCCAGATACAATACTGCTGATGTTTTAGTGTAAATCGGTTTCTTTGACATCAAAACCAGAATCCCTTCACTGAAAACATCTGGGTGTCCAAGGAAGGGTCATGAGGATGATCAGAGGGCTGGAACACCTCTCCTATGAGGACAGGCTGAGAGAGTTGGGATTATTCAGTCTGGAGAAGAGAAGGCTCCAAGGAGACCTTCTTGTGGCCTTCCAGTATCTGCAGGGGGCTACGAGAAAGCTGATGAGGAACTTTTAAAGATGTCAGGCAGAGATAGGACTAGGGGGAATGGATACAAGCTTCAGGATGGTAGATTTAGGTTGGATGTTAGGAAGAAGTTCTTCACCATGAGGGTGGTGAGACACTGGCACAGGTTACCCAGAGGGGTGGTGGAAGCCCCATCCCTGGAAGTTTTGAAGGCCAGGCTGGATGGGGCTCTGAGCAATCTGATATAATGGGAGGTGTCCCTGCTCATGGCAGGGGTTTGGAACTAGATGATCTTTAAGGCCCCTTCCAACCCTGACAATTCTGTGAGTCTGTGAAAGTATCTGAGTTACTTTTACCTTTTTGGACATGTCTCTTCCTCAGCAGCAGTTTATGTACACACTTAAACTTATATCAAAGCTCAGAAAAGGAGTGAGGCAAATGCAGAGAAGGTGTTGGAAGCTTTGGAGCAGAGCTGCCATGCTTTGCTGAAGGGCAATGGGATTATTCTCCAGGGGAAGGTTGGTGGTGTAGCTCACAGCACGATGTCAGTGCTGGAGATGTATGTCAGTGCTGGAAATTGTGATGGCTCCAGCCATGTCTGTGTGGAATCATCACACAACCTTGGAGCTCTTGTTGGAGGGTGCCTATTTAAGAGCATATAGAGGTCTCCCAGCATCAGTAGCTGTACATATCATCATGACCACCACGGTACAGGTATTAACATGAGCTTCCAGGCAGAGCAGGTCCATGCAGAAGAGAGCCTCCAGCACCATGCACTCACAGAATCACAGAATCACAGAATCGATCGGGCTGGAAAGACCTCCNTGGCTCATGTTGAGCTTCCTGTCAATTAGTACCCCCAGGTCCCTTTCCGCCTCGCTGCTCTCTAGCCACTCTGTGCCCAGCCTATAGCTCTGCATGGGGTTATTGTGGCCAAAGTGCAGGACCCGGCACTTGGCCTTATTGAACTTCATCCTATTGGAATCAGCCCATCTCTCAAGTCTATCCAGATCCCTCTGCAGAGCCCTCCTGCCTTCCAGCAGGTCGACACACCCTCCCAACTTGGTGTCATCAGCAAATTTGCTGATAATAGACTCAATCCCCTCATCTAAATCATCAATAAAGATGTTAAACAGGACTGGACCCAACACAGACCCCTGGGGAACACCACTGGTGACCGGCCGCCAGCTGGACACAGCCCCGTTCACCAGCACTCTCTGAGCCCGATCCTCCAGCCAGCTCCTAATCCAGAAGAGGGTACGCTTGTCTAAGCCATAGGCTACCAGCTTATCCAAGAGTATATTATGGGAGACAGTGTCAAAGGCCTTGCTGAAGTCCAAATAGACCACATCCACAGCCTTCCCCTCATCCACTAGGTGGGTCACCTGATCATAAAAAGAGATCAGGTTGGTCAGGCAGGACCTGCCCTTCCTAAACCCATGCTGGCTGGGTCTAATCCCTTGTCCATCCTGAAGGTGCTGTGTGATTGCACTCAGGATGATCTGCTCCTCCACTCCTGCAAACAGAGCCTGTTTCCACCAGCAGAGATGCAGAAGGTGGAGAGAACCTGCTTGGTTCAACCTTACACTGTTTTTCTGGGCTCAGTGTTAGAAAAAGAAGATTTAGCTTTTCCTTACACCGACCTTTATGTCTGTAAGCCTGAAATCAGTTGAGGCAATAGGTAATGAGAGGATTTGAGGTGATGATCTGTATCAAACCAGCTTGCAGCTGTGGCAGTTTCTCCTTGTCACATGCCATTAAACCTAGGTATTTGCACTGCATTTTCAGAAAGCTTATCTTGAAATAAGAGATCATGGTCATCACAGTCAGGTTCATTCACAAACAAAGAGCTTCATCTTTGGAAGAACATCCAGAATTGGAATTCTCTATAATATATGAGGCCTGAGCAGCAATGTCTTCCTCAAGCAACTATTTCTTTGCAAGCAGGGTAGCATATTAGGTCCTCATAAGGCAAAGCTTCTGTTTTGCTTTGTTAAAAGGCCAATAGCCCATTCCTCTGGCTACTGAATTCACTCCACTGTGGAAAAGTTTTCTATACTGACCCACAGCACAACCCATCTGAATGTCACCCTGAATGCAGGGTGCCTGCAGCACCCACCTCTTCCTCTGCTGGAAAGCCAAGGCTTTTCTTTGGTATTCACCCTGTAGAAGGCAGCTGAATGAGCAGGGAGCCCATGCCAGATATTTTTGGATTCTAGGCCCCATGGCATTTCTTTGTGCAAATCCAAGTGTCATGTTGTAGAGAACACAGTATGGCTACCACTCTCCTGGATGGGATGGTTACTTCAAAAAAGAGGGAATGAAAGGCTTTAGAAGCTTATTTCTCATAAGAAGTAAGGAACCACATCCATGGGCTAGGAAGTGTTGGTCCCTTGTGCTCTGAAGTGCAACAGTGGGGAGACCTTTCTGACCCTACACCAGAGAACAGCTTTGCTGGACAGCACTAGAAACCAGGAGACTGCAGCATGGCTTTTCCCTGAACAACTGGATTTGCAAATCTGGAAAACAGATCAAGGTCTAGCTTGAAAGCTGAGGAAGGGGTGAGACACATAGGCTACCACAATTGGACAGAGCCACCTCTATGCTGCCAGCCAAGGACAGTCAAGGAAAGCAAGACATGAGAGCACTCTGTGGTTATAGCACAGAGATAAAGGCAAGCTCATTAAAGTAGCCCACAAATGTTAGTGTTGTCATTATCCAATTAATGTCATCCTTTTCACAGGATGAGTACAAACCTGACAAAGACCTCTCTGAAGTGGATCTGAAAAATGCCATCCGCGTGCACCACGCCTTAGCCACCAAAGCCTCTGACTACAGCAAGAAGTCCAACGTGCTCAAGCTGAAGACAGCTGACTGGAGAGTCTTCCTCTTCCAGGCCCCGTAAGTACCAGCTCTTCCCACAGAGCCTGGATGAGCAGCCTGACCTCCAGCCACTGCCAGACTCCCTCCAGTCTGGCCAGATCAACCTAGGTGTTAGGGAACAAACACAGAGGCAGGAAGGTGCTGAGCAGGAGGGCTGAGGGTGAGGTCTATAGGGTTCTGCAAAGGACTTGTTGATGGGGTCATGGTTTCTACCTGTTGCCCTTGGTATGTGTATGTCAGTCATGGAGGTTCTTTCGGGCTGAGCAAGATGGGGTGGGACCTAAAGAGCTGAGTAAAGGTCTCCTTGTACTAGTTTCTACTGTCAGTCTGTGGAAGGAAGAAAATCTATGTGGTGGACATCCATATGTAGCTAAGGAGCTGATGGTTCCTCTCATCAGCTTTTATGGGAGGCTGTCTGAATCTCATCAAAGAATTCTCCCCAGCCAGGCTATATTTCTGTCTTCCTTAGTCCTTTGCAGAGGGAAGTTACTCTGTTAATAAGTGTCAAGTGTGACTGTGTCATGTTCTATCTGTTTTTCTTGCTCTTGCTAAGATAGGTGTCACTGTCTGTAAGTTAGGCTGGGCTACTGATGTACTGTAAAGACTGGATTTGTGCAGTGAAAACTTGCTTGAAGGCTTAGGGGAGCAATGCCTGAACAGATCTGCTGAGGCACCCTGGACAGGGTCCCACGAATGACATAAATGAGGGGTCCACCCTGCTTCCTGGGACCTCTGCTGTGTGGCTTCCCCTCTCCAAAGAGCAAGATATTCTTGGTCCTTGCCACTGTGCTACCTCTCCCCAGCAATCAGAGCTGATATGGAAGGCAGGACTACCAGGGCTCCAACAGGCAGACAACAGCCCTGAAATCCTTAGGGCACTGTAGAGGAGCCAATTAGCCAGGGTTTTCCTCTGTTCACAACCCAGAGTGGCACAGAAATGGCTTCAAAGCAAGGCCACCACTGGACTTCCAGAGAATGGATGGCTCCAGGGCTGTTCTGAGCTGGCTGGTCCTGTGTCAGGAGCATTTACAGACACCTCCTTTCTTCTTCCCTCCTCCATAACAGAAGTAAGGAAGAAATGCTCTCCTGGATCCTGCGAATCAACCTTGTTGCTGCCATTTTTTCTGCCCCAGCCTTCCCAGCTGCTATCTGCTCCATGAAGAAGTTCTGCCGCCCACTGCTGCCTTCCTCCATGACCAAGCTGTGTCAGGTAACTTGTGAGAGAAGGAGTGATGGAGGAGTGCCCAGCACCTAGCCAGCCCTTCAGCACACAGCTCAGGCTGCAGCTCTCCCAGCTCCTGCCTTGTAGAAACATTCAGGTGCCCAGGACAGGAAAAGGAGAGTGGGGTGGGTGACTTGGCCAGACTGTGGGAAATCCTGGGGACTGGCCAGTGCTTCCTTTGCAATGGCCATAAAGCCACCCTAGGCACACACACCTGGATGGCTGTTGATTCTGGCTGGTTTATTGCTCTCTGCCCATCACATCCTAACACCTTTCTGCTGTCAGAGTTGAAACAGTTGGTGCTACTGAGCCCAACAGCTGGCTACAGCCATGGTTTATCTGATAACATGGCACTCAGAGGTGACATCCTGTTTTTCTCAAGTCAAAAAGACACACACAAAGGAGGAATTGGAGTCCTACTCAGTGGGGAAGTTTTTCTGAAAGCAGAGGGCCATGGTGCACCAGACCACGGCTGCATAAGACTCAGTTAACCAAGAGCAATGGGCAGCTGCCATCCAAAGAGTAGCTTTTGTTTGCACTGTCCAGGGAAAGCTAAACATGCCTTAGCTCCTCCAAAAAGTAGGGACACATTGGCACTGGCCCCCAGCAAATGTCAGAGAGAAAAATACAACTCCTATCTGCTGAACCAGATGTGGCCAGATGTTGTCTTTCTCAGAGCCCAGATGGGGAGGATACATTTACCTCCAAAAAGAGCAGGATGAGCAGCTCTTGGGACAATGCTGGTTCTGCTTGACTGTTAAAGGGTACAGAACATTTCGTGTTTATGATGCTAAAGAAGCCCAGCTGTCAGAGGAATCCACTCTTGGCACTTGTGAGACATGAGGTTTGATGTTACTCAAATACCTGGGTTTCAGCTGCTCGTTATCAGATGAATTTGCAAGTGTAGTGCTCATGTTTGGCTCCAGCACAGTAGCTATGCTCCCATCCTTGCAGAGACAGGTCCCACCCCAATGGGCAGTAGGTGCGCTGCTAGGTGTCAATACTTGACATGCTTCTCTCTACAGGAGGAACAGCTGAGGTCTCATGAAAATAAAATGAAGCAGATTGCAGATGAATTAGCAGAGCATAAATTACATCCTGTAGAGAAGAGCCTCAAGTCCAAAGAGGCCGAGGAATACAGACTCAAAGAGCATTACCTAATATTTGAGGTAAAGGAACGTCCATGTTTTCTGTGATAAATGATACTCTGGCTGATTGAGGAGAATAAGAACTCCAGAATAGATGCTATGAGCCTGGGAGAGCATGAAAGGAGAGAGAAGGACAGGGGCTCACAAGCTCAGGGAGTGTCTTGAGGCTGCAGCAAGCTTCGCTGTTCTGCACTGAAGCTAAGAAAAACAGACATTACTTCCCCTCTGTGATTTCTAACCAGAGGAGGGAAAAACCAATAAGAGAAATAAAATCTTCCATTGCTGTGCTGAAACTTGACATTTTCTCAGGTTCCAAGTAAGAAAGTGGTTCAGTTCTCAGTGTGCATCAGTCTGTTTCAGCAACATTAATAAAGAGCTAAGGGAATCGTGGGAGATTTAATCTTATTTTGCTGCAGCCATTTCAGTTAAATAAATCCAAACCCAGTGTTACAGCTGATTACAGACTCTTTGAGTCTGCATGTAGCTAAGCTGCAACTCTATGCAAAATCTTAGAAGCATTTAATTGTAGGAGAAAAAGGATATTTTGTTCAAGGGAGAGCTGAGCAGAAGGTGTGATTCCTGCCACATACGTGTCAGTGGGAAGGCACTGCTGGAGGCTTCAAGTCCTGCTTCTGTCAGGGGCTTGGATTATTAGCCCAGGCTGAGTGTGTTGTTTTGTGGCTCTCAGAAATCTCCAAGGATATAAATGTCCCACCTCCCTTTTGTGTGATGCCCAGGCTGCCTCCCCAAAGCCACAGTTTCTGGCTGGTGATTCCCTTGCCTTTGTACCAACCCTTCAAAGAGTTGCTTGCTGCTGCCTCTTGTTTTCCAGAAACTGCAGAGAAGTTTCCATCTGAGCTTTTCTCTAGGCTGCCTTTTCAGCCTGCAAGGGGAAGTTGGCACTTCAGAGCGTAATTCATCTAAATTATCTTATGAGGTTTGCTCTAGAAATGCTTGTTTCTCTGTGCTTACAAAGAAGTGTGTACAGACTGCCTCTGAGATGCTAGAGGAAAGGAATAGTGTTTCACAAGTCTATAAAAGAGGTCTCATCTAGCCTGGGAATAATGGTGCCAGGCAGAGAGGAGATGCCTCGCTTTATGCTGTGCTCTGTGAGGGGCAGTGCAGGCACTACTCAGCAGTGACAGTGAACCATTGGATGGAAGCTATGGCAAGTAGAAGTATTTGAATCAATCAAGGGGAACTGCTAAATAAGGAAAGAGCAGAACTCTTGGTCTGATTTTGCCTCCTGTCTCCGCCATATACAATCAGAGTGGCAATCAGGATCTGTAAGAGCAACTGGAGACTCTAGCACAACCCTCCCCTTTCTCCTCAGCCCTTTCAGGGATGGGTTGATCAGGCTTTGCATAGACTGAGAATTGTGCTGTGGTTAAATAGAACTTGTTGGGTGAGATCAGATGGATCCTGATGATCAAGGATGGTTGTTCTTGCAGTAGCAGATGGCATTGCCTCTGCTTCCACACATACTGTGATCTGACCCTGTTCCCTCTTTCCCTGCAGAAGAGTCGCTATGAGACGTACATCAACCTGCTCTGCATGAAGATAAAGGTCGGAACTGATGACCTGGAGAGGATCGAAACCAGTTTCTTCAAGGTGGAAGCTGATGACATTGCTTTGCGGAAGACACACTCGAGCCCTTCCTTGAGCCAAGGGCACATGTCCCTCAGCTGTAAGGTGGAAAAGGACATCTTAGAGCAGAACACTTAACAAGGAAGGCAGGCACAGGGAAGATGAACCAGTGGTGCTCTGCACTCCTGGACTAGATGACTGAGCACAATTTTACCTAGGAAATTACCTGAGCAAGACCGTAGACCTGTATGACATGGTGATTGCTCTAGTGGAAGAAATCAAAGAAGCTTTAGTTGACAGTCTCTTCAAATGCTCTGGCATTTCAACATCATAGACACACCATCTCTGCTTCATCAACAATAGCACCAGTGACTTTTCTTTCCCTCCTACTGCAGCCTGCGCAACAAAGAGATGTACTGGCTCTCCAAAAGCCACATTGCTCTTTTCTCCACCAGCCTCCTCTCTCTCCTCCTTCTCTCCCTGGAGTCCCTCCTGGTACAGAATTCCCAGCAGTGCAGGAAGCTCAGCCAAGACAAGGGTCTGTGGCACCACCAGTGCTCCCAGAGAAGGGTACAGAGGGGCAGGGAAGAAATCCTTCCCCTGAGAGAAGCACGCTTCAGCACATCACCAGGTGTCAGGAGCTAGTCACTGGCCAAGCGAGAGGCATCTGCAGCACAAAACGTGGGGAGGTAATCTGCCCAGGGCAAGAGAGGCCTGAAGTGCCCTNATAAATATATATATATATAAGGAAATTTTAATGTGGGTTTTTAACCTCAGTGTGCAAGTGAAGGCAAGCTGCCTGGGGAAGACACTAAGGACCATGGAGAGTCTGACTGGCCCACCAGGGTGTTTTTAAAAATGCAGTAGCCTCTGTATCTTTTGGGTTTTTTTTTTCTCCTTTTTTTTTTTTTTTACTCAAATGGAAATCCTACATGGCTTTGCTGTGAAACATCACTCTCCTGTTCCTGCTTGTTCAGACAAACTGGCCAAGTGATGCTTGTTTACCATCCATGGCATCCATCACTTTGCATTCAAGGCACTTTTGGAGCTGTGCTTCAGCTCCAGCTGAACCTTTGTGTGCAGGAGCAATTCCACCTGCCCATCAAGGCTGTACTTCCTCCATTTTGTGATGCACATGCTATACTCCTTTAAGCAGGTAACTGTGTTTCTGTTCCTTTCTGCTGTCTGTGGTCCAATGATTTACTATTGTGCTAGAAGTGATGCCTCTGCATTTCATTGCTATGAATGTCCTCCTACATGTTATTTATTTATTTCACTCTTTGCTTTGGTCCTTGTATCTCAGATTGCTTTTCTTTTCCCTATGCGCATTCACAGTAATCAAGTTCCAGTTTTGAAGGATCTTGTAGCTGCTAATTACAGTCATTTATTGTTCCTATTTTGCAGCATTTTTTTAAAGAAACAAAATAAGATTTATTTGGGTCTTTGACATTTGAGAGCCTATGGACTACTGTTTTCCATGATGGCTTATGACACTAAAAACCTCTGCCCAACTTTTTCACCTCTTCTTTTATCTCTGTTTCTTTGTACAGTTTGATAGTTTATTTGAAATGATGCACTAAGAATCATGTAAAAAAAAGAGTAACAATAAAGGTGAACCTGTTGGTAAAGAGAATTGGTTTGAAGTACAGTTCCACTATGTGCTGGATCAGTCCCACACTTGATGGCAATAGATGGCCAGGCTGACACAGATCTCCACCAGCATCTGCAACACAAAAGCTGGGTTCCTATGGACAGACAGCATCAGAAAATTTCAGTGCCTTTCCACAAATGGGGTACCAGCCCACCTTTCCTCCTGGGTGCTGAGAGCACTGCTCTGCCCATGCTTTAGGTGGGTGGCTCCCTCATGGAGCTCATGGGCGGCTTTGGGAACACATTCAGGTAATTCTTCTCTCCATCTGGTGCACCCTAAGTTTGTCTGTCTGTCCACAGGCAGCCCAGAGGTTTATGGGAGTAGTAAGATACCAACAACTGCATTGGTAGCTAGAGATGTTCTGGGAATTCTCGGAAAGGACCATGGGTGCACTGAGTGTCATGGCTGTTTGTCCAAGGCACCATGTGCTTTGCTGTGTCAGGTATTGTACAGATGTCTCTTGCCCAGAAGGCATCCAAAATGCTGCTACAAACATGAAGCATCTGGTGGCCAGACACACACAGTGAAAGCCTGGGGGAAAGCCAGGCCTGACTGTTGCTCTCCAAANGGTACCGGAAGGTCACTAGTAGGTCCCCTGAAGCCTTCTCTTCTCCAGGCTGAACAATCCCAGCTCCCTCAGCCTGTCCTCGTAGGAGAGGTGTTCCAGCCCCTGAGCATTCTCGTGGCCTCCTCTGGACCTGCTCCATCAGCTCCATGTCCTTTCTGTATTGAGGACTCCAGAACTGGACACAGTATTCCAGATGAGATACTAGTTTGTGCCTCAGCCTGCGCTCTCTGACCATCCCTTCCAGCAGGCAGTGTGTTGGAGGAAGACACAAAGGTCATCTCTGTCCCTGTAGGAGCCTGAAACCTCCTTGAAGGACTAACGTCTCAAACCTTGAGTGTTGATAAAATGATATTGCTACCTGGGTGGAGAACAGGAAAGTTCCCCTTGGAGGGGGAAGGTATGAAGTGCAGGCAACGACCGACAACGACCCTGCTCCCCCTTGGCCCAAGGCAAGACTTGCCCCTTGCAGATAAAGAGATTAATATTAGAAAGAGATAAGTTCTGCGGAGGTGGGACAATTTCTTTTTCCTGAGTTAATCTCCCCTTTACACAGCTGTGACTGCTCCACCCATGTCCTGCATGTATAAAAAAGGACGATGGCACATCCATCGGTGTGCATCCAGGTGTGCATCCAGGCGTGCATCCAGGGTGCATCCTGCATGCATCCACCACCGAACTCCAGACCCACTCTGCACTATGTCCCTGGATTTGCAACTACCGCCCAGGACCTGAGACCAGCCCTGCAAGACGTCGCTGGAACCAGGGGTGGTGATATCTCACTCTCTCTTTCTCTTCTCTCCTCTCTCCTTCTCCTTTTCTTTCTATCTTTAAGGCACTAGAGACCAAAACCTTTCCAAAATACCTGTAACGCTGCTTACCTGCAATAAACTTAACAATTTCATCAGCCGTTTGGTGTCGTTTCACCTTAGTTTACTCCAAGGGAATTTTGGAATCTTGTACGAACCCCTGTGCTACCCTGGGGAGCTCAGCAGTCAGGTCATGACAGTCCCCCATGCTGAAGGTGGCAGCTTACTCTGTTGGGAGTAAGTTGCAGGGAAGAGTAGAACCTTGCCAAATCTCCTCTGGGCACCAGGAAGGGGCTTCAGAGCCTTGAGACATCCATTCCAATGGATGTGGAAAGGGGTGTCAGTCAGCATTAAACAGCCCTTGGGAAGACAGCTCTGAGGGTTAAACTTGCACTTATTGACAACCAACGGTTTGCACTGATGTGCAGGTACTGATTCAGGTGCAAATGCACATGCAGATGTAGTGAGCATCTAACCTACAAGAGGGCACTAAGAACAGCCAAAAAGGCCTTGTTTGATCAACACACAGTCTCAGCTCATGACGAGGAAGAAAATACTTCTTTTGTCCCTCTTTCCCTCCCTGAAGGTGAAGGACTCCACTACCACTAAGAAGGAAGAGCAGCATCTCAGAGCCACATCTCCTCCTGGTGATACCTAAATGCACTTTCTGGCACAGCCTCAGCCTGTGCCAGGCCCTCCAGCAGGCAGCACGGTTGCTGTGGGTCTCAGACAGCATCCCCTGACAGTGCTGATTCAGACTGACCTACTTGCTAGACCTCTTCTCTTGGAGACAGTCACCACAGAGGGACTTATTTGGAGAAAGGTTTGCCATCCCAAAGGCAGGATCTGATGCACTTCTCTGGCTTGCGTCACCTCCTCTGAGTCAGCAGAGCAATTCCTTCCCCTTTGGGAAGGGTGTGGAGCAGCAGAGCTGGCAGGAGGCACCCGTGGCTCCCCCCACCTGAGAAAATTGCTGTCAGAGTGAAAATTGCTGTCAGATATTTACAGCCAAACCCTTGGAATACACATGGCAAGAAACAAGGGGTCTAAAAATAAACCAGCCAGGGGAAAAAGGAGAGAGATACAGGCAACTGAAGAGAAATTGAAGTCATGTAACTGCCTCCAAATATAGAACATAATTATGGGAATCAAGGGACAAGTGGGACAAGAAATCACCACAAGCAATCATGAGGCTGCAATGGCTCAGAGTTAGCATCACAGCTCTCTGCAAACCATGGAGCAGTAACCCATCCCCTGAATGGAGCAGCACTGGGCAAACACCTAGCTCTTTCCTGAGGGATGCAGACAACAGACCACCATGGTGATGCCTGCTGTGGGTCAGCTGCTCTGAGCACACCCCAAGCTTCAGCCATGCTGTAACTTTGCATTCCAGCCCTCTGCACCCCAGCCCAGAGCAGGGCAGCAGGAGGCCCAAGAGCTGCAGCCTTCTTGTAATGCAAATGCTGCTGTGCCAGCCCCAGATGGACTTCTCCATCAACAGAGCTCCCCACAGATTCTCATCTCCAGTGACATCCCACGTGTGTCCCTTCCAGGGGGTCAGATGCTGTCTGCCCATTGCAGTCCATCTCATCATGTTCCAGGAGCTGATGCAGCTGAGGGATCAAAGGCAATGGGGGATCACGGTCTGTCCCAAGAGTAAGGGGAGAGTGGAGAGCTGCATGACACTGCTGCTTTCATCCAGCAAGGCTTGGAGCTGTGCAGAAGTTGGACAAGATGCATCCAAATACTACATGGCTTATAACACCAAATCAGGACTTGACCCTACTGCCTTCATGTCCAGTCATGGACACCTAAGAACATCTTTGCAGAAGTAGCCCAGGCTGTGGATGTTGCTTAGCCTGGCCTTCAGCATGGGTGTCATTGTGAGGACCAGGGATCTAAACAAGCTGGTGGCCTTCTATGAAAAGGTTACAGTGTTGGTGGAAAAGGGAAGAGCAACTGACATTATCTACCTAGTCTTGTACAAAGCATTTGACACTGTCACACATGACATNGTGGAAGGACTCTTTATCAGGGAGTACAGTGATAGGAGGAGGGGTAATGATTTTAAACTGAAAGAGGCTAAGTTTAGATTAGATATTAGGAAGAAAATCTTTATGGTGAGGGTGATGCGACACTGGAACAGATTGCCCAGAGAAGCTGTGGATACCCCATCCCTGGCAGTGTTCAAGGACAGGTTGGTCAGAGCTTTAGGTGACCTGATCTACTGGAAAGTGTCCCTATTTATGGCAAGGAGGTTGGAACTAGATGATCTTTAAGGTCCCTTCCAACCCAAGCCATTCTACGATCCTATGATTCTATGATTTCTCCACGGCTCTGTGCATGCATATCGTGTTGACTCAGACCAGTGTGTAACAGATTTCACTCCTCTCTAGGTGAGTTCATCCAGGACTTATAGGCACCTGTTCATCTCACTGAGCAGGAACAAGGAAGTGGGGTCCAAGCTGGACTCAGCCATGGATGCAACCTCAGAAACAGTGCTTCCTGTGAGCACACAATATTCTCAGTGACTTCCTACATGGGTGCTAGCCAGAGACATGGACTTGTCATGGAAATGCTGAAGAAGAGACCTGTTTTGTGGGTGGGCAGATGTTGAATAGTGTTGGATCTCCAACACATCTCCACTCTACTGCAAAACTCACTGTAATTGGTGCCAGCATGTGAAGCATGTGCCATGCCTCTTGACCTTTCTTGGCACAAAAGAAAGCTTCCACAGAGAGGTAAAGCGGGATCTCTTGGTCTGCACGCGGAGAAGGAATGGCATCTCCTCAGGAGGTGTGTGGGTAGCATCCACTCACCTCAATGATCCTCCACTCCTGAGCTCTCCAGTGAAAGTCAAATGTCTAGGCCAGTAGACACCCACCTCTGGGTCTCTATGAACAGAAATGTTTTTATGGAACAAGAGCATCGTTCAGACGAGGAGAGGCTGAGAGAGCTGGGACTGGTCAACCTGGAGAAGACGAGGCTCAGGGGGACCTTACTTGTGTATAAATACCTGATGGGAGACAATCAAGAAGATGGAGCCAGACTTTTCTGAGTAATTTCGAGTGATAGGACAAGAGGCAATGGGCACAAATTAAAAAATAGGAAATTCAGTCTGAAGACAAGAAGACACTTTTTTTGTTTTGAGGGTGACCAAGCACTGGAAGGAGTTGCCCAAAGAAGCTGTGGTGTTGCCATCCGTAAAGATACTCAAAACCTGACTGGGCACAGGCCTGGGTAACTGGCTCTGGATGAGCTGGTTAAGCAGGGCAGTTGGACCAATGACCTCCAGAAGTCTCTTCCAACCTCAATCAGTCTGTGATCCTGAGTACCTGTCACAGCTCCCTCTTTGCCCCCCAAATTGCCTGAGATTAATGCAGCCCACAGGTTGTAATTTCTTATTTTATTTATAATATAAAAAATGTTCAAGTGTTAAACAGTCGAGAGTTCTGACATTCAGACAATCCAGAGCAAACTTTGACAATCATCTTATGACAAATTAGCAGAGTTTTCTATCTGACCCATCATGGGTGAGGAATAGAGGGTTTAGTTCCTTTATTGCTAAAAGTTAAATGAAATACACTGTCAATTGTTGTATTATCTTCTCAGTCACAGCTTCACCATGCATCCAATCTACAGTATCTGAAATGCAAAGGACATGCAGAAGTAAAAATATAAAAAGAAAAGTCAGGCTACAATGTAAACAGGTTTGCTGTAGAGAACTGAGGAGAGAGGGGCACTTCCAGGGGTGATGCTCTGCTGCCCAGACACGCAGGACTGTCTCTTTGCGCCACAGAGCCGATGGCCAGAGCTGCTCCAGGTTTGGGAACACGACATCCACCACCAATGGCAAAAGGTGATGGTCACATCTCTCTTTACACTCTATGACACAGTGGTACAGAAGAATTCACTTGCTGCTCTGCCCCACATGGGACCCTTCCCAGCCAAGGCAAAGGCAAAAAGTAGGGCCAAAAGTGCTCAGTCTCCTGCCAAACCCTGTGGCAGCACGGCTGGCAGTTGCCTGGCACTGCATCCAGGGGCAGCCACACCCATGCTGTGTCACGGGGCTACCCTCCCAGCACCACCTCAACTGTGGCTGAGCAGGGCACACAGGATGGCACCGCCTCAGCAACCCTTCGGCACTGCAGCCAGCACCATGCTGTGGCCAAGCAGCTCAGCCAAGGCGATGCTGCAGCCTGCACGGCACCGGTACAGCCACGCAGCCCCAGGGCACTGCAGCTGAGTAGTGGCTGCCCTGTTAGGACCATCACACCATACCATGTGCCTGCCAGGACTGCCTTCAGGGGGCTGGATTCGACCATATGGAACAGCGTATCAAGTCACCGAATTCAGGTGGCTGTCTGCCTTGGCTGACTACAATCCTGTGCCAACCCAACTTCAGACTCACAGGTGAAATGGCCAAAGGCTGAGAGCTCTGTTGTAAGGGTGGCTGCTGCTGCTGCATGATTTCATTTTCTCTTCCTACTTTTGTGGCAAAACATATGTTATTTCTGCACTTCAGCACAGTGCTGTTGGGTTTCTTTTTCTCCTGATTTAAGTGAAAATACGAGTATTTTACAGGGCAGGACAGATCCCCTTTAGACATGACAATGGAAATGCTCCCACTCATGTCCTTGACATGTGTTTAAACGATACCTTAAAGAATAAGACCATTAATAGCAGGGTAGGGGAAAAAGTGGTGAGGCTGTTTTCTTCCGACAGAAGATTGCCCTTGTGACAGGTTCTCTCCCAAACAAAAATCTATGATCTTAAGAATGCTACTGAAACAGAATCCTCGGCATGAATCCCAGCACTAGCATACAGCAAAAGGCACCACGATAGTTTTGTTTTCTATTTTTAAGTAGTCAAAAATTGGCCCACTTTTATTTTTTTACTTTATTGTTTGTTTTCTTTTCTTCTATTTTTTTTGTCCTTTTTTTTTTTTTTCTGGGAAGCTGTAAATCAAGACATTACATATAAATAGAGATTCCCTATAAAAAAAGTCATTGTCGTTAACTATTATAAGACAACTTTTGCTAAAATGAAAATAAAACATTTTATTTGTCATATTTTTTGTGGGTTTTTTTCTCTTTTATATAAAATAAAAATATTTCTTTTCATTTCTGTCTTGTCTCAGCCTCCCCTCCTCAGCCTTCTCCACGCGGCTCACCTCCAGGAGGCTCCTAGATCGGCTCAGGGTCTGGTTTGGGCACAGCGTGTGCCAGGCTGCTGCGCCCGCTTTCCCCGTGGGAGTCATGCCCGTGGCAGGCGTAGTGAGTCCGGCTGTCGCTGGGCCGGTGGGGCAGTGGCGGCTCCGTGTGGGCCACCTCATTGTTCTGAGTGCTTAGGAAGGGGGTGCTCTCAGCCACCAGCTCCTCATCAGACTCGCTGTAAGAGGCGCTACTCAAGGAGAAGGAGTCCCGGATGGCTCTGGCTCTGTGAGGGATGTGCCCATTCAGTTTGGATTTTTTCCACCGCCTGTTACTGCTGGCTGTTTTCTTTGGCTGCTCTAGCGCTGTGACATACTCCTGTGTCGTCTCATACTCGTCGTCCTCCGTGATGCGGAAGGGGCTGGAGGGTAGGCTCCCCATGCTGTCATTTAGGTAGGTCTTCCTTTGGTAGTAGCTGTCATACCGCTGTGTGTCCTGGAAGGGGAGCTGGTAGCGCCGCAGGAGGGGCTGCTGTTCCTCCACACGGAAGCTGATGGGGGCCGCCGGCGGCAGGGAGACAGCGTGCGCTGAGTTCGGGGACGTGATCTCGAAGGTGGGCACCTGCGCAGCTATTGAGTAGTGGAAGTCAACAGGTGACAGGCGTGCTGGTGTGGTCAGGGCTGACACATACCTGGGAAAAGCAACACCTCCAGTTGGACATGGAACAACTCCAGAAAGCTCCAGCTACAACTTATGCTCTGCTTAATGCCTGGTGCAGGGACCCTAAAGGCCTCCAGTGCACCTGGTGCTGGAGCTCAGCACTTCCTGAGGAACTAGACAGAGGGACCTTGCTCAGCTGTGCCAAGGGAGGATGAGCTCCTGGCTTCAGTGGGTGATTGGGCACCATGCACTGTGTATCCCAGGATTACCTCTCCCAAGGGGTATGGTGCACAATTCCCACTCTGCATTGCCGCAAACCTTGCAGCATCTCCCAGAAGGCTGGGTCAAGACTTCCTTGCCTCTCATCTGCTTGCCAGCTGCTTTCTCTTCCCTCTGTTGCTGCCAGGCTTGTCTCTAATGAGGGTTCCTGAAATGCCCTTCCTCTGCTCAGGCCACAGATGGGGAAAGCCAGGGCATTGCTTCCCCTGATCTAGCAAAAAATTTGTGTCTTGAAAAGGCATCCTGCTGCTGTCATGTGCTCTAGCGACACCACCACTGTGCCAACTCAGGTCTGCTCTAGCCCCTCTCCAAAGAGCCCTCCCTTCAGCATCACCTCTTTCTACAGAGCAAATTTAATTTCCTCTCAATAGTGCTAATTGGTGCCTCTGCTCAATTCAGGCTGCCTAGGCTCCCTGGCTCATCTGGTGCCTTTTTACCCATGTGTCTTGTGGAGTATGAGACATCTGTACAGGCTGGGCCAGCTTGCCTGAATGGACCAGGCACAGGAATGAGACAGCAGGAGATGGTGCCTTTCTCCTCTGACCCATGGACAAATCCTATTGCCTTGAAGTGTAACTGCCTGAAAGTGGCTATGCCCAACGGCTACTCAGAAGGAGCTGGAGCAAGGGTAGAGAGGTACTCCTACACCATGAGGCACCAGACCAGAAAGAGGGTAACTGTTGCTGCCTCTCACTGGCTGACAGCATACCAGCTCTGCACTTGTTTTCCCCAAAGGCTAGGTCATACAGAGCCCTGTCCCAAGGGTGTGCCCATACACAGCACCACTGCTCAGCAGGCAATCCAGGACTATGCTGAGGACACACATCTTTTCCCAGTATAGCTGAGGACCACACCCTCCTTGAGCTACCAGCCCACCAAGCTGCCCAGACTCTGCTACTTTTTCTTCACTTGGCTGCAGCCAGGTATTTTCCACTTCTTTCATCCCTGTGCTCCAAACCTACAGTGCCACCAGGTGAGCAGGTTGCAGTGCTTGCTACTGCAACCTGGAGGGTGGCTTCCTGGGGTAGCAGCTTCCTCTGGTAGGACTAGAGGTGGAGTTTCTGCAGCTACCACAGGGCTGCTGCTCTAGGGCTGGGCAGAGGCAAACAGTGTTGTGTCCAGCACAGAAGGCACCAAGCCATGGGGTCTAACCTCTCACTGTGAGGTGAGTCCCGCAGAGAATCCACTGAGTCACGATACTGCATCATGGGCCTCCGCGAGTCCTCGATGCAGAAGGCAGCCCCACGGCGAGCCCGTGCCTCCACGCAGGCAGGGCTGTTGCATTTACTGGTTCCCACTGAGGACAGCATTATCCCAGATTGGGAATCTGAAGTTAGGCTTTCCGTCCGCTCCAAGCTCCAGGTGTGGCTTTCATGTCTGTGGACCAAACCCCATATGGACAGTAAGCAAGGAATTCCCATTGTAATGTATGTACATCTGAGTCGTGTAATAATATAGAGACAAGATGATAAAATATGACCTTTCCTTATATAACCACAGGTTACATGTAGTTTTTAATATCTTATGACAGACGTTGGGTGCGGATCGACTGGGGTCAGTTTTTTTCTTCGGTTGTTGATGTCTGGAGCACCCAAGCCAAGGTCACTCTAGGGGTGGCAGACAGAAGGGTGCCTGGATAGGGGAAGCTAACAGACAGCCCCCTGCTGTTACTGGGGCCCCAGCTCTCTCTCTCTCTCACCACTGCATCCCAACATGGAAAATTACCAACTTAGAAGATGAAGAGAGCGTGTGCTGAAGAGAACACACCCATTTATGAATATGTATTGTTGTGGAGAATATAAACTTAAGAACGAGGGCCACACCTCGTGCATGTGTTGGAGGAGACACCACCCCCTACCCCCCGTGCACTCAGCAATGTTTGTTTGCCTTAATTTACTTAAATAAATTGGAATTGATTGTTAAGAATTTTTTTTATTCTTAAAAAAATTATCCCACCATCAAGGTCTTCTCTCAAGAGCTGCATGCAGGCAGAGCTCATGCTCTGCTCTGCATTGGCATCCCCTTTCTCTCTCTCGTTAGGACACATCCAGAGAGACACATCTCTCATTAGGACACATCAGAAAGACTAGGTGGCAGGTAGACAGGGCCAGAGGCTATGCAAGTTAGGTGCCTCCCCACAACTGTCCTGTGTTAATGCTGCCCTCCAAGACACACCTTAGCCTCTTCAGGAGGTGCTCAGAGATCACCCCAGGGTCCCAGAACTTTGAAGAGAGCATGCATGCAAGGCCAGCAAGGTGCAGCTCTGCAGGCACAGGAGCCTCTGTGCACCTGGCTAAAGCTTGCACACACCTAGACAGGATTAGGCTGCAGCATACAAATTCAAATCAACCTGGAAACCACACCATCTAGTTCACCAGGGAGAGGATTTCCCAGGACAAAGGCAGTCATCTCCAGCCCAGCTAGTCATTCTTGGCTCCCTCTCTACTTGTTAGAGGTCTAGCCAAAGAAATCTGGGGAGCAATTCACCTCAAAACCTAAGTTCAGTAATTGAGGTTGATCTGACATGTAACGCTGAGAGTATCTGCTTATCCCCGATGAATGCTTGAACCCTGAAGAAACCTGCCAGGAGCCATCTCTGAGCTTTAGCTGAAAGGATTCGTTGCTTCCTGGACAAATGGAGAAGAACATTGGGCTACTGAAGTAAATAAGCCAGGGCATCTTTTGCTTTATAAAGTCAATGCAATGTGATCTACACATCATTGACAGGCTGTAGCTATGGTTCCCCTGCACCTCTCAGCCAGTTTTCAAAGGTAAGTGCTCTCCTAGGGAAATATCACCACTTATTGGAAGAAGTACAAGAGCTATGTAAGAGGAAGAACCTGAACATCCAAACTCAAAACAGCACAGGACTGTCTCTAGAGCACTTGAAGGACTTTTCTGGACATCATAAAAATAGGGAAGCTCCATCTGCAATTTAAATGGTCTCCAAACCCACAAGAACTCCACCTTCCAAGCCATGCTGCTCTTCTCCCCAGCGGGTCATTGTGCCTCATTCTGTGCAGCAAGAATTATTGGTACTTTCCTGCTAGTTCCACTTTTCCTGAGAGCAACTTTCTCGATAAATCATACAGGAGTGTTTTTTTCTGGTGAAAAACTGACTCCCAAATCAGACCTAACTTGGAGGAACCGGCCATAACATTTTGTGGTATTTTGTGTACTTTGCCTTCTATAAGGCAAACATATTCTCAATGTATCAAGCATGAAACAAACCACCTGTCTGCATGGAATGAATGGCTGCAGGTGTCCAATGTGGTTGCAAACACAACCTGCTAATTCTTTCCTAGGTTCACCTTCCTGTTTGTGTCTGGGCAATACATGACAGCACAGCTCCAGTTCCTCCCAGAGACCTGCAGGCTCCCCATGGCCTGTATGCCAGTCTAGTGCCACACATCAACTAGAAACAGAAAAGGAGGTGAAAGGAAAACCTTTTAATTGCTTTGAATCTCACAGCATCCTAAGGCAAAAAGCAAGTTCAGAAGGAAAATGTATAGCTCACCTCTGGCTGGATGTTGGAGTGGCTGTGGAGCAGTGATGAGATGGGGAGCAGGAGTGACTTCCCGAGAAGGTGGTCTCTGTTTCCCTTCGGATCACATGCTCGGTGGCAGAAACATTCTTAGAGATATACTGTAAAAGATGAAGAATCACACAGATCAACTACCAGCTTGCCAGTGCTGCCACAGCCACATTCAACTGGCTTGATTATTTCTGGTGAAATGACATGAGGACTGAGTGAACCTAGCAGCTCCACACTCTGTGGGAAGAGACAAGGAGGATGGAGGCTCTTCTCTGCCCCTGCACTTTGAACACTGGAAAAGAGCCATGGCACAGGCAGAAGGGTAGGAAGAGCCAAAGAGTTCCCCCGAGGACAGTGGTACCACGTGCAGCTACTGAGCAGAAAACCACCTCTGCTCACAGGAGGTTATACACCTGTCAGAGTACCAGCAAAAAGAAAACCACATGAAATCTGCCAGACATACAAGTCCTACAGAAACACCAAGTATAATCTAAATATTTATGCTGAGGTATTCCTTCAGCTAAAAGAACACTGATTTCCACAGGGACGCTGAGCTCTCTGGGGGAGCCTCTACTTTGGGGCCAGAGGTCTGTGGTTCTTAGCAATTGCCTTTCTCTCTCCTTCATGGCTGGGATTCAACCTAGCTAAATTTTAACATCCAAAGGGTGACCCAGCAGAGCTTGTAACTGATTCTTTGACTCATTTCCCCATCAGTACTTCTTCTGGCTTGGCTCTGTCTTGCCCCTCCCTTCTTCTGAGCCCTTTCAATGCCTTGCTCCCACAAGACACTTAAGCACGTTGATGGTCCATTGGGTCACAGAATTGGAGCCTCATGTGACTGAGGTCACCAGAGTGGCTAAACTGCCCTTCTGGATCCAATCCTAAATTCTTCAATTGCTCTCACTGACATGACACTGACACAACACTAGGATATCCCACCTTTCCCCAGGATGCACCTCTTAGCACGGGCAGGTGGGCTAACACAGTGCTGACCAGATCACCATGATTTGTTTCAGCAGGACATGGTCACTGTGGCAGCTCCAGCAACCGTCATGTTGATTGCATCTGTCATGCTGCAAAGTGGGGCTTGACAGGATAGCTTCATAAACAGGAAACATTGGGAACATCTCTCTTGGAGGAAGACAGCATCACACTTGATTCATCAAAACAAGCCTGTCCCAAGTGCCCAAATCTCATCCTGTGCTTCAAAGTAAAATCACATTTCCCTTCAGATGTTGAATTTGGAAATGTTTCTATGCAGAATCTCATCTTTTTTGTTCCAGTTTGTTAGTGTTTTGTGCTCACTCACACGCCCACAGATGTGTGAGCCTACACATGTACATCAGGCCCCTGGTGGAAAACAGGCACTCAGTAACATGCAGGGAGATGGGGACAAAAGGTCTTACATCGGCCATTTGGATTTCTTCAGGATCCAAACGTGGATGGCTTGGCCCATTTGCAAGGCTCCTGTTCTGATGGGCAGGGCACATGTTCTGCCTTAAATGATTATGCATTTGTTTTCTTTGTTTCCTTTAAAATAGAAAGGAAAAAAATCTATTAGGAAGACTTATCTCATGGGGCTCTCTCCCCACAGAGACATCTGGGGAACACAGATGATTGAGAAGACAAGTCTCAGACACAATTCATGTTTCAATGGTGTTTGAGGAAAGCTGCAAGCAGAAGCAAACAAGACATTCAACATCTACCACCTTCTGAGGCTTTAAAAAAAAACAAAAAGTGAACATTTCACATCACAGCAAATTTGCAAAGCTGGGTCCAGGGTCCCCTTTGGCAAGACAAGACCCAGCACAATGCTGTGGAGTCAGGGGCACCATGGCACTGGGAGTGGAGAAGAAGAGCAAGGAGAGCAAAAAGGGGAACTAAGTTCTGACTTGGCCTTGCAGGCATGGCACTTGACCTGTCCTGCATTAAGTACAAAGTGGCAAAGCCTGCCTGTGCCTCTGGCAGGCCACCAACTCCACAAGACCCTGCATGTCCCAGGAGTATCCTGAACTGAGGTGAGGTGCATGCTGAGAAGGGAAAACGCTGCTGACTAGGCAGGGAAATCTGGTCATAAAAGAGGTCCCCAAGCCTCCTGTCTCAGTAAGATTGCTCTGAAAGTTTCTGCAATGTACATAGCTGAGCCCACAGCTCCTGCACAACAGCCCAGTATGCTTTTGCTGTCAGGAGATGAGCTGCTGTCTTGGGGCCCAGCTTTTCCCAGTCACAGCATCACCTGGCTGAGCAAAATGATGCTGATTCAAGGCATAAGCAAATGGTCCCAGGAAAGCATCCTACCCAGGCACAGCCTGGTAGATAGCTTCACTAGTCTCCTTCAGTAGACCTTGGAAATACCACAGCATAGCATTTCCTTAAAATAGCATTTCAGTGAAAAGCATGAAAGCAGGAAGCCTGAGCACTAGCACTAAGTCACCTCTGGTTAGTTCTTGTCTGTTAACTCTCCATACTCACTTGGTTTTACAGTAAGCTACCACACAGACGATGCCCACCACAAGCAAGGCAACACAGATTCCTGTGATGGTTAAAACTCTCTTCTGGTAGAGCTCTTCTGCTTCTGCAAATGGAGAGAAAGAAGTCAGTTACAAATGGGCTCCAGTACCAGGGATGCACCTGGCTGCACACGAACCAGCACTGCATGTGGGTAAGATGGAGAGGAGAGCTTGGTCAGACCTCCAACCAATCCACTGCCCATCTCTAATAGCTGCCCCAAACCTGAAATCAGCTGGACCAACCTTACTCACCCAAGAGACCTTCACTCCTTTTGCCTCTCTGCTCCTTTGCCCTCTCTCACTCACAAGCTCACCCCTTCTATGCTCAAAAATGCTTCTTGCTTTCTCTTGTCTTCCCACAGCACAACTCCATGACTGACCTCACAAAGACCCAAGACTCTCCTTACCCTTCCAGCAGATCCCCCCCTTCTTGGTAACTGAGCAGCCCCCAGGCATCCCCACAGACATGCATGCCCTGTGATGCTCTCATCACAGGCTCTCTGCTCTGAGGGACTCAGAATGCCTTTTGCTTACAGTGGCTGCATGCCCTGGAGCTTGGTGGAACGCTAGACACCACCAGATAACATGCCCCAAAGCATGGAAGGGACATCCTAAAACAGTCAAAAAGCAGAATGAGGATGGAAAAGTGATAGTGCATCACATAAAAGGGATTGGAGCAATTGAAATACAGTAACCAATTACATGTATGGATTTTCAATGGAGTCCTGGAAGCAATGAATTCCATTGCACCAGGTATCTTAGAGGCACACACAACATTCAAGCAGCATGCTGCTGCTTCTCTCAAATATCAGTGTTTGTCAGGGACTACCTTCCAAACCAGCAAAGTCAGTCACTTGCATCAGACCATGCTGGAAGTGAGGTAATTCATCAACATCAATCAAAGCCCCAAGGGAACGCCAGGATGTCACTTGCAGTGTAACTGAACTCCACCTAGGCACCAACCACACCGCGAGGACACAGCCTCCTCTGGGCTACACCAGAGCAGGTGCACTTCTCAGAGACGCCCAGCCATCTCCACTGAGATCAGCAGAGGCAACTTTGGTCTCACACCGGATGACTGAGAGAAGGATTGAGCACACAGCTCTCACGAGCATTTTAGTTCAGCATCTCTGAATGATGTCCTCATGCCCCCATGCTATATGCTAACATTAAAGTTATTGGGGTTTGTGCCTTCTTTAATAGTGACTGAAATATTTTTTCATGTATGTCAGGCAATAAAACTCATGCCATGGCTGCTGTGCTCAGCATGGTCAACCATGCCACACTAAATACCTTGAACAGACTGTATGACATCCCCAGTGCTAGCAATAAAATACAAAATGAGATGGGAAACAGGTCTGGTCCTAGAAAACCCTTGGACTAGGCTTTAGCAAAACAGCAAGGGGGAAGCAATGAAACCTTCCAGCTAACTGAATATTTAGACCAAATTCAGCTTGCCATTTTAGGATGGGGAAAAGTACTTTTGAAAGGAAAAAAAAGTGCTAGGAGAACATTTACCTCTTTCTAACTCTCAAAATGGGAATGATTTGCTAAACAAGGGCTGAGAATGACAGCCCTGACATGAAGATGCAAAACATCAGCAGCAGAGCTTGCTTCATGCCTGTGCTGCAAAGCTACAGTTTGAAGAAACCCGTTTCCATCCATTTTGTTTGAGCACTGGCCTTTGGCTTCATGAGGTGCTCAGGGTGCCAGCAAAGTTGCCAGGAAGGCAATGTCCCACCATTCACTAGAGAGGTGGGCAGCTGACATTCTCCCAGACTTCATCTTCACAGTGGTATGGACCAGGAAGGACAGGTCATGGGTCTCACTTGGGCTCAGCTATGGCCCAGCAGCTTCACCAGCTGGCTTCAGGTCTTCAGAGTCAGACCCTGTACAGCCTGGGACCTGCTCAAAGCGGGGGTTTGGGTGCTGGATGACCTTATACTCTTAGTGTTTTACTACAAGGAACCAGGTGGAGCCAACAAGGGGAAAGAACTCACTCTGGCTTGAAACACCTCCTTCAGTGATGATTTTCCCTTCCACAGGTGCCCTATTCCAGGCACCAGCAACCATGGCAGACAAGTTCTCTTGCTCTTGCACATCTCTGAGACTTAGAATTCTCTGTACAGCTCTTTTCTTTAGATAGGACTTTGAGAGATTTTATCAGAATCAGGAAAACCAGCATGACAAAATTTTTCACCCAGTGCTCAAATCACAGCCCCTGTTCTGATGATCATCTCATTCTGGGACCCTGACTCCGGCATGTCTGACTGTCCTGAACCTTCACCTGCATTGCATGGGCAAAGACTCAATTCCATCAGAAATGCAGATTTAGCCTCTGTCTGGAGCTGGCAGCTTTGCTGTGGGAAGCAGTGAATTGTGAGGATCTGCACCTCTGCTGCAAAACTAATCACGAAATGACCTCTTGATAGAAATTTAGCTTGGCTCCTAACATCTCACTAAAGCTGATGCTTGATAGCACAGTATCTTCCCCTTGCACAAAACCATTTCAGCAGTGACAGAAAGAAACTAGGAGAATGCACACTACAGTTTTGTGTTTGAGGAGGTAAGATCCTTGAGCAGGACTTGTACATTTGTGTCTCTATATGCTCTACAAACACATCTTCAGCAGCAGTAGCATCACTCAACAGCAGCAAAGACTATGCACAAACCATGTGGTGCCACATAGTGTCATGGGTGTCACAGCAATGCATGAGAGTGGGAGACAAAGACTGCAGAGTGGGATTGGGATGGGTGTGCTTCTGGGATGACACTGAGTATGGAGGAAGAGAAGGACAAAAGGTCAACAAAAAAAGGGATGCCAAAAATCCTCAATTTGGAAGTTGATTGAAGTGTATTAGCATTAGCAGCACCACTTTCTCTGGACCACCTGAGCACAGACTGCACGTGCTTCTTGCAAGAAAAGAACTGTTGAAGGACACACACCAGTCTTGGTGCATCAGGCATGCAAAAACCAGAGGAGAAAAGTTTCTCTACCTTCAGCTAGTGCATGTCCCTCCACCTCAGGGTCTCAAAAAGACAATTTAGGATCCAGAAGTGAAAGACTGGTGTCCCCATAGCTAGCAAATGGCTTTGAAGTGTATTCATGGGAAGATCTGCTCTGGCTGACATAGTTGGGTTTATTTTTTTAAGCTAAGTGATAAAGTGAAATCTCTTTGCTCTCATCTGACCTAGCCCTCCATGGGGCTGGCCTGTATGCTAAAGGGAAGCCTAGCACCAAGGATTTGATTTCCCAGGTGCTTACTCAAGAGATACTTCATATCATTATGGTTTAGGAATGAACTTTGTAGAGTAGGGTTAATGGTTGGACTTGATGATCCCAAGGGTCTTTTCCAACCTCAATGATTCTATGATTCTATATATTTCTAACAAATAGACTGAGAAGAATGGAATGAAAATACTATGATTATGAGCAAGCGGGCATGAGTAGGGAACTGCTCCAAGGGGACAGTTTTCACAGAATCACAGAACAATCCAAGTTGGAAGGGACCCACAAGGATCATCAAGTCCAACTCCTGAAGTTACTGCAGTGTTTTTCCAAACCTCAGCTTGTCACCATGCTGCTCAGCACTATATACTCTCATGGGAGACTACAGAGATGCTCTACTTAGGGCCATGGTTTAGTGGTACGTTAGTGATAGATATGGTTGGACTTGATGATCTTAGAGGTCTCTTCCAACCTTTGTGATTCTGTGACTTCCCAGGGCTCACTCTTTTCTAGGCTAACTCACCTCATTCTACTTTTCCTGGAATCATCTCCTGGTGGTCAGGAACCAAAATAAGTTGCTAACCTTTGGGAGGTGGAACAGCAAAGCTCATCCTGATCCTTCCTAGGATCCAGTGGAGCTTAGTGCATCTAGGATGGCAATTTCTATAAAAGCCCTGATCTTCCTAAAACTTGCCTTCCTGTTCCTGGAATGTCTGCCCATCCCCAAGTGGTGCCTGCTGGCAAGCTTTTGTAAGGACACAAACTCCAGCTTTTCAGTTAAATACACAAAAGCATGTCCAATGAGGAGACATATGGCAATTGGCACATCCCCACTCACGCCACATCCACCAGGCTGCTGCTGGAAACAAAGAAAAAAGTGCTGCTAAAAATACACATGCATTTTTACAGGTTTACATTGAGATTTTGTGTTTTACTTTGGTTTATATTTGGTTGGATTTTTTTGTGTTTTGGTTTTTGGTTGGGTTTTTTTCAGTCCAAACATCTATCTTGGTGCCAGGGAAGAGAACAGAACAGCTGATTTTTTAATCATCCCATTAAAGCCATAAATATAATGTGGGCAGCTCTCAATGGCTTCTGATTAATAAATGAATGGTTGTTCCATACCCTTTAATTCAAATCCAAGATGCTCTGCCAATGCAGAAAGACGACAAGGAAGAGAAAGAGAAAAAGAAAAACAGGTCTGTCAGAGATATCTAATATACATAGACACACACTGTGCACTTAAAGCAGGTTAGCTTTTCTGTAGGCTCAGCAGCAGTTACACAGAAGACAGTGTATGCTTCAGAGCATTTCAAATTCCCATCAGAGCTTATATCTCATGCCAAGAAAGACCCAAACAAATTGCAGTGGAAGCTAATTATGAATTCTTTTAGTTAATTATGAATTCTTTTGAAATGAGCCATGTTTGTTAGTACCTGATATGGAATTCACAGCTTAGGCAGAGAAAAACAAACAAACAAAAAAACAAATAAAAAAAAATAAAAGGGAAAAGAAAGAGGTACACTTGTTCTGAAACAACTCCTGACAGGTCAAAACACACAGTGACTGCATGAACCTGGAAAAAGCCATTCATTAACTTGCTACAGGCCAAATCTGCCCCCGGTGACTCCACATGCCCCTCTCTGCCCAGGGGCTAGGCACCACAGCACAGCAGTGGGCAGGCAGAGGTGCAAGCACTTGCACGGGGCCCTGGGGCCTGCCAGCACCATTCTGCAGCCCACCACCTGAAGTCTGGTCTTGAATGCACAGTGTCATCTGGCAGCACTGCCTGTCCATCCCCTGACAGCAGGTCAGTGGGGTGAGCACAGCTCCTGGTGGCACAGCTCTGCAGCTGAACCACTGCTGCTACAAGGGATTTGCTGCCCAGGCAAGGCAATGAATTCCTTCCAGATCTAAAAGTGCCAATTGCACTGAAAGTTTCCCTCAGGTCTGTGATCACTTCCACTGTGGAAAGTGTGCTGAAAGAAGCACAAATTGGAGCATGTGCTTGCAGATTCATATTCATTACAAGTAAGATAGCTGTTCATCTGGCAGAGACAGTGCGAAGCAAAATAGTTTATCAAATGAATCAGCAACGCAATAACCCCAAACAGGTATCCTGCATTTTAGTACTTTTCCTGGTACAGGCCTCACCTAAAGACAGTTTTTCTTACATAAACATTAGAGTTCTCCATACTTACCAGGGTATACAAAAGTGAGCTCTGCTGTTCCCAATCACCACACACACAAGATTATTTGCATCTTGGAGATGTCCAGATTTATTTACTCTGTTTTCCTTAGGAACTGCTTTTTGCTGCACAGAAATATTGGCTTTCTTTTGGAATGGTGTTCATCATTTAAGCAAGGGGAAATCAGCACTACTTGTTAGGGAACATTGAAACACATTTTCTAAAGCAGGTTCTTCTCTTCAAATCAGTGCTGATGCTTGGGGTGGGGTTAGAGGGTGGAAGCTGACTGGGGTTGGGTTGTTTAGAATTTTGTATAACTTTAAGGCCACAAAAGCTGGCTGCTCTCTGCTTCACATCTCCCATTTGTGCAAAAGGAACACCAAACTCTACCTGGCCTTTCACAGTCCTTTGGCACAAGTTGCAGTGATATGGACACAATGTGGTGGGCAGAATAAATTCATCCTAAACCTCTTGGTTGTCACATGTATCCTGGAGGTTTTCCTAAAGCATGCTACCATTACTCACACTGACACAACTGACACCATGACAAATGTGTGGAGAGATACATTCCATTTCTTCTGTATCTACACTATTGATCCACTGGACAGCTGCATACTGCCTATACCAACAGATTTCCTTCCTGTTCCACAATTTGCTGCAACATCTACAACTACAAATAGATGCAATTCAAAACATTTTCATGGGTTTTCTTGCAAACTTGGAAATGCCTGTGCAAACAGGAGGTGGGCAGAACCTGAGGAACCTCACCCTTCCCACTGTCCCTCTCACATCAGAACTACCATTTATTTTGGCTTCCCAAGCCCATGGAGCAGATACAGCCAGCTGCCTCATTGCATCCTAGCTACAGATTCCCTGAGCAGGAGAAAAACCACAAAATCATGAAGCAGCTGCAATGCATGTGCCTGCCTACCCCTACAAACCTCTGGGGAGCTTTGCAGCTCTGCAGATGGAGGACACCTTCCCCAGCCTATGCTCTGCATCTGATGTCCATAGCTATTCAGCACTTCTCCACCACCACTTCAGGCTACAGAGCTTCTGTACCATCCATAACCAGACACATCAAAGAGCAAGCCACTCTCCCCTTCCCCTACTCAAGAGTTCCTCCCAGCCCAGGCAGGTATTGCCCTCTGTGCTGTGAGAATGAAGGAGGAGACACTTCCAGAGCAGGCTGGGATCTGGAGAGTTTGTCTCTTTGCTAAAGAAGACATTGTTTCAATGTTTTCAACATATTACAACCCACAAAAACTCCAGAAAGCCACTGCTTCCAAACATGATCGTTCTGCACTTAGCAGAGGGCCATCACCTACACAGACACGATTCCAGCATAGTGCCTGCCTGTTTCATATAAACAACGTACCACTAGCTAGCAAATGTTTGAAAAACCAAAATTTCTCCTACAGACAACAATTTGTTGTGGTCTGGAGCAAAATATCATATAATAATTATATATTAAAATGATAAAAAATTAGAATCACAGAATCACAGAATGTTAGGAGTTGGAAGGGACCTAGAAAGATCATCTAGTTCTACCCCCCTGCCAGAGCAGGATCACCTAGACCAGCTCACACAGCAATGTGTCCAGGCAGCTCTGCAATGTCTCCAGAGAAGGAGACTCCACAGCCTCCTGGGCAGCCTGGTCCAGTGCTCGGGCACCCTCACTGCAAACAAGTTTTTCCTCAGGTTAATACTAAACCTCCTGTGGTCCAACTTGCTCCCATTCCCTCTTGTCCTACCATTGGATGCCATTGAGCAGAGCCTGGCTCTCTCCTCCTCACACTCACCCTTCACATATTTCTAAGCATTGCTGAGGTCTCCTCTCAGTCTCCTCTTGTCCAGGCTGAAGAGACCCAGCTCTCTCAGCCTGTCCTCCTAGGGCACATGCTCCACTCCTTTCAGGATCTTGCTGGCCCTGTGCTGGACTCTCTCCAGCAGCTCCCTATCCTTCT
>VWZO01000062.1:1214298-1463743 GCA_013396975.1 Bucco capensis | reverse complement strand
TTAACCTAATCCAAACACTTTCAACCTTCTTCTTAAAGGAAAGAAAAAGGAACAACAGAACACAAAAATAAAGAATCTTTATGTTCTATACTATGGTACCTGTATATTTACTTAGGCATTTTCTAAGCTTTTTCTGCCATCTGCTGTATACTCATCATGGTAGAAAATCTGAAATCCGCTAGTTATAAAATCATTCTATATATTGTTTAGAGAGTTTTGGGTATCCTCAGCAACAGATAACTTTCTCACAGTAAGATCTTTGATGACTGAATTTAATATTAAGGAAGAACATTACAAACAGCAAAATGCTATCACCTTCAGAAGAAAACATCTTGGCAAAATAGAATATGAAACAAGCATGCTATTTGTTTTCTGTTTGATACTAAAGAAACACTATTCTACAGAGTAAAAATTCATTCTTTATTAATTATTTTTCTTATCTATGAAATGTTAGGAAGAATAAGGATTCTAATTCTGAACACTTTTCAGCCATAGAATGCACTTAAAATAATATTACCATCATTTCTTGTCACTGACAGTTACATGAAGAAAAAAGATCAGTTCCATTTTCTTTTTTTTTTTTTTTTTTTGAGAGGGGGAGAGGGAATACAAAAAATATTTCTGCTATTTGATTTCCTATGTTTGACTTTTCTAGTATACCAAAGAGATCTAATAAATGAAAATAATACAAATATATTCAGTTATATAGTTTACAAGAGAACTAGTTTTCGGGTAAGATAAAATGCTGCTGAACTGCTTCAGTGGGACATTGTATGCATTTGTACAGCTATTATAAGCATACCTGTTGAGTGTTGGATTACTTTACTTTCTTTTTTTATTTTATTTTTTTTCTTTCTTCTAAGGGAATAAATAATTGCTAAACTCAAGTTTTTAACAGGTTAACTAGGAGATTTGTCATTGGATCAGCTCAATCTTTCATTTGCCGTAACTTTTACACTGTAGTCAGTGTATATCCCCATTAAATGAGAACTTAGCTGTATATTATTATTAGAACTACCAAAACATTTAAAGAGTAGAAATTTTTGAAAACAAATAGTAATGAAATTGATCCACTTTTGAGATATTCTTTTTGAGGAAAGGAAATGTTTTTTAACTTAATCAAGATAGATTAATGATCTGTGAACATCTGGCTAGATTTCCTTTCCTTTCTCTCAGCACACATAATTTTGAATAATTCTACTACCCAAGGGCTTTCTGAAGGTAGTTTCACAGCTGCTTTCCTAAAGATTTTAATCTATAAACTCTTATCTATTAAGTATTGAAGAAATTATGAGTCATCTTATTGTTTCATGAACATAAAATTAGCTGTTATAGTATCTAGTAGGTGAAATTATCTGTTATCCATACGAATAAGAGAATCAAAGCTTGGCTTTGAAGCTTTCTGAAGCAGATGGAAAAGCTCATTTCTAATTTTCTTGTATCACAGTTATTACAGAACTAAACGGATCATTTAGTGAGCAGTTTCTAACCACTCCTTATTTAGAAAGACAGTAGGAAGTACATATATTATAGGTCATCATTTAGCACCTAAAGAATTTATACTAAACAAGGTTTTGATTACATTGCTAATAAATACTTATTAAAACCCAGTATATTTACATTCTGAAGTACATTTTTATAATGCGTGGTTTTTTTTGCTTTATTTCTATATTTGTAATAGATGTGATGAATACCTATTTTTCCATTGTATCCCAATGTTAAAAAAAAAGTACATACTGCAGAAGGAAGAACAAGATAAACTGGTTTTGTGTCCCAATATAGTTTGTAAACACAGAGATCTGTCTGCAAGAACTTCTTCACGCTTTTGGAAAAACAGTGAAATAGATATAAATGTGTGCATGAAATGACTAGAAAGACTGATCAAATAAAGCTGATCATAGAATCATAGAATGTGTTGGATTGGAAGGGACCTTTAAAGGTCATCTAGTTCAACTGCCTGCCAGTAAGCAGGGACATCTTTAACTAGATCAGGTTGTTCAGAGCCCTGGTCAATATAACGTTGAATGTTTCCAGGGATCTACCACCTCTCTGGGCAACCTGTTCCAGTGCTTCATCACTCTCATTGTGAAAAATTTCTTCCTCTTGTCCAAACTAAATCTACTCTCTTTTATTTTAAAAACATTAACCCTTATCCTGCTGCAACAAGCTCTGCTAAAAAGATTGTCCCCATCTTTCTTATAGGCCTCCTTTATATTCTGAAAGTACACAATAAAGTCTCCCTGAAGCCTTCTCATCTCCAGCCTGAACAACTCCAATTCTCTCATCCTTTTTTCCTGGGAGAGGTGTTCCAGCCCTCTGATTATTTTTGTGGCTCTGCAACAGATTCACGCATTTTTTGTCCTGAGGACTCCAGATCTGAACACAATATTCAAGGTGGCATCTAACCAGACTAGAGTGGCATGCTTCTTTTGATGCCGCCTAGGATACCTTTGGCCTTTTGGGCTGTGAGCACGCAGCTCGTGTCCAGCTTTTCATCCACCAGTACCTGCAAGTCATTCTCCTCAGGGCTGGTCTCAAACCCTCCATCCTCCAGCCTATATTGATACTGAGCATCTCCCCAATCCAGGTGTAGGACCTTGTACTTGGCTTTGTTGAACCTCAAGACTAATTTGTGACCTAAATTGAAAACAACTTAATCAAATAAGAAGTTTATTGAAGAAAATTGAAGCATGATCAATCACTTTTTCCTTCAGTATTTTTTTTCTCTAAGAATGCAATCATTTTTTCTTGGGATCATCTTGGTCTACTACGTAATATGCCAGTCACAGGGAGAGGTTTTATGTTAAAACTTTACTTCCTCCCATCTCTCTCTTTCCTTGTTTTGTTTTTGGTGTTTTTTTGTTGTTGTTGTTTGTTGTTGTTGTTTTTTTCTTTAAGAAGGAATGTGGTAAGTTTAAGCCTGAAAATGATGGTGCAGCACAGTAGTACAAGGCTACAGAGGATTATTAACTTACTTGTTTCTTGCATCATTGGCCAGAACTTCCAGCTTTTGATACTGTCTCCCATGGTATCCTCACAATCAACCTTAAGAAGTGTGGATTAGGAGATTGTGTTGTGAGATGGATTGGGAATTGGCTGAAGGGCAGAGCCCAGAGAGTTGTGGTCGGTGGAGCAGAGTCTAACTGGAGGCCTGTGACTAGTGGTGTCCCCCAGNTTTATAAATATATTAAGGGCGAGTGTTGGGAGGAGGGAGCCAGGCTCTTCTCAATGTCATGCAATGTTAGGACAAGAGGGAATGGGAGCAAGTTGGACCACAGGAGGTTTAGTATTAACATGAGGAGAAACTTCTTTACAGTGAGGGTGCTGGAACACTGGAACAGGCTGCCCAGGAGGGCTGTGGAGCCTCCTTCTCTGGAGACATTCCAGAGCTGCCTGGACACATTCCTGTGTGAGCTTGTCTAGGTGATCCTGCTCTGGCAGGGGGGTTGGACTAGATGATCTTTCTAGGTCCCTTCCAACCCCTAACATTCTGTGATTCTAAGCTTGCTAGAGAAAGTAAACTAATAGAGGATGATGAGGAGAAAGAGAGCAGAGGTAGTAGAGAAATTAATTGGCACTAACACATAACCTTGCAAAGCGCAAGGAGGAAAAAGACAAAATTATGATGTCAATTCTATATTCGTAATGACCCATGACCCTGTGAGCAGACTGTGGACAGCCTCCCAGGACATGCCTGCAAGCACATTAAGGTGGACACGGTTTGTGAGCGTGGTAAAAACTCCAAGGCATATACAGAATCACACATATTTTAGGAATGACCTTCATCTGTACCTGCAGGCTTGCTGAGTGGACAAACAATGAATCTGCTCTCAAGGGCAGTCAAAGCCGGTATAGTCAGATAAAATATCTCTCATAGTATTTCTACGTCTGAGTGAGTTTATAAAGCGTGTCCTTGCTCAGGGCCATATCTACTACAATAGTTAGGAATAATTTATGGTAACTAAGAGCACAGTTTAAGAGATTAGACAGACCAGTCTCTAATGAAAAGATGACACATTTCAGAGTATTTAATATTGGAATTTTTTTATCATAGCTTCCTACTACATCTTGACAATACTAAAATAAATTGAAATTCTAGTTAAAATTATTCAATGAAAAGAAAGATTTGAAGATTTTATTGAGACCTGAGACAATAATAAGGCCAGATATGAATATTATATAACTTCTGAAATCTGAAAAATATACCATTTTCACTGTTAGTGGAGATTCCTGACTTCCAGTTATCTGGCACAGATATTGGAGCTGATACAGGTGTTAAAATATTCTGGAAAAACTTGAGAAAATCTTATGGTTTCAGGTGGAAGCAGTATGAGTAGGGGAATCACTGATGCTAGATCACAGATTGACAGAAACTAGGTAAAATACACAAAGGTAAAAATTTGCAAGGAAAAAAGGTATAAAAAATCCTCACTGACCTTAAGGTCAGATAATGAAAAAAGATCCATAATAGGACACAGCCTACAAAGAAACAAAGTTAATTTCGAGGTTATTTCCTCTGTGTTCAAATACCATCAATTATTTGAACACTATCTTTGCTTAAAAGTGTCTTTTTTTAAAGAAAAAAATTGCTTATTATTTTAATCAGTCTTTCTTACTTTAGGTTGATTTTCAGTATGTACTCATTTCATTCTAAATCAGCAACAAAAAAATTTTATTGGAATTTATTTAGAAGATCAAGGGAATAATATTCTGCAGAAGTAATAGCCATGGAACCATTACACTGCTGTACCTCCAGAGGATAAGAATTTGAAAACCACTTTGAAGCTCAATATCATTGGAAGGATGCAAGTATGTGAGAGTCTATGTCATATAGAGCTTTTCTCTACTCTTTTATAGCCCATGGGGTACTATATCATGAGTATTGCTGGCAATGCACAGCAACATCATTTTCATGCAGTCATAGAACTGAATTACTTTATTATTTATACTGAAAAATTTAGAACTTGTTCTGATAATCTTTTATACATTGAAAAATGCATGATTATACAACAATTCCTCCTCCTCAGAATTAGAGGATTCTATTGACTAATTTTATACCTATTAGTGAGGGGGGCCTAGGTCATATCTCATGTGCTGGTTGGCTTCTAGCAGGCTAATAGTGCTATTAAATAAAAGGGGGGTTGGGGAAGGAAAGCCAAAGTACTACACATGTAGACTCCTCCTCCAGTCCTGTTGGTACCTGTGGCAATTAGGCTTCTCTCTGGCTTTGTTAACACAACCTCTAGCCATAAGACCTTCACCTCATCCCAGCAGTGGCAATAATTGAGCTGGGTTGTAAAACTTCCAAATTATCTGGTCATAAAACTTCCAACCTCTGTAGTACTTCTTGGCAAGGTAAGCAAAATGCTCATCCTTCTACCCCTGTTCATTATCAGGTAAACAGTAAGACCACTGAATTACCCTGCATTCCTGACCGAAGTTGGTACAAGATAAGCACACTAATTAACCTGCATTCTTGTTACAGGGCAAACTGGGAAGTTTTCTGACATCTACCTGGGATCTGTAACAGAGCTCCTGTATCACCAGACTCTCTCCTTGCCTCACTCAGGATTAAGAAAACAGGAATGCACCAGGACCTTAACTCATTGAAACTGTCTCTGTTGGTGATAGCATCACTTAAACTGCCTTTAGTCCACTCATGACCAAAAAAAGAGATTTGAAAAAAAAAATCTGATTTTGATTTGCATATCAGAAAGTGATTGGAAATACTACCCTTCTGGAGGACAGAGAGAATGTAGAAATCTGCTGACTATGCAATGGGGAAACAAGACAAAAATCATTTTAAAAGAGAAAATTACTTCACTAGGACTACAGTACTTTGCTCTAAGTATTTTCCCAGAAATCATTAGGCAATTGAAAGTAGTATTTAGAAAAATCTCTGAATGGATGCAGCGTGCTTCTGTGCATCCTGATGCTTCTACAACATACGAATACAATGCCACAGGTCTTGGGCTGACTACCACAGAAAACTACAAGCTGCACAGCTGGTGAGTCTCAGGGCTTCTTCATAGTCATAAGCCAGGAACCAGGTTCTTACTATGATTTTGGGTTAGCTGCTGCAGAGTCATAACTCTCAGTCTGGAAGCATAAGGGTCTAGCAAAATCAGGGAAATTAAACTAGGGACTAGCTTTTTTCTTATTTATTGTAAGCATAATTTGTTCAGAATACTAAAAAAAATTCACAAGATATTCTAAGAATATTTGTTTTTATCCACTAACTGGCCCTGGATGCTTGATTTTCCCCATTATTGGCACCTGGGACATGAGCATTTGAAGCCCATTATCCCACTCCTGCTGCAAATATTCAGACCTTCTTGCACACATAAACAGACACACAAACACACACTTTCTTTCTCTGGATCCATCCAACAGCTGCTCTTAGACACTCAATCTGGCCAGCAGCTAGCCCTTGGATCCTGTCAACTCCAGCTGCCTCACAGACAGACAACACATGCAGATGTGTCCCTCAGTCAATCTCCAAACCGCACTTTCTGGTCCTTTCAGTAGTCCATTTGTAGGTCATCCAGTCTTTCCAGTATCTGGCACAGACTTATTGTCTCTTTGATGCCTGCCTCCCACAATGCTTGCCCTATTTGCAGATTAGTCCAGATTCATAACTGCTAAGGATCACATACATGTATGTACACACATACTTGTTTGTTCTGTTCAGTGTCCTCACTTGTAGTCTTCCACCTGCTCACACCTATAGCACCATGGCTTTTTGTGAGACATGACCTCAGGATTGACTTCAGAGAGTGCAAACACATTAGTAGAAGAGAAGGGTACACAATAAGTGCAACAGAATACAGTTTTCCCACGGAAGAAGATAAAAGAAACCAGCTAAGTAAGCAGAACTTTCTGGAGAAGCAAAACAAACAAATAAAATCAAAACTCAACAGCAATTCAAATGCAATGCACTGTATTCCATCCCTTAAGTTAGTAACTCAGTTTCGAGTATGATTTTAATAATCATAATATGTTATAAAGACAATCAGCCAACTAATCAACCATAACAATTTTTTTTAATGTGTCAGTCATTAGAATTTGGCCCTCTTTATTTAAATGGTCCTCTAAAATAGGTCATTCAACTTTCAAAGGTAAGCAGAAGTCTCAATCTAATCAGGGCAATTAAATGAGTATTATTAAGAATTTACTTAGTTCTTTTAATCATTGTACAATTTATGTCAGTTTCTTTTATCTGTAATTTGAATCCATGAACACAGAGCACTTGAGGGATTGAGTATCATTTTCATTAACTATAATTGCTTTGAAGTAAAATGTTCAGTCTATTGCAGTATAATTCCATGTTAATTTGAATCACTGTTCTGCTTTGCCTGTGATGAGCTTTATTTTTACAGCACTTGATTGTAACTGTGAGTTACAGACAAAACAAATTCTGAAGACATAAAGCAGGTGTAATTGGTACAGGGTGCAGCTGGCTTTTTTTTTTTTTCCCTTACTTTAGCTTTCTTAATGAAAAACTGCTACTGGCATCTGCACTGGTTATAAAATTGCTAATTCTTTTCCTAGGTTAGAGCTCCACTTGGTGGTTAATTGAATCACATGTAACACTGTCATTAAGTTTTCATTATAAATAAGAACCACAAATACACTCATTTTTATAATATAAAGAAATAAATAAAAAAAAAGAAAAATATATTCTTTGTATTTTCATATTTAAAAGTACTTGTTTTAGCCTATAGTACAATTTCTTAAAGTAGGTGGGGATAGAACTTTATTTCTCCCTAATTTCTCAGATTATATACGAAGATATTCTTATCTGTGCTTGGCAGATCTAGATCAGATTACACAAGAACAGTCAAATTTTTCCCACAAAAATAAAGAGAAGTGATTTGGACTTTTTACTGGGATTTGGTAGGTGGAGGTGTGAAAAAAAAAAGATAAATACTTTGAATTAATTTATTATGTGTAGTTAATCTGTTAAACTCTGTGCATTCTGCATGAAATAGCTAAATATATTAAGATTTTACATCTATTGAAATCTAGAGTAGCTACTATTTTCAGATACTGAGATTTATGATCCTAAAACAATAAGATAATATTTGCACATCTGTGTTACAAACAAAATGGTACTTACAGGAAAATCATTGCTGGGAATATATTATCTTTTAATTCACAAGTTTTGATATTAATTAATTCTGTCCACTTCACCATAAAACTTTATGATATCAACTTGGAATTGATAAAAGACACAGGAACAATTGAGCACCCAAAACAGTCACTGGCCAAGAAACATCAATCAGGTTTCAATGTCTCTGCCACATCTGTTCTTAAACTGTTGGAAGAAACATGGAATTAATAATAGATAGATGGTGATTCAGATATTGTTTTGTCAGCTCTTTGACCAATCTCCTCTTTACAGAAATTCTACCCTAATTCAGTGACTTTATAACAAAATCTCAACAGAGTGATTAAATTATATCTGCCAGCTTAATTTCAGGTTTTCTGGGAAAGACAGCAAAATTACACCCAATAGCATGCCTCTTGTCACTCTCCAGTGACCTCCATGTCTGAATAGCTTCTAAATGAAGAGGACACAGAGAAAAATCATGTCCATAGTGCTTTATTCACTATCTATAAATAGGTAATGGTCACAAACTGAAATACAGGAGGAAATACTTCTTCACTGCAAGGGTGATTGAGGACTGGCAAAGATTACCCAGTGAGGTTATGAAGTCTCCATCTTTGGAAATCTCCTAAAGCTGTGTGGATATGATTTTGGGTAACCCAGCTCTAAGCAGCCATGCTTGTGCAAGGAAGCAGGATTAGATGATATGCAGAAGACCCTCCCAACTTCAACCATTTTGTGATACAGAGATTTTGCTTAAAGGAAAACTCTCTGAAAACTTACATTTCCGAGAATAAATACTATTTATTAGTCTGTGATAAGATGTATGATAAGATGCACCACTATTTTGAGGAAGAAAATATATTTCAGTTATTGAATGTGCACATTAAGAACTTCATTTTCTTTAAGGTTGGGGGTTTTTACCTGTGCTTTTTCTTAGTAATGAATATGACTTTATTCTGTAGAAAACTCTCTCTAAACCCAACTTCTGAAGAAATGTATCAACATGAGTAAAAAAGCCCCATGAGTCCTGCCTGTACAAAAGTGGTAAATATTCACACATTAGATGTTGATTTTAGTTCTGAAAAAAAAATCCTAACACTTACACCTCATTTACTTAACATATTACAAATTCTATCTTCACAAAACAACACTTTAGTATGATTATTTAAAACTTAAAAACTGGGCAAAATTTCTGAATAATAAACTCTTCTTGCAGTGGTTTACAAAGTTAGAGTTTTTTGCATTAAATATGAAGATATCTTACAAAAATAACTAGTTAATTATGATTAATCTTAAATTTCACTTTTTCTCTCAGAGTTCAAAGAATGGAACAGTCTGAAACAGTTGCAGAAAAAGTTAAAAATCCTTTTTGAGGAAGTGCATATCACCTGAAAGTTGTATATGACTGACCTAGTCTTCCTACAATTCACCTCTCAACAATGGGGAAAAATAGACAGAAATAAAGCAGTTCTATGCATCTACCTAAGAAAATGATGAATTGTCTGGTGGAGGCATGTATTTATCTCTGAATGAAGGCCTGCATCTCCATCTAGACTACTCAATTCAGTATGCCTATGACTGTTCTGTGGTCCTGAGGCTCAATAATAGATAGTTGTCGTTTACAAAATACTACTTCTGAAACACTAGCAAAACACTTCTGAATGCCAAATTTCCTTCAGTAAATGAGGCTTACTCATGTATGGACCCGCCTGATAAAGTAAACTTGTATGAACAATCAAAAAGTTCAGTATAAATCTGAGGAGGCTTGGTTTTACTTGAGATTTTAATGGAACTTTGTGGCCCAGAATTAAAATGGAGCTTAAATTCTCAAAGTAGCCTCCATCTAAAATACTGTTTTCATAAGTCTTGTCTGAGCAGCAAATCATTCTGAAAATTTTTGAGGTGAGATGTTAGCAAAAATTTGCTCCCCTCTCTGAACATAGCTACTACACTAGAGAATGAAAAGGTAAAACAATAAAAGGTTACTTCTTAGATATTGTTTGAGGAATAAGAAGTCCTCAAGGTTTATCTGTGACATAGAAAAATGGCTGAAATTGCAAACTAGAAAAACAGCAGAATTATATTCACGTATGCATGAGCAATATTTTGAAAGGAAATCTTGGTTTGCTAATGTTCTAGAATATTTTTTTAACTTGTCTTTTGCATTCAGTTCACAATAAAGTAGCAGATAAAAGAGAAATGAATGACATAAGACTTTCAAAAGACTGTTAATAGATCACCTCAGGAAAAAGATCCCTTAAAGCTAAATCAGATAGTGACAGACTGAAAGGTACATAACAGAGATCTAGCTAAAAAATGCGAAATAGGAAAAAATGATTGTTTTCCTGCAGAGCAAAATGCTAATCCACAATATCACTGTTTTCACTAAATAATATTGTGATTATTCTTATATTTGTTAACAATTAGAAAAGAAAAAAAGAAGTTATCATTGTAGCCAGTTCCATACGTATTTCTGCCAACTGTGTGGTTTAAACAGGAAATCAAGCATATGGAGGTTTAAGGAATAGCCATTATACTTTTTCATTAGCATTTTCATATCAGTCATTCACCATCAACTCTTATTTTCTGGTAAATACCACTTGTTCCACATCAGAACAAGCAAAACCAAACCCAGAATTACAGGGATTTCAAAGAGAATGCTAATAATTAGACGGCAAAGAATTTTCACCAGAGATTTAAATTATACTGTCTTTTAGTTTATGTGAAAATGAATGAGACAACAGATATGTATTTCTGGACCAAATCAAGATAACTTCCCATTTTCCAGAGACAAATAAAACATATGGCTACTTATTTTATCTCAGCTGTCACACGACAGATTTTGAACAAACCTGCAAATGTTACAAGGACACAATGCCTTTGATGGAACCTCTTGAGTTTCTTCTACTTCCTCATAGAACTTTTGCCTTCTATTTTCTCCTCCCTGGAAATTGCAGTAGTGCATGTCCCACATGTTGTTAGACACACCTGTTCTAATCCATTTGGTATTTTATTTAAAAGAACATAATATCTGTCATATTATTCTAAAATGGTACATATTGCCTCTGAACAGAGCCAAATGGAACATTACAAACCAAATCCACCCACAGGATCCTGCTGTTTGCTTCACAATCTTTCCCACTGTGACACTGCCTTTGGCCAGATTTGAAGCAGAACAGACATAAACAGCAATCTGGAAAGCCTAACAGCTGTCATCTAGCTTGGTCTGTGAGTGTGTGCATGTAACATGCCTTAGAAAGGGCTACCAGACAGATTTACTAGGAACCAGATAAATAATTTTTATTAAAATTTAACAACTTTTTCTTCCATTTGATTGTGTGCAGAGGGAACAGTCTCTTCTCGAGGTGCCGACTCTACCCTCTCACAGTAACTCTTCTGATTTTCCACTTTTTATCCAATAAATACTCATAGTCCTCTCCTTTAGAGCAGCCTCACTTTCTCTCAAAGGCAAAGCATAATCCTTCACCAGGCCATAGAATTACTGAACCATAGAACAACCCAGATTGGGAGGGAAAAAAAGGAGCCTGGATAAAATTATCAAGCACCCTGTCCAGTTACATCTTGAAAACCTCCAGTGATAGAGACTCCACCACATCCCTGGGAAGGTTGTTCCAGGGACTGGTTGTTCTCACTGTGAAATTTTCTTTCTTACATGAAGATGAAACCTCTCCCAGTGTAACTTGCACTTATTATCTCTTATTCTGTTGGTAAAGCTGTCAGATGTTGCCATATGATACATTTCTTCTTAACCAGGAGTCAATGGACACATGCCCAGATGCAATTGCAGAAACTCTTGAACATCTTGTTGATAGGATGTACACTGACAATCTCCTAGACACCACTGAATTAGGAAAAGTCCAGCCCAGGAGCTATTCTCAAACAATACATTAGAAAAAGGGGCAAACAAAAAGTAGAAACAAGCTCCACAGAGCAGGAGCCAGACCAGGCTGTGAGTGAGCCCAAGAATAGAAGTTAGCCTACTTGCTTTCCAATATAACAACATATTTCCCTTCAAAATACGGCTGTACAAATTCTGGTCCTCAATGAATAGTCATGAATAGGTTTTCAAATGCTTCTGAGAAACAATTAAGAACGATATTCCAAATACAAACTTTCATTCTTAAAAAAAAAAACAAAAACAAAACCCAACAAAACCCCCAAACCCAATGAGATGTTATCATTCTCCAAAAAAAGAATCCTGCTACAGTTCCTGGGCCTTGAATTCAAATATATATATATATATAAAATATATACTGCATTTTCTTGTTATTATTTTCATTACAGTAGTTTAAGTTTCATTTCCAATTTGCAAGTCTTTCTGTTAACTTCCTGTTTTCCTCCCTGGAGTGTGGGAAAAGGGGATAATAGAGAATATCTGTCACTGGGTTGGTGGTTGGCCCAGACCTAACCCTTGACAAGTTTAGAAAAACACTGTGACACTTGAACATCATTTCAACACTATTTAGACAAATAACACTTTTTTTCTGAAGTTTATTGCACCTGTCTTTGTTAACAAGTACAGTTGCATTCTTAGGCAGCTGCTAAATCCTTCAAAGGGTTGTCACTTAGTCATTCACCTGCCACCTCTGGGGAGGTGAATGTGCTTTCCGCTGCCAGACTTTGTCTACGGTTGAACACAAGCACAAACTGACTGATGCTTGCCTGCCTTCTTTCCCCTGGGTGGCAGTGTTATATTACACTTTCCCAACAGATACACAGACTAGAACAGCAGAGTGACACTGCTATGCTTGGGAAACAGAAGGACACCAGTGACACTATATATAAAGAAAAGTATCCCTCCGAACTGAGGATAGGAAACAAATTTGGATACCTAGAGAGTTCATCACACAGGACCAGTAGGAACTTGGCTGCTGCAGTGATGGTACAAGCACAATGGGTTTAAGTGCTGTACTGGTTTTGGATCGATTAGTTTTCTTCACAACAGCTTGTATGGGGCTATGTTTTGGACTTGTGATGAATACAGTATTGATAACACATAAATGTTTTAGTTATTGCTGAGCAGTGCTTACATAGCATCAAGAACTTTTCTGGTCCTCACACTGCCCCAACAGCTAGTAGCATGGAGGTGCACAAAAAGTTGAGAGGGTACACAGCAGGGACAGCTGACACCAACTGACAAAAGGATATCCCATACCATATGATGTCGTGTTCAGCAATAAAAGCTGGGGGAAGGAGCAGTAAGGGAGGACACTTTGAGTGATGTCATTTATCTTCCAAAGTAACTGTTACATGTGATGGAGCCCTGCTTTCCTGGAGATCACTAAACACCTGCCTGCTGATGGGAATTACTGAATAAATTCCTTGTTTTGCTTTGCTTGCATACACAGCTTTTTCTTTACCTATTAAACTGTATCTCAGCCCATGAATCTTCTCACTTCTACATCTCCAGCTCTTACCCATCCCACTATGGGGAGGTAAATGAAAAGCTGTGTGGTGCTTAGTTGCATGCCAGCATTTTATTTTGTATGATCACGCTAATTTTTAGCTTCTGAAACCTATTCCAGTATTGAAAACAAAAATCAAATCCACCAGTTTAGCCACTGTATTTTCAGAACTAACAGTGCAAGTAATACTTAAAAACCCCTATAAGATTCAGATTATTATGGGAGTTAAAAAAACATTTTTTAAATGGTTTTTCTTTTCATTTCTCTCTGAGATTTAGTTTGTAATAAATGGGGTTTGTTGCCATATAATAACCTTATAAAAAGTCTTCTGGTTTTCCCCTTTATCAGTCATGAAATCATGACACCAGATGTTTGAGAAGTCTAAAAACTTTCAAATCATTACTAAAATTTTTCCCATAAATTGCATTAAATATTTTCATATACTGCTGACCCAAAAGGTTCAAGAAATATAGTAAATTAACAGGCAATCCAGATTAAAAAAAAGCCCAAACCAAAAACAAACAAAAAATTTAAAAAAAGGCAAAACAAAACAAAAAAGCCAAAACAAATGCTACTGTATCATACACATAGGATAGTCATAAATTATCTATTTTCTCTGGTAAGGAATAATCAATACAGCACTTCAGATCTGATATGAGAACAGATGTCATCATTAAATGCATTTTCCTCCAAAGCAATCATAACATTTTATGTAGCAGCTGATCCTGCAATTCCACACCATGGCAAAACTGTGAAAAAGGAATGATCTATGCCCTAAAACCCACTTTTTTAAAAAAGGCATGTCATTGTGGCCAAAAGATCAGGTGCTAAAATATATTGCAGTCTCAGCTCATTAGGAAATACTTCAGGCTGGCATCTGTGCCCTGCACTTCTGTTTCAAACTCCCATGTCCTCTGGCAGCATGTTGCATATCCATTAGATATTTTGCAAAAGCTGTTTTTCAAATTATATCTTCAATTTAGTTCACAGTTAATGCCAAAGCTCAGAGCTTGAGTTCATTATGGATAACAAGTGACACAAGAAAAGTCCGGATTTACAATAGGAGTAAAAAAGAGAAGTATTAATGTTCTTGGTATTTAAACTTATGCTCCTTCCAGTTATTTCTTACGTTACACCCAGCCTACTGAAAATTTGTTAGAAGATGAGGAGCACTTGGACTAGGATAATTGTATTTCAGGCCATGAAATATATGGTCTTACCACATCTGTCAAGATTTGAGTAATTTTCAATGATTTCTATTCCAGTGATTAAACAAGTTGTGATCTAAACTAGGACTGTTCAAATTTATTTATTTTTTTATTTCTAAGGAGTTTTAAATTTCTTTCAGGCATACAGAAAAAAATGAAAAAATACAAATACAAAAGAATGTTTACATTTTATCTGTAAAAAGAAAACTTTCAGCTTACTCATGGTCTGTCTCAACTCATATTACCATGGGAAAAAACTGTGCTGCTGCTTTTACTGTTTGTTTACATTCATTTGTGTCATGAGCGTTCTTGATGCTCTCTCCAGCTTCATGACTATAAAATAACATTTCTTTCAGTAGAACTACTTGTATCTGATTCTATGTGATCTGTTAGCTCAAAGGTGACAAACGTCCTACAGATTTACTCAATCCTTTATGTAATAACATTTTCAATTTTCATTTTTCCATTTGTATTTCTCTCTTTTGTTATTTTACTGCAAAGTAAATGTAAATCTCTGTAGAATGATAATCTATGAAGAGTTTCATATGTGAAAATGTGACAAAAGTGTCACTGAAGTTTAAGAAAATTATCTGCAAGTATCAGTGATGTGTTAAGATTTTGATTACGTCTGTAGAGGTTCATGTACTTTTCCTGAATTTAGTAATAAATGTTAATTTCTGGACTTGAACATCAAATATATTTCAGCTAATCTTCAAAGCTGAAATGATTGCATTCACTAATTTTGCCTTCTTTAGAACTTTCTTCAGAAACAAAAAGCAAACAATTGAAATGAACTGGTAGTTTGGTTTTTGTTTGAATTTCTTTTTCATTTAAGCTGGAATTGATCATAGATTGTTAAAGTTTCTGTATGATCAGAGTTGGGAAAATACCATATAATCTTGCAGCCACTTGCACCTAACTTGTTTCCCCCATGGTCCATCATGATAATACTTCAGTTGTGAAATAAGAAGTTTAAGTACAGAACAGAAAGGGGGAGATTTTTTTTTTTGTTGTCTCTGAAACAGCCAGAAGAAATGTTAGTTATGAGAATGCCTATTCTTTCAATGAAATAGGAAGTTAATTATTAATTTCATTATTTTACTTGCTGCATAAGAATAAAAGTAAGAGCAAAACATTTAACAAAGTCAGGCAGTCTTTTAACAGTAATGATCAGGAACTATTTTGAATCACTTCTCCAAATTTGAAAATCATTTGAGTCATGCATAACAACTAAATCTTTTCCTCTCCCAAAAATAGAGATTTAGCAGGCTGCTTAAAACACTGTGGGTTTGTTTGGGTTTTTTTCCAGCTTTGATCAAAACAGTTATTTCCCTAAGCTGTTTTTCTTTATGATGAATGGAGTGATGCAAAAAGTTAGTTGTGGGGGAAGGAGAGTTTGAGTGACACTTTATCACTGCATTACCCCATCCTAAGTTACACTTAAATTACAGCATTAAGGGCTTTTTCTGCTCTTTATTTCAATGGGAGTTTGCCCATTGATTTTATAGAAGAGAAATAAGTCACAAAATAGGTGCTTCTGGTGTGTTTCAGTAATGCGTTTTGTCAGTTTTATTATCTCCTGAATCTTGTATTGTCACTTTAAATCTAAGTACTCTGTATCATAAGTGACATAAAACTTTGCTATATGAAGTCTGCCATTCTGAATTTGTCATCTAAGCTAGTAATTCAGCTGGAACTGCTGCAGAGTTTGAAAGCACATTTTGTGACCCTTGCTTCTCACCTTGGCCACTGCCACATATGCAACACATCCCAATATTCTGTTCTCTGCTAAAGCATGTTCTCTTCATTTAAAAACACTACAGTGCTATAAGAAGCCATCCTCTGGGCATCTTTAGGACTATTGCTGTATCTCCATTTTTTCAAGCAGAGTTGCAATAATCATTTTTTACTTTGTTTTCGTATAGAAATTTTTCATTAATAGAAATCTACCTCATCAGAAAATATCCTTCGAGGAGTGTCACACAAACACTGCAACTAGATAGAATAAGTGGATTTTATTTTTTAATATGGATCTGTAATAATAGCTTACAAAACATTAACCAATACTGAAGGAAAAGATAACCTGAAAACAAATATCCCAATTTTTTTTTACATGAGAAGTTCCTATCTTTGCTTATTCCTAAGTATCTTGTATTAAATGAAAAGAGAAATGTAGTGTAGTTGCAGAGGGGCAGAATTTGATGATGCAATAGCATAAATTAGGATCATTTACATATAGTCAACTCAAGTAAATACTTCAAAGATCAATCAAATATCTGTAGATATATGCTTAATAATTATAAATTTTTGTAAAATATATTTTGTAAATTTAGAAATAATAGGAAGTTAATGTCTGCATGTTAAATACGTAAACACCCCTCAATATAGAATTAAAGTTTATCAATATAACTTTGAGAATTGACCATTTAATAACCTTGAAAAAAAAAATCCTCTGGCTTGGTTATTACTGCCTTGCTGAGAAAGTAAGTAAGGGCTAATCCAATCTCAATTCTCTTTGGCCTGAAGGATTGGGAGTCAGGGCACTAGACTCTACTCGAAGTGACCATGGGGATTTTAATTTCTTGAATGGTTTCTGCAGTAATCAAGTGTCAGGAAACATATTCTATTATGCACTATGAAGGGAAAGACTGAGAAGAGGAGGTAAAGTTTAAATCTTTAGGTCAGGAAGCAAAGGACTGTGGGGCAGACGAAGGCAAAGTCTCTGGAAGGGAAATGTTACAGCTCAGTCTTTCTGCTCTTCCCGCCTCAAATTTATGCACTTAGCTAAGCAGTGAAGTGAAGAGTCTGTTCCGCAGCAGAGAGATGTTCCCATTTGCACTGATTTTTGATAGGAAAGCAGTATTTTTAGTTATATGAAATTAATACACACAGTTTCATTAATCTTCAGTTACAGATTAAATACTACATTGATATATTCCCACTGGTTCACAGTATTCACTCTGCATTTAAGATGATGGTGCACACAAGGTATTTAGTTGTGCTGAGAAAGAAATGAACATATTACATTAAAGGATTGAAGCTTGACATATACATTGCAGAAATAGAACAGGAATTGTGAAGTAAAAATAATACATTTAAAACCAGCAGGAGTATAAGGAATAATATACTCTTTGAATAATCAGTAATTCTTGCATCTCCAATCCACATTGTGTTCTCTTCTTTCTTCCAGCATCATTTTCTTTAGGTATTATTCTTTATGTTATCTAAAGCTAATAGACAACCATATTTCACTCGTAGTATGCAGTGAGGAAGAAAGTGCCTGCTGTAATGTCTGGCAAGAGAAAAACACAAAGAGGAATCTGAGAAGTCCACTTCAAGGTAAAGATTAAAAGCAAACAAACAAACAAAACACTTAACTTGCTTATTATTCCATGTCCTTATCTTTTCCTTACCCTTGTCCCTCTTAAGCTTTTTATTCTGTTTGGACTTTTTTTTTTTTTGTAAATAAAGAGAAAGTCTAGAGTAAACAAAACATACAATTTCAAAGCAATGTTGACCTAAGTACTTAGAAGTCACCAAGGCTTCTGTGGCACAACTAAGAGCTCATTGCTGAGGCAATGCTTAGGGAAAGATGTATTTTATTGAGAAGGCTCACGGGCAGAGAGTTAATAATAGAGGGAGCCTGTTCTTCTGAGTATGTATACACTAGTGGCAAATGCAACTGCAAAAGTAAACAATCCACTATAAACCAAATATGCTGATATAATCTTAACAGAATTGACAAGAATTATCTGCTGCTTTGCAGTTGGTTTCCTTTTGCTTTTCTTTTACAAAATAAATCCTTCCTGAAGAGGAGGCAGAGGAAAAAAAAAATCCCTTAGTACATTTTGCAAGGAAAATTTAAGAACATAGCTGGTAAAAATACATTGTTACTGGTTTCTAATAACCTGAAGTCAGTCTCACAATTCATAAACACATCACACAATTTTCAAGTCTTTACTGTTTTTCACTCTATGCTTATGGGAAATTTACTAAATATTTTTAACAGTTTAATACTGTGATAGTGATTTTTTTCACAGAAATACAGAATCACAGAATCATTAAGGTTGGAAGAGACCTCTAAGACCATCAAGACCAACCATACCTATCACTAACATACCACTAAACCCTAATACTTAAATACAGAAAAAAGTATTCACATTGTTCAGTGAGGACAATATGAAGGTCCAGGCATTTTACTGTAACATGACAGAGATTTCTGATTCCCCATATAAGGAAGCAGTATGATCCAGTGGTCCTTTACCGACACCATAGCAAATGACAATGAGAATTACATTTTGGGGAGAGTATTTGTTAGATCTGGGAAGGTCTTTTGAGTTTTATGTGGTACTGCTCTTTTTCTTTACTTTTGTTTGTGTTAGATATCTGGGATGACTGAATGTCAGAAGTATTGTGAAACAGGTTTTGTTGTGTATGCCATGGAAGATAAAGCTCATCTCAGGGTTACTGATGGGGTAGAGAAAATATGCCACCCTTGAGCTTTCTGAATTGTGCAATAGACTTTCCCTCTACAGTCAGCTAGAATTTGTCTTTCTCTTCCAAAGCCTGGATCTCCTGCCTGTGATCTCTTGTCAGAGCTGCTTTCCCTCCTGCTCCCTTTTGCAGTCACCAGACATTTGTTTTTTATGAGTCCTCATGCAATGGCACAAACAGAGTATTCTCGTCTGTCCTCACTACTATAGCTTCTCCTGGGATCAAAAATTGTCACTGCTACAATATTAATGAAAGAAGGTGAATAGTTTACTATTGCCTATCGCTGTAAGGGAAAGGCTGAGATTTGTATTAATCACTTGCTTCTACAACATGAAGCATGATGGGAAGAACTGGTGATTTGCATGGCTCTGAATTGCTCTCTGTCTCTCTGACCTTTTTGAATTGATGTTTTATGGATCTTAGCTGTTTGCATTGTAAAGTCTTATAAAGATTTATCAACTTTATGTGTTTTCCTCTCTCTTTGGGGATAATTATAATTGTGTGACTCAGTCACAGCAAAATCCATTGCAAAACCTAAGGCTTTAATAATCTTGGTATTAAGCAGTTTTTGAAAGATAGGAATAACTACTCCAAAAGTAAAGTCTTGAATATTTTGCTTTAATTTCATTTTAACATTGACATCACCATTTCAGTATGGATTAGCCTGAAATAAGAATTCCATTCTCAAAAAGAAACATTACATTTATAATGTTGGTTTTGCGCTACATCAAAAAGGCACTTTGATAAACAAAATCACGAACAGTTAAAAACACAAGGATTACAGCACTCAGCTGGCATATGGAAGACACTGACCTATGTCTCTATTTTACATTATTTGGAAGAAGGATTTGAGACCAGATAAGAGCTTAGCAGGAGTTTAAAGAGCCTTTTGATTTCTTTAACCTTATACACAACATTTATCAGCTGAATGTATGAGGCTCCTTCAATCTCAGTTTTGCAGCTTTACTACTTTCTCAAGGTATTTCTATCCCCGATACTTCTGTTCAGCCTGCAAAGAAAGTAAACCTGGCAGATGGTCTCCTGAAGGGAGACAAACAAAGACAGCATGTAGTAAACACAGTGTCTGTACCAAGCTGCAGTTGCAAACTCCTGCATTGGCCTTGGTTTTACGTAACATATCTCAGAACAGTGGAGTATAATCATACAAATGGCACCTAATTCAGTGGCACTCCTGCAAAATCTGGTTGACAGCCTACACAAAATTTACCCAATTGGTATGAAACAAGCCTTGTCTCTGAATCAGAAAGATTCAAATTGACTTTTGGGTTCCCTTCTGTCCTAGGTGAGTATATTGATAAGTAAGCCACCCTATATTTCAAGTACCACTTCTGTTTGGAACATCTATAAAGATGCAGAAAGGAAACGGCAGTTCATGCTGAAATGCTGTAAATATTTGTCTTCTATTACTGAACACTGAGCTATAAAAACAAATTAAGGTTTGAGGCTGTATTTTTTTTATGGTATATTTTAAAATTTGCTTAAAGCCTGGGAAACAAGAAGACTATACATGTGCTAAAATTTTATTGAACAAATATCTTTTGGAAAGAGACTTTTCATTACATGTAACAATTGTAAAATTACTTCTTTTTTCTTGACTTGTATTTCTTTGATTTGAGGTCAAAAGGAAATAATGTATGTACAGAAGAAATATAGAACCTAAGATGTATAATTTCACTAGAGGGCAGAAAATGCCCAAGGTTTATCATCTACAGAATCATGTTTGAGTTTATTTGACAAAAAGGTTTTAAAACAGCTGTACTCTGATCTGTCTAACCTCTGAATCATTATATACCAAACAAATCAATAATACTGTATGGTATTCACTGTTCAAGGAAAGAGCACTGTGATGGAAATGCCTTTGCTTAGACAGCCGTGTACTGTGAGTGTACACCAGTGAGTAATAATGCTTTCCAAGGAAGTCACCATGAAAAAAGTATTTCTCTCCTCAGTTCTACTGGGAGTGAGATAGAAAAGGGGGGCAAAGAAGGAGAAGAAAAGATGCAAAAGTGAACCTTCACCTTCAGAAGGGACTTAATTGTTTTTGTTTGTATTTTAATATCTGTGATCCTATCTTCAAAATTATTTCCATTTATAGATAAATATTGTTGGTAGAGTTCAACAGTTAACAGACATCATTGGCACAACTGATGTTCATATAAATTTATGTGCTTTCTGAAAGAATTTTTCTCGTTAAAACATTCAACAATTTTATATTTGCTAACACATTTACAAACCTTTGTATCACTCACAGAAGGTATCTATATTTACATATTAATTTTTCTGCATAATATAATAAGAAGACTACATATGAATATAGTATAATAATATTATAGTGCTATGAAATAAAATACAAAAAAATCAACATACTGTATACTGTAATTACTTTCTAGCTTCAGGAGTCTTATAATTTTAATGAAGTCCTTTTCTACAGCTTTTTAAGTCTCTAAAACACGGGAAAATAAATTCATCAGTGTTTTAATTTATATTTACATAACTCAATTTCCATTTATAATATTAAATCTGTTAAGAACTTGTAAACCCAGCAATCCTTTGTACATGCACCGATTCCTTGTGGAATCCGAACAGTCAAACACAATGTGGTCTTCACTTTCAGAAACATTGTGTGGTTTTGTGACATTTTGTTGAAGCAAAGCACATTGAACTGTTTAATTCATATGGTACATAAATTCATGTCTTGGTTGAATGTATTAGTACAAATAGTATATACAGAGCCAGGCTATTCAGCTGAAGGAACAAATACTCTTTTTTACAACAGTACTTTGCATTTTTTTAAGGTCAACAATACTTGGTATTTTGAGTTCATTGCTTTTCCTACTCAAGCTAAGACTTCAAAGTGAAGAAACAAAAGTTGTTCTTATAGTTGTAAATAAGAACTGCTGACAAGATCCTGGAAAATTGTTCCCTGTAACTGTTCTTGAGGGAATGGTAAATCATATCTATTAACATTATTCACCACACAGACCTTAAAAAAGATATTTGTTTGGCCCTGCAGAGAACTTCTTCATGGTGGGGAGCAAGTGATAAATTTATTCAGCTTAGCATGACTGTCAGTCTTCAATAGCCAATTAACTATGACATATATAAGCTAAAAAATACACAGAACATGTAACAAGTTAGACTACACTTGAATCCAAGTTTTTAGAGTTACTCTTTTATGTCAATCACAATTTCCTGGAAATAAGTTGTGTAGTAGCTGTAACAGCCATTCAGTGATGCTCCCCAAATGACAAACATCACATTAATACTTCTGATTTTAAAAACATGGATGCAAATCACTTCACATAAGTTTTTATCTTCAAGATTTAGAGGTCTATAGTTAATCAGTCTAGCTCCTTCTAGAGGCACAGAGAGCTATGCTGATTTGCAAATGGCAAGTATATGATCTTATTGTATTTGATCTATTTCGTTATTGAAGTTATCTATAGGATTGACATATGGAGTTGTATATGAAGTAGTGTGCGCTGTGACTTCTGTAAACAACAAACACCTAACCATTTGGAGTCTTAGTCTAATCCATTCTACCTAGAGAAGAGGAAAGAACAATTAATATCTGTGCCTCCAGAGAGGGGTTTATTGATGTATCTTGAAGTATGTCACTAAGATGAGGTGAGGGCAACTCTCAGGAAGTGTCCATTTTTCTCTGTAAAAGGACTTTAAGGTAATTAGATTGGATTTTGTTATCTAACTTTGAAGCTATGCTAAACTGATATCATTTACACATTCCATATTTACTTGTGTGAGAAACCGGTGGTGGAAGGAACATAACATCTTATAGATCCTTCTAAGTGTAGCTTTGTCAATGATCCGTGTGATATCCTGACACATTCATTTAGAAAAGTAAACAGATTGCTTGAAGACTGTAATTAAGTAGATAATCCTCAAAAGTTCTCATCTATACTAAATTATACAGGAAGTAAAAGCTACAGCATTCGAGGTGGTGAGTGACTGATTTTGTATTACATTGTTATTTGTTTTCCTCTTCTCTCTCCCCCTCCTCATTAAACTGAATTTATCTTGAGCTTCCAATAGAGGAAGATAGGGGAAGTGACTGAGTAAGCTGCCAGAGGGTACTTAATTACCGGGTATGGTCAACCCACCACAGCATTTCTAGATATTCAAAAACTTAAGTATTGAAAGAAAACTACATCTCTCTCTCCCCACTATGTTTTCCATTGTTAATAATTGTCCTGAAGAAAGCTATTAAAGTTTATCAACTTTTATGAACTCCAAATAAACAAAGTACCAAATCTTGCCATAAAGTTTATGGATAGGAACAATTGTCTTGTTAATTTTAGTGCCCTAGTTTCAGCACTGCATAAAAGTCTACTTCAAAGCGTAGAGCATAGAGCTTTCTCTTATCTTTCACTCTATTCAGCAGCAATTTAACCAATTTAGACATAATAGCAGTAAGAAAATAATATTCTTCCTTTTTACTGGTTACAATCAAGTCCTCAAAAGTTATACTAGAAAAAATATAACTAGCTCTTCAGAGTGAATCTCATTACTTCATTTTTTTAAGGTAGTATCTCCTCTTAATAATTATGATAAATATACATTATAAGAAGATGTCCCATGTATTTTTTTTTTTTTTTTACTGAAATGTGATGGCTTTTGGTACTCGGTAATGTTATGATTATTACAAATTAACATGGGCCATCTGTCCTCTAATGAACAACCCCACAAATTCTGAAAGGCTTTTAACTCTGAATGTTATGGAGGGGGAGTTGTTGTAAGCCTGTCAGAGACAGGGGAGAGGTTTTAATTAATATTCTCGGAAACAGAATTAAGACTCAAAATGGAGTCAAGTGCCAAACAATTTATTTGCCTGACAACAGGTTTGCAGCGGTAAAAGAGAGAAAAAGAGAAGAAAGAGGAGTTGCAATAGTTACCAGCACTGGTCAAGGCAGTCCTGTAGATCTCTATCGGGGGTTGAAAGCCAAAGCCGCAGAAGAAGTCACCAAAGGAAAAAGAGCTGTTCCCCAGTGGTGTTTTCCCCTTTTATCAAACAGTCCTATTACATCAACTACCATATTCTATGAATAACCCCAGCCACCACCCGGCAGTGGTGTGCATGCCCACTCTAGGGGGACTTCAGTGGTCTTCAAGTTCAGACCCTGGGTCTAGGCACATATGTAGAGGTTGGGTTATATTTCTACAAATTATGCTCTTTCATAACATGCAATGTTCCTTCTATACTGTTATGATACAGGAAACCCACAGTCAACTCACAGTCAATGTTCTCCTGCAATACAGGCAACTTTCCCTCCCTAAAAGGCAATGCTCTTCAGAAACAGAAAGCTCATAGCCAGTGTTCTTTCGGTCACCATGACAATGGTGGTTATAGTGGTTTTGTTTCCAGCCATGTAGAGACAGTGGCCTCTTACATAGCCAACAGTCTCTCGGTAACCATTATGATGGCGGTTTTGTTTCATGAACAAAAACTGTGAAGACTTTGTCTCTTTAGAAAGAGAAAACTGAATGTGACTAGGAAAATAGAAATCATCATCTAGTGGAATTTAACAGCTAAAATTGTGAATGTACAGTTACAGTTGTGCAATTAGTACTGTAGTTATGATTGAAAAATTTAACATTAAAATTGAATTATCTAACTACAATTAAACATTAAAATAACTTCAGTTTCATTTAATTTTAGGTTTTGATGGGTCATATGTTTAACTATTACTACAGCTTTAAGGGAGAAGGCTTTGTTGGTTTACTATTAAAAATGTAAGCTTGTTAATCTAGGAATACGGTCAAGCATACTGTAGTTAAGAATTATCAAGCATCTCTTGTTTTCAGGTGGAATGAACTGAGGTGTACTGAAGATGAGCACTCTGGCTTGACTTCAATACTTTTCCTTTTTTTGAAGTTACCCCTATTTCAGTGAAGTCAAATTGTGCTACAATTTAGCTTGTTACCATTCTTACCCGAGATTTCTGTCAAGTGGTCTCAGCAAGTGTCCAAGATCTGGGTTATGTGGTTTCTACAGATACTAAGGCCTCTTTGAGTTCCTTCTATGCCTTACACAGACTGATTTGGAACCATGCAAATTCATATGCCCTTGAGTAAAACATTTAGAGATGGAAACAATACATACTTTTACATCAGTTGCTGTTTCATTCTAAATCTGAGCCGGTATGGTGGACTTTCACAGAAGGTTGAGAATACTGTGCAGTTTAAGAACAGATGATATAAATTCTTTTATGTGTTGCTTCTCTCCAGCAATAGCCACAGTACATCCTGAAAATAAAGATGCAAATGGTCAGAAATTTAAGGTTTCAGATTGAAGGACAATCAGTGTCTAAATATCTATTTATAATGCAGGCTAAAACAAGACTAATTCAGCAATTAAGACTGGAAATTCAACAGAGATAATCTAATTATCACCTGAAATTCTCTACCCACCAAATAGACAGAAAGCCCTGAGAAAACTCAGTATTTCTGCTAGTAAAACTCTAATGTCTTCAGTTTTAGCAAAACCATCTCTAAACTCAGATAATGAGCTAAATAAATATAAAATTTTTAACAACTAGAGAAAAGAAATAATAGGATTAGCATTAAAGACTTCATAGGCAACACACTGAGCAATTTCATACTTCATTTCACTTATCATTGTACCTCCTAGTATTTTCTTTATTTATTTGCCCTAAGAAGTTCTATAGCTGGGACACAGAAAAGATCAGGTATGTACATCAGGAATTATCACCTTCTCTTTCTCACAGAGTACCCCTATATGTATTCTCTACTGTCATCAGATCACTGATTTGATTGATCACTGTTTTGGTTGTAGGTGTATTAGCTTAGTTGCGCACATATTTGTTTCCTGCAATATGACTAAAACGCATTAACTGTATTGGAGAAAGAAGTCATCAGACCTTTGAAAACTCTTGCAATGCACTTCGCAGCAGTGGAGAGTCCTGAAAATGCATCAAATAGAATACTCTTTGTTCAATTAAGTGATCAAACACTACCTAAAATAGCAACCTAAGCATCTCGAGACAATCAGAGCAGTCATTGTTGCTCTTTGAGTCAACAGAACCTTTACCCAGCAGGGTAATTTTTCCTTATGCAGATGACAATGGTAAGACCCCCAACAGGAAGTAAGAAATCTGCCAGAAACCTCATCCAAGATGAAGAACACTCTTTTGGCATCCATTCATAAAGATAACCATTTTACACAGATAGAAAATTTTACTTTAAGCTACAGATTTTGACAATTTATTTCATAGAAGAAAGAAGTACATGTCTTAATTTTAATATATATGCTACTTAATGCACGACTTGGAAAGTGTTCAGACAATGCAATGATAAGACAGAATGTAAGAACTTTCTGTTTCTAGGAAAAGATAATATCTTGAATACTTTCTTGAACAGTTGCAAATTATTATACACTATCTTATTCTCTGTGCTTATACAATGAACTCGACCATCCTTTTGCACCAGGAGGTGCTGGAGATTTATGATTCCAGGAAGAAAGACACTCAGACTTTGTAAAGGATCATTTAAAATGTTATTTACTAGAGCTAACACCATAAAGAAAAAGAGATTGATATAGACAATCACACATGTCTGTAGGTAATGGGAACCTTGAGATACGCAGCACTGAACAGGTCTCCAATCCCCGAGCAGAATACAATGAAGACCTCATCTGTGGAAAGAGCTACACCACTTTTGTTATTTATACTATTACATGATTTTCTTCCAGGAAAATAACTCTATTTATCATCTCTACTATCAAACGGAAACAATGTTCTCATGAGAACTTCTTGTTGCACTTTTAGTTAAAGGCAAAGCCACATAGTTGGTGGGATTTCCTGTACCATATGGGAGCTGCCTGCAGCTCCTTGGTTACAATGAGCTAGTTTCATCTAATGAAAGAAATTCTGTGTGATTTTTGTTTTACTTTGTCTTGGAGATTATATTTTTGAGAAGAGTGTCTTCTGCTCAGTCTACAATGTCTCCAAATCTCATGATTTCACAGTGTATGTAAAATAAAAGATGCAGGCTTTGTCTCATGTACTTCTACTAATCAAAAAGCTAAAAGCTCTGTCCTTAAGTTCTCCCTAGGGACAATAGAAATGGATAGGGATCTCCATAGTATCCTCAGGTAGCTTATGTGCAGTAACTTTGGAATATTCTTTATTCTCACTGATTTATAAGGAACATTAAAATAACTTAGAGTATGCATTGAACTTTCAGATATTTATAGTTAGATGAGATCAATGCCAAGTCAATTTCATATTTTAATGATTACATACAGATTCCTGCATTTTGTTTCTTTAAAAAGGTAAAGAGTCTTTCTCTACTCTGACTGTGTAAATAACTCATAAGTTGAGACTGTAAAAACAAAAAGCTAGTAAATAGAACATTAAAGAATTGAAATATCTTGGAATTTTAATAGTTGAATTGATGAATATGATGGTTAGGAGACTTCAAAGTCCATTATCACCTTTGTATAATTATGAATGTTGAAGTTACCTGGGACAAGGAATTATTTATCTTGAGATTTTCTTGTCCTTTGAATGAAAAATTCTACTTTTTCCAGAAGGAGACTGGAGCAAAGTTGAATCCACAGCACAATGGACACAGCCTTTACTTGGAAAACACTAAATAAACACAGTTTTTTAAAAAAATGTGTTCTGGTTTACATAATAGTAGAAAGACGAGAATAAGCTGGATCCCAGAAGCTGGTCTCAGGAGTGAAAAGCAGCAAAGATGGGCCCAAAGCAGAATTGCAAGGGAAGAGAAGAACAGAGCGCAGAGGAAACTTCCCCTGAAGTTTATATTGAGCAGGATGTGTATGAAATGGAATACTTAGTCAGTTTTGGGGTCACCTGTCTTGTCTGTTCCTTTCCTATAGGTGTAGACTCTCACCCTGCACCCCCCTCACTTCCCAGTAGAAACACAAAGTCTTTACATTCCAATCCTTGGCCATAACCCAAACATTATGGGCCTTATCACTGCTAGAAGCTGGCACTGTTTCTGAAAAACATACTGCCAGCTTTGAAAACATACGGCGAGCTTCAGAAAATGCAGTCACTTTAAAGGAGCCTCGGCTAGAAGCAAGACCACCTTAGCAGAATCAATTCTGCTCCAGCCCAAACCAGGACAAATATTAAGATTTGATTATCTCTTTTTTTTAATCAGTCAATAAATAAGGACATATTAACCTCTTCTATTCCATACAGAAAGAGTCACTATTGGACTGTAATCATACCAGGTAGCAAGATACAGTTTACTAAGACAGGTTTATATCAAAGTGTATCTTAGCTATTACTAGAATGCATTTCCTGAAGAAAAAACAAAATTGCATCGCCCTTCTTTCATTTAATCATTCAACTAGAAATCTTTTAATTTGGGTTCCACTTCCTTCCCAAATGGACTCTTTTTTACAGAATTAATGCTGGCTTCCTGTGAAATGTAGTAATAAATTCCCTATGCCTATTTGGCTATTGCCTGAGTTAATAGTGGTTTTATTTATTTTATTTTTTAATAGTAGCAATTACATAACAATTTGAGTCAACAAGATTAAGATGGCCAAGCTTCAGAAATATACAAAAATCAGTGTCTGAAGGCCCTAAAAAATCACAGCAGCACTGTAGGAAGGAGACATCTGAAAACCATTCACAGGATAATGTTTCAAAATACACATCAAAATCTTATTCAAGACAAAAGGTAATACACATTATATATGCAGTTAAGAATTTATTTCTAATTAATGTTTCAGGAATCTAATAAAAACGCAAGAAATAGAAACACAAATCCAATGACGGTAAGGCTTACTCATTAAAAGTCAAAATTGAGAGAACACTGACTCAAAAATGGTTAACATATGTTAACTTCCTATTATGTATTCCTTTCTTCTGATGTTATGTTTATCCTTTTACTGTCTCACTGGGTACTAAGGCTAAAAGCATCAGTCTTTCTTAGCAAGAAGTAGGAGGCTGCAACAACTCCTCACTGTCCTGAGGGTTTTACCAGAAGTATGTTTTTAGGTTCTTCTTCTGCGGCCTTCAATTTTTCTGTTCTCTGTTTTTTCCCTAAAGTTAGTTTTACCTGGCTCACACAGGGGCACTCCTGCATTTATCAGCTTTTGGCCACTCTGATTTGCTTTCATAAACTGGTACCTCTGGCGTTATCCTGCATCCACACTTTTCCACACAACATTTCTATCAGGTGTCACTAGCCGTTCTCCTCATGCAGAACAGCTGTCTGTTACTGCTATGTGATTTGAAGCAAAGGCAGACAAACAGCTACCTGATTGTTAAAATAATCGCTATCATGGGGATGCTTAAGCTAATATCAGCTCAGGACAAGGCAAGTTCAAAGTGAGTCCTGAGAGACAGCACCACCAGGTCAATTCAAAGCCTGAGGCTTTTTACAAGTAATGACAAAACATCTTATTTCCCGGGCTACAGAAAGGGTACCCTTTGGCAATCCTGCTGTGCTGTGTACTGATCTGTGCATGAAATTGGATTCCAGGTCAATCAGAAAATTTGGCCTCACTGACCTTTGTTGTCCTTACTTCCTTCTACGGCTAAGAGAGTTACCACCCTTTAGGGTAGCACAGTCCAATTAAAAGATCCAATCCTTCATAGAAATTTATCAGCAACTGTAAAAGCTTTCGTAGTGTTCTAAAATAATTTGGACATATTACATAAAAATAATAGTTATTCAAACACGGCATGTGCAGATATGTTCAAGTAACAGGGCAATATTTGTCACTTAAAGTCTTTAGAACTATGAACCCAAAGCATGTCAAAATGAAGAATTTATTTCTAGTTAATCATCAGTCAGATGAAATATGAAAAATTATTGTCAGTGTTTGTTTATCAGCTGCAAAAGAAGACTGTCTGAAGTAATATATGATTCATTGGACAAACAGAACTAATATAAATCTCTTTGGAAGTCCTTGCTTTTCTACGGTCAGAAGACAATTTACTGAAAAAAGAGGGCGTACATGTTTTGAAGATATATGCAGATTTAATGAAATTCTAATGGAAAAATGAGATTAATTTTGGATTTGAATAATTTTGATACTCAAAATGTTTCATTTTTATATCGTATGTAATAGTTTTCTTTAGCAAAAACTGTTTATAATTGAATCATTGAATGATTTATGTCCTTACTCTAATTCCCAGCTTTCTGAAACTAAAATTTGCAAATTCCTATCTATAGGTTACTAGTAGGACTAGATATAAATACTTTTTATACCTCTGGCCACAGCCTTGCAAACCAGCCTTTCCTATATGGAAATACCAAACATTTAAATAACCACATATGAACTTTACTTTTTTCCTTTTAATCTGATTTTTGTATAACAAGCTTAATTCTTTTGCAGTCACTTTCAGAAGAACTGAACTTTCTATGACCAGATGTCCTAGAGAGCTCCTGACAATACATGTGAGTATTTTTTGAATGCTTTTCAGTCATTAGAGCTACTGTTTCTGAAAGTAATTGCTACGAGTCATCAATTACTAGTTACTTTGTACTTTATTTCAGTCATAGTGTTATATTGGCTAAGAGCTTTATTGCTTCAGAAATAAAATAAATTTGTTCTCAGTTTTCTCTGAATTATGTCGTTGTAAAATCAAAACTCCAATTAAGAAATAATGACTAATGTTCAGAGAATCTGGATAATGTGTTACTAACATATCTGAGATTGCTTTCCCTAAGAATTCACAATTAATCAACTGGTTTCTGATCTACTCCTTTTTACAGGATTTAACTATATATCATCTCCAAAGGGATTTCATTTGCAATAACTTCTATTGCCCTAAAATATTTTTTCAAGAAAAAATTCTCACTTAGAAATAGATCGCTTGAGAATTAGAATAGCTACGTTCTCAAGACCAGAAAAAAAAAAAAAAGAAAAAAAACTCCAACCAAACAAATAATAATAAAGAAACCCCTATCAAACATTGAAAGAGAAGGTTTGGGAAAGTTAGTTCTGATATTTCACTGTTTCAGTAAGATACTTCTGGCTAAATTTTTTTTTTTCATTTCATATATCTTTTTAATCTTGTAAAATATCTTGAGTTTTTATTGTTTTGATTAGTATCATTACATACTTTCTGACTCAACAGGGAAAGTGTAAGAATTAAAATATTAATCACTGACAGATTAGTCAAAACCAGCAAAACTAGTTATAGGTAAGCCAGGCACACAGAGTCATAGAATGTCCTGAGTTGGAAAGGACTCATGAGGATCATCAAAGTCACCTTCTGTCTATGCACAGGACAACCCCTGGTTGTCCAGATGCTTCAACTGGTGTTGTCAAGATGCTTATGAATTCTGTCAGATTTGGCGCCATGATTATTTCATCCTGTAAATATATTTAAGTCTTATATTCTTTTTATGCCTTCTTCTGACAGCTGTAGTAACAATCTTCTCTCATGCACTTTATAATATTTGATACAGTAATAATGTTGTCCTAAAGTACTGTAATAGTGAAGTGTTATTAAAACTGTAGCAATTCTGTAGTATAACCAATAACATGTTCATCCAGCCTCCATACTTTATTTGTATTTGAACATTTCTACCTCTAAAAACTCCAATATTCAACTGAATTTAACTGTAAAACAATTGTTAGCATCAACATAACTGTCATAATTTGCTACAGAAACCAACAGATTATTGAACAAAAATTTTAAATTAATCTTTATTTTAAAAACTATATGCAGAATTCTTCTAGAAATAAAACTAAACATTGTTTTATAAGATATGCAAAAACAACTGCAAAGCAGTGTTCATTTCACCTGAGAAAATGCCCATGTCTGTGTGTATGCATGCACATGCATGTGTGTATCTTCTAATATAGAAACTACTTTTCTGCAAAATGAATAGAGAGATGGTTTGAAACCAGATGTGAGGACTGACAATATGTGTGCATTCTCATGCTGTATTTCTTCTAGAACTAGATGTGGAATGCATTATTCAAAACAGTCTTATCAGTTTTGCAAAGATGTTTTTTTCAAAGATCTTTCTACAAAGCATCTATTTAAGAAGATTAGGTCTTTGGAATCCATTTTTCAATGGAGAGAATTATCATCATGTTCTGCTACAATTTAAGCTACAATTTTTCTTAAAGGATTATAGATGTGTATTAAGTATTAGTATCTTTAAATTAGAAGCTGGACAGACTAGTTTAGAAATCCCCCAAAGACTTCAGTATGCATTTTTCAGTATTTAAAAATATATTTAATTAATAGGAATGACCTCAGAATGCAGTTGACATATTCTGTGTAATACTTCTGTTTTTAGAAATATTTTATAATTATTTGTTATCAAAGAAGTTTGAAATATGTCTTTGCCAATATAATAAGGAAATATTTTATTTCTTAAACAACTTCAGTGACAACTACCAAATGATATTTGAAGGATACATGCTAAGATCTATCTTTAAACAAGCCCTGAGACTACTGTGGAGAATACTACCTCTATTCTTTCCCTGTCCTTCAAGGATAATTCTGTCTGTTGTATTACCTCTACCTTCCCTTGTACCTTTTTACAGTACTGGAAAGATAATACCTGCTATGTGGATCACAAGTGAAATCTCCATGGATTTCGTAAGGTATTTTTACTGCTACATTGGCCCTTATATGCAAAGACTTAAAATCCCAGGTTTGTGGGGTTTTTTTGTTTGTGTTTTTGTTTTGTTTGGTGTTTTAGTTTTGTTTTTTGGTTTGTTGGGGTTTTTTTCTGATATAGCTCTCACACTGCCATAAATATTAGCTCCACAAATTAATAAAATTAATAAATGTGATAAACCAAGTGTAGAATAAATGAGTATAAATGAAGTGTTGCAAGCACTACCATCACTGTGCAACATTCACAGCAGGAATAAAAAACAGTGTCATAATTTTCAGAAAACAGAAGTACATAGTCATTTCAAGGGGATTTCTTCATTATTACTGGATTATGTATGTAAAGGAACTTCCTGTTTGTTTGCTGTTCTCAAAAAATACGTGTCTCGAAGCAGAAGTGTCAAATACATTTTCTTAGTATGGCAAGTCTTCACAAATTTTCTCATGCTTTTCCTCTCAGTATTATCTGCCTAATTCTATGTTCCTTAAAGAGCATTTTTTAACTGACTATTTTCAAGGGAGTGTGTTATCATTTGCCTTTAGAAGAAAATCTCAGATTCTTTCAGATAAATACTAATTGTCATCTAGATTTTAACAAATTTTTGAAAAATTCATTCTCAGATGCACGTATCTCATTAGTCTACAATTTTCAGCAACTTTTTCTGTTTGGTCTGATATATCACTTCTAGAAAAACCTAATGCTTATCCAACATTCAACTGAATATTGTTGTTGACATGAATGAAATTTCAGGATATCATATTTAACAGTGAGATATTACTTGTTTATAAATCTTTGTTTAGGCAGCAAGGGAAATACAACAGCTGCAGGCCCTGGTATTAGCGGGGAAAAGTAGCCATTGCAATATATCCTGCAAAGGCAAAAATTCTAGGAGCAAACAACTCAGGTGATTTTTGGAGATTCTAAAAGACAATTTCTTGACTTACATCATCAACAAACCAAAAGGACATTGTGTACTGCTAGGTTTAGTGCTCCCAAAGCTGGCCAGAGTTGTGTAGGTTAATGGCAGACTTGGCTGTGGTAGATGCTGGAGAATGTGAGATGACGGAATTTACAAGTGAGCAAAAGCAGAGTAGCAGGATTAGAACAACATGCTTCAGGAGAGCAGATTTGGGCTTATTAAGGGATCTACTTGACAAGATTCCATGGAAAACTGCCCTGAAGGACCAAGTGATCCAGGAGACATGGTTGATCTTCAGGAAGACCAGCCTCAGACCTCAAAAGCTATTTGTTCTTTGCCAAAGAAAAACAGGCTAAGAAAAAACAACCTTCTGTTCAGTGGAATAGGGAATCTAGCTTACTTAGAGCTTTTTTGTCCTTATTTCAATGGGGTCCATGGAGCCAGAGGAGATGCGTATGAAAGTGATGAGTGTTAGGACCCTGTAGGCACCACCAGCCCTTGACTCTGCTGCTGTTCAGCTCCCCTGACTCTTTTCTCATCCTCCCCATAGCCCAGGAACCCATTTCAGCCCCCTTGGGCCATAAATACTCACTCCAGCAGCACTGAGGCAAAGCTAGTCTCCAGCTGCACCTCAGCTCTCCACTGCCTCTCACATCCCTGTATGACCTCAGACATCCCTGTCCCCAGGAAGGTGCCTGATGCTTGGACCTATATTCTACCCAACCACCAAGTCATTTAAGATAACTTACTTGTTAGTGATGGTTTAAATATTACATTGGTTTATGTTACACACTTATTTCTCTTGTGTTTTCAAAGGCAAAATTTAAAAATTGCAGTGATAAAACCAAAACTTTGATCCTTCAAAGATTTATACATATACTTAACTGTGATTAATTCCATTGACTTCACTGCATGTGTTCAAAGTAGGGCTATCCACTTTTGGTAAATTTAACCATGTGGATCTCCAAGATGCCTTGAGCACTACAGTCTTCTGTTTTATTATTTTAATGCTTGATTCACATTTCAATCTATAAAAATGAATACAAATTTAAATTATTCATACATTTGAAATGCATATATATTTGAAAAAAATTTCCTAACACTACTCTACTGCCTCTTCACGACTCCACTTAAAACAACAAAGTTACACAGTAGTAAATAGTACCTTTGTTCTCCAAATGCAAAAGAAGAAAAACAAATAGTGATTTTGCAAATACTACATTGACTGTTTTGTTCCAGTATTTTTATGTGTAAAAAAAACAATTACAAGAGGCACAGAAATGTCTAAGTATACCTGCCACAAAATCTTCCAGATTAAGGTCAAACAGCACCATTAAACCATCAATCCTGGCCTGTTTTCAATTACAAAACTCTAAACTTCACCCAGTTATACCTCTTCAGAGCTCAATAACTTTTGAGTACACAATAATTTGTATTTGGCTGAAGCATATCTCACAGAGAGGCAACAATTCTTTATTTAAAGGTTTCCACAGACAGAGATATCTACTTCATCTCTTCATAGCTTGGATCAGTGATTAACTACCTTTGCTGTTAAGAAGATGTGCCTAAATACTAATTGGAAATTATCTGGCTTCAGCTTCCAGGCATAGGTCCTTTATAGGCCTTTTGCTGCCAGATTTGAAGCCCTTTAGCAATGGGCATTTTGCCTCTATGTAAGTACTTAAGAATGCAACCAAATCACTTAAACTTTTTGATCAGCCAAAGAGACTGTGATCTAAATCTTCTACCATAAGCCATTTTGTTCAGCTCTTGGATATGTTTCTTTTCTGTAACTGCTACAATTTTTCATCTTTTAAAAATAGGGACATTAACATTGTTCATTAGTTTCACAGTGCTGAGTAGAGGTAGTATAACCCTTTTTCTCTTACTGCTCTCCTCTTTGTCTTTCAGTACTATTTTCTGCCAAAAATGAAATAGATACTCATGGCAAGTTGCCATAATCTTTAAAACTTTTTGCAGAATCATTGTTTTCCTCATATGTCTATTTATTCCTATTAAGTATATTTCTTGGAATTTGAACACTTTGTTTGAATGTAAGGTCTTACTTTGACACTACCAAGTGATTCACACTTTTTTTCTGATACAGTTATTTTTCCTTATAATTTATTATTGGTATTCATACTACTTATGATTCATTAGTCTTTGTTTTAGTCATGGTTAGAATTAGTTGACTCTATCAATTACTGAGAAATATACTGATGATTTCAAATCTTTTCTAGAAAAAGTATCATCAATGATTTCCAACTTCAGGCTACTGTTCCAGATTTGTCAATTTGTCATTTTTTTAAATTCTACTGATTCTGTATCATTCCAGAACTTTACTGAAGTATTTAATATTTATAATTTAAAACCAACTAACATAAATTTAATTCAAATGATGTAGGTATCTGAAGCTGAGAATTTTTACCTACCCTGCATTTACATCCACAAGAAACAGCAGGTTTTTTTTTTTCTCTCTTTTATGGGTTCCTGTTGTTGCTGTTGTTGGGTTTATTCTACTCAGAATAAATAACAAAAAAAACCCCAACCAAACCAAACCAAAGCAATGAAGATATGAAAGGCACATAAAAATCAAACTGAGAAATATTTTTTGTCCTTCAAAGTGGAGAACAGTGTGGTCAATTGTTTAGAACTAGTATAAAGACAGAGCTTTTTCTTCATTATTGGGTAATTGATTTGCTACCTGATGGGAAAAAGGATTTAACCTTTATTTTAACGATTTTCTCCAGATTCAAATGTAAAGCATTATACTGTTTCCTAATAATTTTTTATTAGTGTGGTCAATAACTATTCTACATAAATGTATCCCCATGACAAAGATTATTCATATTTCAAATTGTCATTTGATACTTTCAGAATAGAAATTCTTTGTTTATTTACAATATGTTGATTTTTTTTTGAGAGTTTTAATGCAGATTCACTTCAAAAGTCATCACTCTTCTATCTTTGAAAACTTTTTTTTCACTTTTTGATCACAGAAACGACAGTACCTTGGCAATATGTAACGAGACATCACGTTCCACTTTCACATTTCCAAATTTAATGGAAAATAAGAGCTGTAGATAAATGATATGTGAAAATAATGTCAGGAATAGCATTAGTGAACAAATGTCTTCAAATTCACAACTTCTTAAAATTTGGAGAATAGCCTTAGCTCCAATAAACACCTACAAATTTCTCAGATTCATCCAAAATCATATATTTGACCATTAAATTTTTTTCTTAGCTATAGGGGGAAAAGCAGTTTAAAAATTTATGTTATTTTAAAGAAGCTAAACAATTGGCATACAAGACAGCCTCTCATATATCAGTGTGCTTAATAAAGCTAAATGTTAGGAAGACTAATGTACCATATTGATGTTTTAGGAATTTCATTAACGTATTTGAAAGACTGTCATAATTCACTCACCTCTGCTGAGTTTATGAGCCATGGGTTTTCTCCAGCTCATAAAATCAACTAGCTTAGCACAATACAGTGACTGATAGCATCAGAGATAGCACTTCATGAAGCAAGGTGACTTCTTTTACCTCTTCTTTTTTTTTAGTGAGTTTTCTAGGACAATGCAGGGATACTGAAAAAAGAACTGGATAGGAGTCTGACGAAAAATTATTCTGACTTAGTGAAAAGTTGATTACTAAAATCCTACCTCTCTTGTTCTTTGTAAATGTTGAAGGCAAACTTCAACTATGCTAATTCCTCAAATACTGAGAAATTAATTTTGACTTTCCACTTTTTTATATATAGTACGCCTAGCATGATAAAACACCAGTGTAAATAGTAATGTGACTTTCTCTTGGCTATGTTTATCTCTGTACTGAACATTCAGCTACAAAGTTTGAAACCAGAAACATTTACAAATTTTCACTACATAGAATAAAAACAAAGAGTATATCCTACACTGTCAAGGCTTACAGTTGGGCCGACCACTAACCAAGAACCAAGTAATGGACATTCTCTATTACCAGCACGCCCCCCCATCCCCCCCGTGGGAAGGGAAAAGGAATAAAAGAGACAGAACTAGACATAGACATTTTTCTAAGTTTGTTTCAGACAACTCCCTAATGAATGTGAGCCTAATATAAGGATTTTTTTTAGGATGAAGAATTACCTCTCAGTCTTAAAGGGATATCTTTTGTACAACCACAAATCATAGACAAGAGCAAGCTTCTGCAGCCAGTCCCATTTTCTCTTTGGAACATGGACCACATCATCCCTTTCTTTTAAACCACAATGCAAAACAACTGATGCCTCCATGCATGTACAATTATAAACCTAGAAATTAGAGCACTTGTTCAGAATGTGATACACCCAACTTTGAAATAGTTTAGAAAACACATCATTCATCTTGAAATCAGTGCATAACAAAGCAGACTACAAGCAATCTTTTCTGTGCACTTATGAAGGATCAACTAGTGGATACTGACTGACTGACTGACTGTGAAATTATATCTGAACAAAAGAAAACATTACTCTGTGGGTGCTCAAGCATTTGGACAGTCTGGCCAGAGACACCAGCTCGCTCTCTCTAGAGGTCCCTTCAAGCCTAAACAATTCTCTGATTCTCTGAACACGTCACAGGGATGTAAATTAATTGATGGAGGATGTGACCTCTGGTTATCATCTGTTCCAGCCCCGTTGCTCACAGCTGGGTCAATTAAAACAGGTTGCTTAGTGCAATATCAGGTCAAATTTTTAAGTTCTCCTAAGGATGGAGACCACAAAACTTCCCTGAATATCCTGTCCAAATACTTGACCACCCTCACAGTAATTTTGTACGTGTGCATGTGCATGCATTGAAATAGAGTGCCACTTAAAAGAGGTATGCCCTGATGCCTCAGAGGTTTTGATTTTGATTTTTTAGCTTTGTAGATTTTAGAAGTTATTGTGGCTTTAATAGTAGTACTGTAGATTTAGAATTTCTGTGTAGCAGCTTCAGTAGCTTAATGTTTACACAGTCTAACCTACTCCCTCGTTAGCAGCTTAGTCTTCTCCTCAAGATAGGCTGTAGCAAAGCACCAGGCCTGGCACCAGGAAGACGTAAACACTGCAGAAGGACCTTCACACAGAGAACTCTGGAAGGCCTCCAAGGGACAGTATGTGTCATGAAGCAGAGGAGGATGAAGTAAAGAGGGTCTTCAGACCCCCGACCCAATTTCTGGAGGGGTGTGCCAGAGGGTGGTTCAGGGCAGAACTGAGACAAGTGGCACAATGGGATTGGATGGACATTATCATAAGATAATGGATGCGGAGGCAGAGAGCGCACGCGTTTTTGTATACCAGGGGCTTAAGGCTCATTAAAGCAGCTTTTTCTTATCTCATCTCTACTAAATTTGCCTGGAGATTTTCTTCAACCCTCCTTAAGGCAACACCCTGACAATTCTCTTATCTAGTCTGAACAGTCCCATCTCTCTCAGTCTCTTCTCATATGACGGATGCTTTAAGTCCTTTACCAACTTCATAGCCCTTCCCATAGCCCTTCACTGGACTCAGTTCAGTATTTCTGTTTCTCTCTTGTACTGGGAACCCAGACATTTACCAGGCATTCCAAAAGTGGCCTCATCAGACCTGAGTAGAGGAAGGATTACATCCCTTGACTGGCAGGCTATATTCTTCCTAATACAGCCCAGGTGTCTGTTGTCCTTATTTGCTCAAGTGTACCTTTCTGACTCATTGGGATACTGGTGTCCACCAGGACCCTCAGGTCCTGTTTTGCCAAGTTACTTTACAGTCAGTTTTCTCACAATGCATAATGCTTCATGGAGTTATTTCTTCTTAAGATTGCTGTTGGACCAGTTCTCCAGCTTGTACAGGTTCCTCTGAGTAACCTCACATTCATGTGGCTTGTTAGCCATTCCTCCTTGTCTTCTATAATCTGAAAAGTTGCAAACCTTGTCATCCAGGTCATTATTGAAGATGTTTAAACAGTATTGTCACTAGTATCAAACTCTGACACACACTGTTAGTGACTGATATAAGCCAGTTTTCAGTACACTTCACCTTCCAGATATTTAGTCTCAACATCATCAGTTTGACTATGAGAATATTATGACTGGCTATGTCAAAAACCTTGCTTGATGTAACAGCCTAAAAAATGTTAAAAAATCTAAAAATAAAAAAAAAACTTGTCAGGCTAGGAGTTTATGTAGGTACAGGGTAAAACAAGCATTTTAAAACACGCTTTTAGATGTAAGCACTGCCCAGTTCTAGCTCCAGTTCAGATGCTTAAGTTCAGATTTAACTTGTATATCTGTGCAAAGTCAGTTAGTTTAATGTATTTTTTTTAATGCATGCAATTTTTAAGTAAATACTGTATTATTTCTGCATCCTGACTATTACATCCATTTGAAGATCTATGAAAATCTCTTCTCTTCCATTACTCTTTTTTGACATATTACCTGAATGACTTTATTTTTATTTTAAGTTATAGTTACCTTTTTTAGTTGTGTAAAAATGAACACTTTCTTTGAAAGATCATTTAAGAGTAGTACATTATATAAGAACTATGCTTATATGCTACTCTATTCTTAATATAGTCGATCTTGTAGTGTGCTCTTCACCACTTCACGAAAAGCAAGAAGCAAGTAACTTCAGCTCAGTTGTCATTCCTGAGACTGAGAAGTTTATTTTGGCACTTTTAATATAGTTTTTATAATTGCAATTTTTTTTTTTCTTATTCTCTAGTCTTCTCCCTATTGAACGTATTCTGTGTTTTGACTATTGCTTCCAATTAAGGACTCTACAATTCTGCTATTTTGGGTAAGCCTGAATGTATAGTTGCAATTCCAGTTTTAAGATAAATTTAACTTTCCCTTCTTCTTTCTAGGATTAAAAGTAGAAAAGAATTTAGTAACATCCACTAAAAATCTAGATCCAGCTTGCCAAATGATGTGCTATGCCTCCTCTGCATATGCCATATCATTTCATATACTAACACCTTTACCAGGCCCAAGCTTTCACAGCTGGCAAGAATATATTAGTTTTGTTGAGAGCTACATTTCTACAAAGAAGATTATCCTGTATCAGTTGTGGACTAAGTTCATATTGCATTCTTTTTCAATTTCCACCCTACTTTTCAAGTTATTAATTCGTAATTAATCTGCTAATAATGATTAATAACCCCATGATCTATAAAATACGTACAAGTCACAGAAAAGAAATATTGTATTTTAAGTAAATCATGTTCTGTAATAATCCTAGGATACAAAGCAAGTAAATGAGGTTTTCATTTTTATTTTGGAAATTTGTGGTTTGAAAAAATCCCATATATTAGAGCTTTTCCTCCTAGATATTTCTTACCCTTAATATAGGTTACTTTTACTTTTCAAAAGTGTTCTTTATTAGTCTAAAGTGAACAAAGTTCTTCATTACTCAAACTTACAGAAAATCTAACTTTCTGAAAGAGGTAATTGAAGTCTTCATGAAATGCTGTAGTCTTGGAAGAAGTGTTGCTTTCAGTAGAGATGAAATTGGCCCATTGAGTAGTGCTATGTATAACATTGTTACAGTTGAGTTTTCCTGCAGTTTCTATGTCTGTCATGGATGCAAAAGAATATGATGGGTATTAAGATCTCCTTTCTGTACAAAGATCTGCAGGTATAAAGAAGGTCTGGAATTGACAGCACTGCAAGGAGGACCTGGCAGCATCTTCTGTATATAGTCTAGTGCTTAAAATAACCCAATTGCTGAGAGAAAACTCAGACAAATTACCCAAGGAATGGGAAAGCCAAAGATCAGCAATTTTAAGCCATCACCCAAACTAAGGCTTATATGTAATGCAGAGGACATTTGAAAGCACTTTAAGCAGAGAATTTTTCAACATCTATATTACTAAATTAGTACTAACTGATAGAAAAAGAGACAGCTAGGCACACATTGCATATCACTATGGTAACAGACACCATAAAAGTATTATAACAATAGGTTTAGAGACATTGAGGAATACAAGAGCAAAATACAATGAACAGTATACAAGTAATACTATTATATACAATGGCAACAGCAAATTCTCTATTCTGCCTGGAGACAGCATGTAGTTTCATCACGTAATCTCAGGTTTGCAGCTACTGAATTACTACTTCTACACCAAAGATTTTGTGAACAAAATCAATTTGTAAAATTCAGAAACTGAGAGATAAAATTGATCAGAAATTTAAGATCTGTTATTTTAGTATTGGATTGCATAAGGGCTACCTGAAATTTGCTTGTGAAAAAAAGGATAAAATATTATCAAAGATATACCCTAGTTTTATACAAATTCAGGGACAATTTGACCAGTAATGTAAAAAAAGAAAAAAAAACAACAACACCCAACATTGATAAACATTGACATAGTTTTGGACTTACATAAATGATTATATGGAATATACCTGTGATACTATCATAGAATCTTAGGATGACAGAATGGCCTAGGTTGGAAGGACCTTAAAGATCATCTAGTTCCAATCCCCCTGCCGTGGGCAGGGATGCCACACATATTTCGGGCTTATAGGTTTATTTTATAACTTTATGGGTCACACAAGATAGTCTACAAATTTTAAAAAGATATATGTATGGTAACATTTTAAACAAGAGTCATAATAAGAAATGTCCATAGTGTATATCAAGATCTTTCTGAAACAAGGGATACAGTGAAAATACAGCCTTTCATCTTAGAGAATGGAACTTTCAGACTACTGTGAAGTTGATAAAAATCGTAATGTCAATATAATGATTTTATTAATGTAATAGCAAATAAAAAAAATCAAATTTTAATTGTTTACATATATCCTTCCCTCTTCCTCATTCTTTTTTCTCTTCAACATACCAACAATATTAAGCCAAAAGAATTATATTAGCATCTAAATTAATAACCACTATTATGAGTAGTTTGCACTGCGAAGGGATTCTAATTTTCCAATTATTATGTCCATGTTCTAAAATTACATTCTCACATACACACTCACATATATTTATAGGCACAAAGTTTCTCAGATCTTCACTAAAAACAGGGAGAGGAAAGTTGAGTGAGGTTTTGAAACATTCTACTAGGAGCCATGAGAACTGTTCATCTCCTAGTAGTTTAAAAGCAGAGCTTGTATGTGCAAGTTTAAATAAACTGGAGTTAATGACCTAAGAGGCCTTGTCTTCTACTACAAATTAAAAATTCATGTTGTTTTTCCTTGCTTTCTGGAAAACATACAATTCTGAAAACATTAAGTATTCTTCCACTTCCATCTTTATTTAAAATCAAAATAATACTTACTAAGCAGACAGTACTCTTTTTGCAAAGTACTGTTATAGGTGGTATGTTGTCTGCATGAAAAACTGCACTGTAGTACATCTTCTAATATGAGGTTGACAAGTAAGATTAAAAGGTTTTCTAATGAAAGCTGCCTAGAAAATTTCTGTGTTGTATCAGATAACAATATAATGCACCACCAGGACATGTTAAAGTGGTTTAGGTGCAGAATTATTTATTTTTTAAAATTACAAATTTAAGGTGATTTAAACCTATGCTATCCCTCAAATGAGTGTCAGCAGTTAAGATACCTATGAATAAACCAAACCTCTTCTCAAGTGACTGTGTTTAACTATGCGTGATGTTTAAGCATGAAATTAAATGTGACTTTCTAGCTTGCTATATGTTTGAGTGTTTGGGAGTGAGTGAGTTTTGATCTTGTATTAACTAATGATCTATTCCAGGAGAACTCTGTTAGTTACTGACTTTCCTCAGCCATCTCTTTTTGTGTTATTTTTTGATCTTTGAAATGTTTTTCTATTTCTACATGTTTAAATAAATGAGACTGCAGACATTGTGTAGCAAATTAATACCTCCCACCAATAAGCTTGTTAGATACGTTTTTGAGTCTCTTTAAAGCTTGTTGTGAAATGACTGTAGTGCCCTAACAGCAGATTGAAATTTTGGACTTGGAGAAATAAAAGGTTGGCCAAGTAGTCAAAAAAGTAGTAAAATTTGGGGGCGGGGAGAACAAACCCCCAAACAAACAAAAACTTGTTTTGCAGAATAAAATTCAGAAGACTACAAAGGTCTCATATACAAACGTGATGAAACTCGGCGGCACAGAATACACCTGCTGTTTACTCAATAAACCGTGGAAACAGAAACTCTTGGAGAACCCGAAGGCAGTCACTAGAGGGAGCTAGGTGCATACGCAGTTCACTACCTGCCCCTGCAAAGCTTTCTAAAACAATCCAGGAGACGAACAAAAGAGGGTTGTTGTTTGTTTGTTTGTTGTTTTTATATATTTTCTACATAATTCTTACATATGAAGAGAATGTGAGACAGAAAACACTAGACTCTTTCCTAACTGAATATGATAGTCAAGTAAAGGATCACAGTAATACCAATGGTAAATGTGCTGCTGCAACATCAGGTTTGCTCTATTCTGTGGCTTTTTTGTATCAGATCCACCAAGGCATTTAAGCAGTTTAAGCACACATATTATTAACCTCCTCGTTATTTTAATGTGCAGATTCAAAATCACAAAGACGGAGAACAAATAGTACTGCACTCTTGCTTTACTCTGTCAGTAACTTGGCAGTTACTTTCATGTTTGGGTTCAAAGTTTCTGAGTACTCGCATATTAAGAAATGCCCAAATCTGGCTGGTTTAGGGATTACCTTCTCAGTAATCAGTGACTGATATATTTTCTGACAATATAACTACAGCACTTCTATGTGTTCTCACAGATGAAATATTTAAAACACAGAAAGACTGGCTTCACAGTGAAATGTATTTACAGCCATCTTTTAAAACACAGCTGGAGCCCTTTCATGGGGATAATGGAGGTGACTTCTTCACACTGAGAGGAGCATTAAAATAGGGGTTTAAAATCTCACACAGTGGATGAAGAAAGGGAAAGGGAACACAGCAGGTATAGTACATAGAATAATAAATACCATTCTTGCATAAACTCTTCATTTTGACACAGAGAAGTATGCCACTATTCATATGCTATTACTGTATGAAAGGACTAAGCCCACTATTAAGAACCCCCAGAATTCCACTATACTGTGAGACATACACTAAGAATGACAGCTTTTAGATGTTATAAAAAATCTAAGGTATGAATTGGACGCTGAGTTGCTCTTCAACACTAGGAATAAGATAATTTTGGGTAAAAATGGCGATGCAGTTGTAAGATCTGGTGATGCTTGTCAGTAATATATATGTGGAAGGTGCAGTGGAGTTTAGAAGTTAGCAGAATAAGTGACTTATAAGCAAAAGTTTTCAGAATCACATTTTTTTCCTAGCAAATTACAGTGAAGTTTGTTTTAACCACGTAAACACATATTCATAAAGGTATATTTATCTACAGGAACAATTCCATAGTGGTTTTCTTCTCAGATCTTTGGAGATCAGTCTTTTTCATGTTAAAGCAATATGGGAATAATAAAAAAAACCACTCAACCAAGCAACCAAAAAAAACCCCAAAACACAGTACAAATTATAGAAACTATAGAATCAGCAATATGAATTAGTCTCGTGAGAATAAATACTCGTAAGTTTTAGGAAGAAAGTTTCTAGTAAAAAACTGGAAGTGAAAAAAAAAAGTTTAGACTATATATATAAACTATATATCACAATTTATTTCTACTTTTATTTCAGTATTTTCCTTCTTACAGACTTTATTGTAAATGTCAAACTATATAGCTTCACCAAATAAACCTCAGGTTTCATCAAAGGGATCAGCTTACTCTTTTTCTTTTTCTGAGATTCTGGAGGATAAAGTTCCTTTTGGGTTTGTGTTTTGTTTTAGCATTTATGCTGTTTTGACTGTATCTTATTTAAAGTGACTTAGTAGAATTTCTATGTCATAAACATGAATCTATTCTCAATTCAATAATCAGACACAGTACAAATTTTGAGTGCTTTCATACACTTACTCTTTTAGGACGGAGCTTGCAGATCTAGACAAGCCACTTTCTGAAGCTTTTCTCTTCATCTGTGGGATCAAGAAACATGTTTATTTTGTAGTGAAAAATAAGACTTAGGTATTCAGTGTGACTGTAAGTATTAAAGCTTCAAGGAAAGCAGCAAATTTCTCTAGCTCAGAACACACATATGCAATTAGCTGTATGAGGTGACTAGTTCTGAGAAAAAATATCAAGTTCAAGTCAATTAATTTCTTGCATAAACTAGCTCCTTTTAGGTTTTGTTTGTTTTTAATATGAGCTGCAATTGCTGGAAACGTTTTCAAATTGGAGTGTAACCTCTTGCAAGAAATAATCTGCCAGTGTTTTTTCCACACTCCATAACACTGGAGATTCATTCTTACTAGAAATCTTACAGTAACCTTGCATAAATGTTATTGGCACACTCTCTAATAGTGTTGCACATTGAATTTTCACTTCAATAATGCTATTGTTGACATTTGAAAGGTACAACAATCTTCCTTTTTGTGATGTGAATGTAAGGCATATGAGTACTAAGAAAAATTTTAGACTAGACTATAGAAAGTTTTGATTGTAGACACATTTTATCTTAGGCCTGTGTATCATAACTGCATAATCTTTCCATTTTGAATTCTAGGACTGCAGCAGATGGCAGAGATGTGTTTAAAATAATGGTACTTGACATATAATTTCTATAGATAGCTAGGCAGCTACAAGGTGTTATTTGTAATCTTTCTCTCTTGGGAAGAAACCACAAATTCTCTGTCACTTTATTACAATGGTACGTAAAATTAATCACAAATGGATAATTTTTTTAAATTTTTACCTTAAAGTAAAAAGGCAGAAATGAAGGCAGAACCTTTTTCGCATGTTTACTAGATTCCCAAATGTCTTCACAGCCTAGTCATAGAACCAGTTCCTGAGGCATATTGTCACATATGTATAGAAATATACTGATAGAAAAAATGATGGAAGACGTATTTTGTCCAGTTTTGTAAAAGAGTTATCATATTTTCTTGTCATGATATGGGGGACTACTGGAAAAGATAAATTGTTTTTCTATCCAAGAAAGACTATATATATGATAAAATACATCATGTATCTGACTTACAGTGAGTTTGTGTGAGAATTCCCTTCTGCTCACTGATGCAATGATTTTGATACTGAAATGTCAGCTATAGAGGGGAGAGAGCTGTATAGTACACCAAAAATAATGTTTTAGTTATATATGCCACTGGTTCGTGCTTTTTGGGAGAGTGGTTAGCTGTTCACTCAGGAAGAAGATCTTGGTAGATCTTATGGTATTATAGAGTAAGAGCTAATCCTTGAGAGTCTTAAGCCTATTTCTTTATGTTGTTTTCTGTTTCAGTATTAGTATTGTCATGTTTTATTTGAGGTTTATGCAAACAAAACAAAACCCTCAGAAAATCAGGTGCAGCTAATATAAAAAGTTTTGCTGAAAACAAGTGAGAATGAACACAATATGTGATTTAAATGTTCTTTAAAAATTTTGGCAGCTTGAGGTTTACCTTATATCCCATTTGTTCCTTATTCTTTCAGTTACAGCAAACATGTAATGTTTCCTTTGGTATGAAAAATTCTGTTGTTGCCAACTTTGTTGGCTAAGCTTTGTTTTTACAGTTCTGATGGTATCAATTTGTCAACATAAAAGCTACAATATTCTGAAGCCAATCAAGCTTTCTCAGACTTGTCTCCAGAGGTGGCATTAAAGGGTTTGGATAGCTTTATCTGTTCAATATTAAGGATGCTTGTAGTTTCTGCTAAGTGCTCTCTAGTGATTTCTATCAAAACTTTTAAAAGACTGCAATATGTCTGTTGGATCATGTACATACTCCTTACCATATCATCCTAGAGACTTTTTCTATAAAGCCTTGCTAATATTGCTACCTTCTCAGCCACTTCCATATAGAACAATAACAGTAAAAAAAAGTAACAGGAAAAAACCCCAGACATTTGATACCATGTTTTATTTTGATATAGTTACTGTTGGATTTTTTAGGAGATATAGGCAAGTTATATCATGGGCTGCCTCCAGCAAAAATGCAACAAGTGTATCATGCAAGAAAACGCTTTCAGATTCAGAAGGTTAGACAAATCTGCATTACTAAAGAAATATCATGTAGAACAAGACTCAAATTTAAATATCTCTTATCTTGCACAGATTTGAAGAATCAAATTTGATATTCTGTAAGATTGTATACACTCACATTGGGAAGATTATTTGTATTAGGAAATACTGTTTCCATTGTTGGGTGTATATTGAATTATTTCAATTAAGTGGAACAGCTTTGAGTGTGTTACCAAAAAACCCCCACAAATCTACTTTTAAATGCAGATTCCAGTTACAACATATCTTTCTAGTTCTGCAGACTATGTGCTTTCCTGTAAGATTTTAAATTAGTGCACAGACAGATTTGAGATTAAACTAAATGCAATAACTATTCCAGTTTATGTTTTTTTAAGTAAATTACAAGCTTTTGCCAATGCCAGGGATGTATTTTCTGTGACTGCATTAGTGGCACTTAAATTAGAACTCTCTATCTTCTATTACTTCAAGGAAATCATACTGTCACAATCTGATATACCACTTTTGGAATAAAAAAGGAAGGAAAAACAAACATTTTACTTTTAGCACTGTCTTTTCCTACCTATTTAATTTTAAAATTGTGCACTTTGCAGGGAACATGAATTTTTATTTTCATTTGAGGTTATAATTTTTTACACCACACAGCAATAGAAAGGTTGCCTTGCTGGAATAGAGCTATAGCTACTCTTAGCTCGTTCAATGCTTCTGGTGGTGGCCTATGCTCTACCTATTAAGAAAAATGTGTGTAGTAAGGCAGATATATAAAAAAATAGATGTTTCTGACACTATTTTTTTTGGTGAGGTTAAAACCTTGGGTGGAGATTTACACTCACATTAACATGTGAGAGAACTTTGTTAGTGGGCAAAAATTAATAATGGTGCAAAGAATATTGCATTTGAGCATTTCCCATGGGATGACAATACTCAAGTCACCCTGTATTGGGAATGAACTCCAAGCATACAGCAAATTACTGTTTTCGATGAATATGGTGTAATTTGACAGTACTGAACCGTTATCCTGTGAGCAGTCTTTCCTTGGAAGGAAGTAAATTAGTTATGGAGAGAAAAGTTGTTTTATTTACGTAGTTGAAAAAAGAAGTACAATGTTTCTGTGTCCAACTGCAGAATTAGTTTTAGTGTGGGTTTTTTTCCAGGCACTGTATAAGGAGTAGAGCCTCTGTCTTCCTTCTCATTCACTAACTAGAGGAAAAAGAACCACTTTGTCTTTAGTTGAATCTTTATTAAGTCATACACAGTAGAATTTATTTTTCCATTTATTTTTCTACTTAAATATGCAAGGACAGTAGCAGAAGTATGATGCAGATTTTAACTTCAAGGCACTTTGTGGAGATAAAACCATACTATGCAATGAAAACTATGAACACTGAGAAGATCTTGAACATGCTGATCCTACATACAACTCTTCTGAGAAATGAAATGCACAGGCCCATCAAATAGTTTATAACTCAAACTTCTATTTAAGCAATTCAACAGAAATAGAGTCATAGAATCATAGAACCATTAAGGTTGAAAGACACCTCTAAGATCATCAAGTCCAGCCTTCAACTCAAGACCACCATGCCCACTAAATGCTGTAAAGTGCAACGTGTTTTGAACACCTCCAGGGTGATGACTCCACTGCTTCCTTGGGCAGCTTGTTCCAATGTTTATCATTCTTTCAGTGAAGAAATTTTTCCTAATATCCTACCTAAACCTCCCCTGGTGCAACATGAGGCCATTTCCTCTTCTTGTATTGCTAGTCATCTGGGAGAAGAGACTAACCTCCACCTCATTACACCCTCCTTTCAGGGAGTTGTAGAGAGTGAGAAAAGCTCCCCCCAGCCTTCTTTTCTCCAGACTAAACAACCCCACTTCCCTCAGCTGTTTCTCATAACACTTGTGCTCTGGACCTTTCACCAGCTTCATTGCACTTCTCTGGACACGCTTCAGCAACTCATTGACCTTCTTGTAGTGAGGGGCCCACTAAACCAGAACAAGTTAAACTAGAACAAGGAGTACACAGTTTAAAAAAAAAATAAAATAACATAGTCCCCAAATGAAAACCAAATATATTTCTTGAACATGCTCTGAAAAAGATCTGAAAAACCTCAAACAATATCTCCCCGCATTTGCGATAGAATTGTTCATAAATACAGAATTGGAAGGGACATTATATCGCAGAATCAAGTAGTTTTAAGTAGGTAATTTTTTTTCTTGCAGATATTTTTCTTTAAATAACTCTATTGCTACCTATATAATATCCAAAACGATTAAAATTTTTATAGTCATTCAATTATACTTCTTATCAAATACTTTGCTTGTTTTTTTTTTAATCAACATTTTTCCAGTTCTCTACACTAATATTTCTGTGCCTCAGTTCAATTTCTTATTTTTCTGTTCTGAGTGAAAAGGAAATTTACCCCTTTGTGGTAACCTTTTTTTTCTCATCAACTTCTTTTGTCCCATCTATACCTCATTTTTCTTTTTTCTTTCAAATATAGACAAGTATAATAAACATAGGCCTCACAGTGTCACACTGAAATCCCTAGCCTTCAGCTGTAGTGAAAGCTATTTCAGAGAACAGTCCTTGTCCCTGACACACTGGCACATCTTGCCTTCACACTCATTGCATAAAAGGGATAAGGATAATTTCCTCTTTGCTGTACAAATGCTACCTAGAAAAGTTATTCCAAAATACTAACATTTTCATCTCTATTAAGTCAAAATATTATGTGATATAGGGTCTGATCCACGTTGCTCAGATATATGAGAACCTACAAAACAGCACTAAAACTTTTTTCCATAAAGCTGACTTTACCACAGGCATAAAAATTACTTGTTCTTGGAGTTAAGTATTATTAAATCTAAGAAGAGTTCAATATAAACACAGATCAATTATTCATCTTGTTCATTTATGTGCAACTGCAAATTCTACAACTTCATTCAATTCCCTTTCTTGCATGACTCCAAAGCATATCTTGGTTTCTTCATTAAAACAGTAGTGAACATTCATTCTTGGTGAATCCTTACTAAGCAGGCAGCTAGGGGACACTGAGGCAGCCCTGAGCAACTGGCATAGCTCTGAGTACAGGCTGAGGCTGAGGCTGGGCTGGAACATGACCCTGCACATGAGCCTGGCTTGATGTGACCCATGGTTAGACAGGGCAGGACTGTGGGGTGGTGAAGACCAGTCCTACTGTGGGATAGATGGGACAGAGATTGACAGCCCTGGTGGTGGTGGGGCTGAAACAGGGGTCCTGGACTGTTGATAGGGTGGAGGGAGCACTGGAGGGGCTGCATATACACGGCCAGACCTCAGGACCCTGTCACATATACACAACATCTACATTGCTATTAATTAGTGAAATATGTGCAAGGTAGTTATCTAACAGACCATTTTTTAATTCTTTCTCTATTTTTTTCTTTTTAATAGAGAGATCAGATTTCAAAGTAACTTTGAATGTGGATTTCTAAATTCTGCATTTGCGGCAGTGACACATTGTTCATCTTATTTTGACCTGTGGTCCTGAGCACCCAGCTTCAGAAAGGAGCTGGTTTTCCAGGGTTACTGAATTCACATGTATGAATCTTCACTTCAGTAGATTCTCACTGGAAAAGAAATTTTATTTGTTAAAAATCACAAAGGGGGAAATGTTTCTCACTCAGGAAAATAAAAGAAGTATCTCTTGAATAAAATCAGGCATTCTGCTAAACTATAAAAAATGTAGGCAGTTCCTCAGATCTGCCATATTCATGTTTCATTTTAATTTCTCCATTTTTAATAATAGCCTTTCAAGACTGAGTAGATTATTACATGTTTTGACATGTAATAATCCCAAGAGCATTGTTGGCTCAGCCAGTCTCTCTTGAATTCTCATAATCATGTTCCCAAAACCTTTGCCCTGATGGAGGGTAAATGTTCAAAATAGTAGCTCAGTGAACTAATGTGTATTTTTTATGATAGTGCAGTTTCCTCCAGCTCTACCTGTTCAGCTTGGTTAACTGATGCAGCAGAAAAGAAAAATAATTTGGGTTTCTTCCATTTTATTTTTTTCCACACCATTCTACTGTAGAGACAGTTCCACACAACGGAGTCACTGTCAGACAAAGAGTGACTTTATACCTGCCTGGTTTTGTTAGTGTTTCTTTTTCATCTCAACGTCAAGCTCTTCAGAGTGTGCATGAAATTTTGTCTCCCTGCAAGTCAGTAAGAAATCTCTCACCGACTTTACTTCAAAGTTGCAATTTCACTTAAGCATTCAGACGAGCACTTAATAGAAGACCTCTAGCAGACTACAGCCCTAAATGTCTCCTTTGCTTGTGTTAGTACCCCAGAAAAAAAGTCTGGCTGCCACAGGTGAGAAAGAAAAGTGGCTACAGTCTTTTCAGTAAAAGTAGCTGATGATCCCATCTCTTAGTCACAACAGCAACAGCACAGCTTTGTTTTTGCAGCTCACTCTTTGTAGTTCCTAAATGTTTATTTTCTGTGGCAGAAAAAATTTATCTCTGCTCCATTCCTCATATTTCCAGTGAAAAAAACCCTACATTTGGCCTAAATAAACATTCAGGGGCACAGACATTTCTGGAGACTAAAACAAATCAGCTCAGCCAAACTATCAAAATTACCTGTTTTCACTGCAGATCTTTGGTGGAGTTCAATAGATGTTTTTTTTCCACCAAGGTGAGTGGAGGCAAGCTGTTATGCCACTATCAGGTTTTTCCATGTACATTTTATGGAGTGTGATGTCTTGTTGAAGTGTATTTACAATTTGTTACCAAACTAGACTTCATCTCTCCTCTCATATATCCTTGGATTTCAAAATATTTTAACATAAAACTGTGATTTTTATGTTGGTACAATGTATATGCATCAGGCATTGGACTAGTTGGTATTAGTCTTACTACTGGTAAAAGGAAAGTTTTCTTCCTTTAGAGAGGTGATTTTTTTTCCCCACAATTATATGACACTGAACAGGAATTTTTCTTTATAAGAATTTGTCTCAGGCAGAGGACTCGTTTGCCATGGCTTGTATTTTAAATGATTCCTTAACCTCTAAAAATGACTCAGTTGAACCCCACTCATAAGCATATTTAAATGTCTTAACCTATTCATCAGTGGAAGGAATAGAAAGAGAAAAGAAATCCAAAGAAAGCCTGAGTGAGAGACTGATTTTGCATGCACTTGCTCACATGTATGTTAGAGTTACATTACCACAGTTAAGAATGATTATTAAGGACGAAAGGGCAGAGAGCTAAGCTGAACTCTGTGAAGTTCAAATGTGCAAACCCTCTCAGCTTCAGAAGTGAAATGACATTCTCTGACATGGGTGGAAATTTGCATAATGTGGGAAAATGTGTTTCTTATCTTCACACAGTTTTGCTTGCCCTGGAATGATCAATTTTCAAGGAGCATTTCAAAATATATGCAAAAAAAGGGGCTCCTCTTCAACCTATGTAATCCCATATCTCTTTGTAATGCACATCAGGGAACTGTTAAACACCTGATCTGCCTATAGCACTGCTTACATGCCAGTGATTGACTTCTTAAATAGCTACCACAGATAAGTAATTAAACATAAGTTTAGAAAAAAGGAAATCATTAGAAAAATCACGTTAATGTTTAAGTGCAAATCATCTTTTGATACTAGGTCATACTGTGCAAATATGTATTGCCAATGTAATGTTTTTTGGAAGAACTTCTATTTCAGAAAGCACAAGTGTGCATCAGACAAACAAATCTTAACAGTGAAATTTTAACAGTGTCTGTGTTTTTCTGGTATGACTTACTGCTTTTTATCTCTCCATGTGGATTCTGCAAAGAACCAAGACGATTAAGCTGAAGATATGATCAGTAGTTGTAGGTATCTCAGAGACCTGGAAGAGTCCTATTGCTTATTTCTTAGTCTCACATTCTATGACAGCAATGTACATTGTGGGTTTAAAGAACGCCTGATGAAATTGTTTTTGTTGACTTCCAAGATGAGTGGAATTTTACTGAGTCCCTGAAGTATTTTTGAAAATTGATACAGCTGCAAAATAATATTAAGAACAGCTTGATTTGGTTTTTGTGTTTTGGTAGGGATTTTTTCCTTTTCTTTTTTTCCTCCTCCCCTTTCAAATGAAAAACAGATTACTCAAAGGGTCTAATTTTCCAAAAGGTGAGTAATCCAATTTCACTTTTTCTCTGTAAGTACCATATTAAGAAAAATTTAATCTTAGCATGAGGAGGTTCTTAGGCATTAAGAGAACTTCCAATATTCTGTTCTATGATGTCTAAATCATTGTAGGCTTAAGGCTTTAATATTTCCCTAATGTAATTTCCTAGTTGTAGACTTGGGATAATATTTTACTACCTTCAGTAGAGCAGAATTATGAGAACAAATGCATAAGAAAGGAAAGTTATTCTCATGCTTCAGTAGTGAGAACAATATAGCACTGGCACAGGTGAGCCCAAGCCATGAATAATTTTACTGGAGGTAAGCCAAAGGATTCAAAGTCATGTACCAAGTATCACAAGAAGTCTGTATAATGATGTTTGTAAAAATACCCTCATGCACATTCACTTATTTATGCTGTGAATCAAAAGACTATTAAATAACATGCAACCATTTAACATTCACTTCAATCACTGTACACTGTGACTAATGTTCTTAAATAAACCCAAAAGCTTTTAATGAGATTTATCACACTTTCCAATTCTTATTATGTGTGTAGTAAAGAAAAAGGGGGGAAAAAATGTGGGTTTTTTTGTTTTGGTTTCTTTTTTGAGCATTTTCAACTGCAGAATTTGGCAACAAAACAGGACTTAACTTTGAAGACACTATGAAATGTAATAGACAAGAAAAAGCATAGACTACTTTTTTCCCTCTGTCTTTGTACAGTTGTCCTTGGCAAGATGAAATAAGTGAAATGAATCATGTGCTGTCGCCTTTATTGAGCAAGTCGTGATGGCTTTAGCTTGAGCTTAAGGTTAGAAAATCTCTCTGAATATTACAGCATTCTTTCTCTCTCCATATCTCAGGCTGAAATATACTCTTTTTAAAATCTGTTTCTCCATCCCTCCAAATCGATGCAATCAGATTTTGCTGAAAAAGTGACAAATTATTTTCTTCAGGTTTGTGTGTTTCCCTGAAAATGAACAAAAACTGTTCAAGTTTTCTTCAACTTTTGAGGTAAAATTCCATTATTATTTATCTAAGGGCTCTGTCTTTACATCTGAAAGCAGACTATACCTGAATTTTTCTTGATGGTAAGCTTCTTTACTGATTAATATACCTGTACTTCTACCATACTAATACTACTTCTTATTTCTGCACACAGTTTCAGTTTCACATATACAGGAAAATATTCTGTTAATTATTTTTTCCCCAAAGCATGACTGGAGCAGCTCTATACATTTCGCAAAAATGATAAACAAAAATTCAGAGTATTTATAGTGTAATGATACTAGGATCAGATATGATTGACACAGGCAGATCTCCATCCATTCATGATAAAATTGGGTTGAAAATAAACTCACACACTGGTGACTGCTGTGGCAAAATCCCGGGGCAGTCTTTATTCATCAAGGTCAGGAGTCTAAGCATACATGTCACACGTCTTACTCAGTTTGCTTTGACAGGTTTGCTTTATGTGGAAACCTAACTACAGGATAGGAAGAGTGATGTGGTTTGGGAACATCCTGAGAGACACATCTGGACCTGAGAACATGTAAGCATCTCTGTGCCCAGTAATAGTGTAACATGCAGTCAGAAGAGATTAAAAAGTATATCAACTGGAGATAGTTACATAAACTTTCTTTATGAAGTTAATTGAAAAGAGGCTGAAATTATCCACAATTTTAAAGGCAGGAAAGGAAAATAATCAAGTAAGTAAATGAACTGTGAGAAAAGTGACCTGTGGAAGTCATGTTTTCTAGTGAAGATAAAAATGGGAAATCCTACCTTTTAATTTTAAATAAGGTTCTTAGTGACCTGCATTTTGAGGAAGATAATGATACAAACATATGTCAATGAATGCTTTGTTCATACATCTTCAAACAACTTAGAAGTATGTGTTAGATAGGATTGAAGACTAGGCTGTTTAATTGTTGTAGAAATTTGTACATTTGCATTCAGATCAGTTCCTTAAATACAGGTGTCCAGTGAAATCGTCTTTACCTGAGACTGTCCCACTTACATTCCATCTGCGTTTCCAGAGACAGCAGGCCTCCTGCAGTCTTGTGCCATACCTGTCAGACTTGTGCAGATGTCATATGTCACTAAACATACATATGTGAACAAGTTAATAAAGCTCCTAATCGATATAGATAACGGAGCTTAAGAACTATCCAGCTGATTAAATGAAGGTGCTTAATTTAGGGTGACATGAGCAACTTTCTAAGTAATATTATACTGACTAAAATCTTGATTTAGCTGCACACATACAGACACTTTTGTACCATCTGAAATACAGAGACTCTGAGAGAGATGCTAAGGACTAGCAGATGAGACCTGCAGATAATCCATATCCTTCACATGAGACCTAAAGGCGTTTCAAAATGTATTGGTTTCTATCCATAAGAAAGTTGTTAGTGCTCATTGCAGTGATCCTTACCAGTCCTTTCTAAGTTGAGATATTATGTTTCTATGATTTTATGAAATGTAAGTGGCTTGCACACATATCTACATAGAGAAATGTAGGTGTGTGTTATTATTTGACAAACAGAATTCCAACTGTCATAACTAAAGCAAACAGTGAGTAGAAGTGTTGCAAGCAATTTACATCCTCCATTATGCAAATTTTCTATTTAGATTTCTTTCCTTTTAAATTTCCTTAATATAAAGTAGAGTCTGTCTTGTTTCCTGCTTGATTTACTCACCTACCACTAACTACAGCAGAATGCCTTGTTTATTGGTAAACTACTGAGTCTCTAGATGTTTCTACAGAACTCAAAGTTTCTTGTGTAATCCTGCTATACTGTGTAAACATTTCAGATACCTTAAAGTATCTCAATAGCAATGGACACTAAATTAGGAAAGGAAACTGAATCATTAGTGTTTAACTATGTAAAAACACTTATTGATGATGTCCTTGACACGCAGAAATAATGCTAATTTTGTGTAACACACCACTCAAAAACACTTCCTTGTACATGTTGTATATTAGAACCTTTACAGCATCTATATTTTGTTGTCATTTATACAGTCTATTAAGCCGTGACAAAGATAAAAAACTCTCATGCAGTCAATATGTTCCTTTTCCCACAAACTTCATGCACTACAAATGCAAGCAACATTCTAAAGTTACATTCCTGAAGTAAGAAGACACGGTGAGTTAATAAGCCAGTGACCTGATTATCACTTACACTCAGATGATACAGAATGCCATTGGACTTGTTTCAGATTCACTTAAAATGAAACAAAACATATGTAGGGTTACTTCACATTGTGAAATGATGCAAATGAAGATGAAGTCTTGGATTTTCACACAGTATGTTCCTACTGGGTCCTAACTCCATTCAGCATCACAGAAATTTAGAAGTTACTGAAATTCTACCCACTGAACCTAACAGATGAGTGTTAGCCACTATTTCAACTCCTGTTTTAAGATTTCTGATTATTTAATGCTGTGTAGACCGAAATATAGGTAAAAATACAGATTTGGTTTTCACTTAAATAGTTGAATTTCGGAATTTAGAAGTATGCTCAAGAGTGTTTTTTCTTTTATTTCACTGTTTTAGACTGGAATGGTTTGATTTCTACCTCCTGAGAAGAAAGGCCAATTGAGCTTTTTGGACATTTCAAAACAACACTTTCATAAATGGTGCAACTTGGATATCTACAAATTCAGCAAAGAAATTAACGATCTGGCACCATATAAGTGATATAAACGGTCAGAGTGCTATTTGAAAAGCATCTTTCCCTCTAATCTTTTACAAAGTTGGAAGAATTATTTTAGATGGTAAGTTTTATATTCTAGTATCTCAAAAAATCTTTTTAAGAGTTCTGCCAGTTTTTTTACGTATTACCTTGAAATGGAAGGGGAAAAATGTTCTTTTACATAGAAAAGCTCTAAAGATAAATTTTAGAATTCTTCATACATAGAGAATGCATTTTATCAAAATTAAAAAACAAAACAAAACAAGCCTAGCCATATACCCAACCAGTAATACAAAACCAGAGACACACTGTTGTGCACGAATGTTCTCCAGTAAACTACTGTCATGCTCCAAGTATGTTACTGATGGACCTGTTTTTAAATCCATTTGAGCCCTTTGTTTCTTGTCTGTAGAAACTGGATTAAATGGCAGTTTTCCTGAAAATAAAAAGAAATCATGTCAGAAATATTTATGACTGTTCTGCATCATGGAAAGGGGTGAGGGGCTAAAAGAGATAGAGATCCAAAGCAGACCTGCCTCTGACCAAGACCTAGCCAATCAGTGGCAATGCTAGCACCTCTGTGATAATGCATTTAAGAGGGCAAAAACACGTTGGGTAAGGTAAACTTCTTGCTGCACTTTTAGGTAAAGGCAAGACCATGCTGATGGTGTAATTACAGTACTAAGTGGGAGACGCCTGTAGGGTCCTCGGTCTGAGTTTTTACTGTGGCCAAATGATTTGTACAGCCTGACATAGCCTGAAGGCCACACTAGACATGCAGCACAGCAGAGACTTGCATCTACTCAGGTTAACTGTACTGTGGATCACTAATTCCTTAATGTACAGCAGCTCCGTGATCAGGATGATTACAGTGACTTAAAGTATTTTGGAAAGTAAGATATCTAAAAAGCTCCAAAATAATTAAATATTTTTCTTCTAGGTTTATTTAAACTTTAGAGAAAATATGAAAGAGCTATAAACAGCCACATGTTTTAGTCAGTGTAACTAAGTCAGAATATCCCCCTAGGACAACTTCAGAGTAAGTAAATAAAATGGACTTTCTGAAATGTTCCATGCATAAACACAGTTTAATTCACATAAGCTGTCAAAGCAGAACCTTTTGATCAAGAAAAATATTATTATGGTCTCATGAAATTAAATATAAAAAGTCTGTTCTCTCCACTGCCATTCACCATAAATGTATTGCTGACTGAATAGTCTGACTGAATACTACAAGATCAGTTAAGATGGCAGGATATCATACTAAATTTCAGTAAAATTCCCATAAGACAGGAGGCATACATACAAGATTTAGGTTTATTCTAAATATATCCAATATCTAGCATGTCTTCATCTACAGGATAAAAGTGGTATTAGAAAGGACAGAATTTTAACCTGGATAAAAGTATCAGTCTAGTTGTTAATGTTACAGCAGTCTGAATGTGTACATAACTGTCACTATGCTCCTTGTTATTTCGCAAAAGAATCTCAGCGATACATTAGCCACACAATTGGGGTTGCTAAGAAACTAGGAACCAGCTCTTTAATGTTAGTGGAAGTCTACTAGCAACCACCAGAAAAGAACACTTAAGGGTTTAGTAAAGAATAAGGGAAAATAAATAAAATCTATGGTCTATTTTTTTCCTTTTTCCTTAGAAAAATGTATTATTATAGATCTCTTATTTACACCTTGCTTTTTAAGTCAATCCTTGTTTTAATTATTTTCATTGCTAAAAAGAGATCTCTTTTTATTAAGGTCTACCAAATATGGAATTACCACATATAGTTCTCCATTAAATGCTATTTATTTAAAAGCAGGATTTCTATCCTGTGTATGCAGACAGCCATCAAAGAATGTACTTAAGAAGTGAGTGCTTACTTTGCATTACAGATCTCTGGATCAAACCTTTTTAGTGTTAGGCTTTTCAGAGACAGAAAATCACTGATCAGGTAGGAATTGTATTGCTTTGTGAGGTAAACATGTAGCTCACAAATTAACTACTTGAACTAACTCCTCCAATCAGAATGAAGAAGAGTTGTGTTTGAATTATCAGTTTTCTGATACGAACTCAATTTTGGATTTTGAATTGATGCACATTCCTAGAATTATGCTAGTCTAGTGTTAAATGTTAAGATCCAGATATGATTTATTAAGCCATAGTTAGGCTGAAAAATATGAACTAGTTGTTAAAGGAGTACATGGTCTAAAGTGGTAGAAATGTCAAATATATCTTAGTTGATTCTGTACATTGTCCTTCACTGAATTTTTTTAATAGAATTTAATAGGCATAAAATCATTAGGAGACATATGAATATGAAGTTTTAATGACATTACTTTTAAACATATAGAACTATATTAAAAATAATATCCTTTAAACATTTTTTCTGTATTTTATGATATGGAATATTTCTCTTTTTTATCTGTTTGTTACAGTATTCATTTAACTTTGGCCTGTGAACTCCATATAAGTATGGAGATAAAAATAAGTTTTGATTGAGGTATCCCAGCACATCCATACACTTCTCTGCATCCAAGAAAACAAAAATTTTTTTTTTAAACTTTGATTCTAAATGGAAGTAAAATATGTCAGGTAAATGTGACTAATGATGCATTGTGGTTTTATTCCTTGAAGAATACATAAGTCATTCCTGTAAAAAAGAAAAAAAAAAATCTTCCATTTCATAAATTTGCTTATATGTAGTTACTTCTTTTTATCATCTGCAGTGTTGGATAACATTTCTGTTGTACATACATATAAATATGTTTTAAAATGTTGATACTTCATTACAGGATGAAGTTCTAAGGAACTTTTAGAGCACAGAGCTGTTTGCTTAGTGGGGTGAAAAAATATGCTTGACTTCTTTCCCACTATTTTAATATCTCTGTAAACTTCTTGTTACTAGGCTGAAAAGCTCTCCAAAGGAAAAGAAATAACAACAACAAAAAAAGAGATGGAAACAAACAAAGAGTTTTCTATTAGGAAATGTACAACACTGAATATCTGCGTATGTAATGGAAATGTTACAGAATCTCAACATCAGAATGACAAATATTTATTTTTCTTTTTTTTCCTTCCACCTCCAAGAGCACTGTGCTCACAGGCTGATATGACATCATCCACTTATAGAAAGACGTTGGTTTTATCAATTTTGCGAGGGTCAGGAGGCCAGAACAACCTGTGTTCATATCTGTCTTTTCAATGACTTGTTGTGTGACCCTCAGCCATTTCTCTCCTTCATATCCAATTTCAGCATCTGAAAAATGTGATTAATAATAACTACATACCTCACAAGGCTCTAGTGACATTCATTAGCCAATCTCTAAACACTAATCTGAGTGTCTAGTTTAGCAGATGGAGTTGTGTGGTTTCACTTCATGCTAATTCCAGAAGGGCCTTTGTAGAATTAGCTGATGTATTTGTAGGCAGGATGGTATTCCTGAAAGGCTGTGAATATTGACTCCATTGACAAGATAACTAACCTACTCACTCTAATGTCATGGGGCAATTTTGGTGGGAGAAATGCAAAGGGAACTCTGTGATGCATATTTTCAAATTTATTTATTAAGCAGGATTAAGCACATACATTTCACACTCCCACTGATCAAGGTTCAGGCTCTCCAGTCTACCCTATGTTCACAGCGCACTTGTCCCAACTGCTTGATCATGTTCTTCTTATACTGGGGAATGGAGAGCTGATCGCAGTACTCCAGATGGGGTCTTATGAGAGAAGAGTAGAGGGAGAGAATCACCTCCCTCAGTCAGTATAAACTGAAGAACATTTCTGCTTTCCTTAAATTTGGCATCCAGATCTAGCCAGCAGAACAAATCTTCATACTCCATCATCTATGAACTCAAATAAATGAGGCAGGATAGCTTGGAGTGATCTCAAATTGCATGGCTTCTGTGATTAGAAAACTGAAATGTAGCTTCTTATTTTCAGCTCAATAATAAAATAAACCCTAAACTATTTCTAGCGATGAATTATTTTCTGTAACGTTAAGTAGAAAATAGAGATAAATTTCTGTATTTCTGTACTTTAAAAATATGTAATTTTCTGTTTCTAATCTGATAATGTTACACAATTAGCAAGTTGAGAGGAAATAAGAGGTTTGGGTTGGGTTGTTTTCTTGTATTGTTTTGTTTTGTTTGTTTATTTTTAAATTTGTGGGGTTTTTTTAGAAATTTATCAATGTTGCTACTGTCACTGGCCTCTCAATATTCATTTATTCTGTCTACTTGTATGAAAAAATTAACAACTCTTATTTCAGAAACAGATATCTAACATTTATACCAGCCTCCTGCCATACTCCACAAGCATTTAAATATCTGCTTTTGCTGTCATAATGTGAATATTCTTAATGTAGCATCTGGGAAAACTCACATGCCTTGTGTTAAGCGGTTTTAAATATACCATCTAATTGGAAACTCTATCTAATTAAGTTGATTACAACAAAGATGAATGACTTTTTAAAGGTCAATTTCAACTTAGTGTAGAACAAGTTAGTTCATAGTTTTGGTAATGGTAAACTTTTTGAATCCTGATCAAAGATTTCTTAGTTATTTTCCCATTTTCACAGAACCCAGTTTATTTCAGCTCACCCAAAGTCATTGACAGGATTCTTTATTTCTTAAAATAGTGGAGCTTCATCACTGATGTCTGCTTATGCAATTCCTATGTATTCACAGAAAGCCGGGAGTGTCCATCCTGGATGCCAGACTTAAAATTGAACTGAGAGGGGGTTGATGTGGTACAAACACTGCTTCACACAGAAGTAATATTGAACATTGGGCTTTAACTCATGCTGAAAGCTGAAATGAGATAAACTGTAAAGCAACATCTTACATCATATTTGCAAGTGATAATATCACTGGAGGGCCAGCCACTTGAGGTGTTACTGCTAAGCTCATACAAGAATAAGTTTTGCCAGAACTGTAAACAACCTGTTATTTTGTTTCAGGCAAGGTAGTTATCAGTGCAAAGCCTGTATCATAGTTTTAAATCATAAAGTCATAGAAAGGATAGAATTGGAAGGGACTTTTAGAGGTCATCTAGTCCAACTGCCCTGCAGTAAGCAGGGACAGGTTGCTCAGAGCCCTGTCCAACCTGACCTTAAATGTTTCCAGGGATGAGACACCCACCACCTTTCTGAGTAGCCCAGTGCTTCACCACCCTCACTGTCAAAAATTTTCTCCGTATATCCAGCCTAAATTTCACCTCCTTAATTTGAAGCCATTACCCCTAAATAATCTTGCCTAATATGGAGTTCTGATACAGGAGTTTTTCCATCCATCTGTGGTATAATCTTGACTTTAAGATCTTTATTGCTTGGACTCAAAGTTTAATCTCAAACCCAAGAAGCTATGTACAAGAAGCTATGTACAAGAATCAGTTTATGAGTTGAAGTAAAGTATGTGCTAACAAAATGGTTTGGCTTTCTGTAGTTAGCTTACATGCTTTGGCACTAAAGAAACTAAGAAGTCGCATTGAGTACTTTGTTTAGCAAACAAAGGCCTTGCCATTTCAATAGTTAGACTACTGTAGATTATCAGAATAAGAGAACTACAGAATCATCCAGGTTAGAAGGGATGTCAGGAGGTCTTTAACCCAACTTCCACTCAAAGAAAGGTCAACCCTGAATTCTGCTAAGTCTTGAAATTCTCCCAGGTCAGTCTCACTGTTTTTCATCCACACATGGAACTCCATCTCCTTCTGTTAATTTCCCAGGTTACATGCATTTGTGCACCTGCATTTCAGTTAAGCTTTAACTTTAAAGCTTCTTTATCCTTCACAAGACTTTACCTATATGCAACACCCTGTCCTGTGTTCCCTTGTAATACCTTCCGTCACTTAACTGCAAGCTCTCATCAACATCTGGTGATATAAATAGTTTAAAGCTTTCATCACCAGTCTGGCAAGTTCAGTTGGCAAGGATGCGCATACCTCACTTTGTTAAACAGATCTCATGTCTTGTTAGCAGTCATTCCTCAGATATCTCTGTCATAAATTTCAAAGCACTGCTTGTAACAACAGCCACATATTCAGGTGTTATCTCTCAGGATGTAATCCACTCCTGAATTAGCCTTTCCTACCATCCATAAGATGAAGGAGAAAAACCACCTTTGCCTTCACTGCTCTGGCACTATTACTGATGCACACATGGTTAAGCAAAATCTCTGAAGACCACAGAAGTGTTGTCAGCCTCTATGCTACATTCTAGATTCAAGTATCAGCAATGAACAAATCTCCTGTGGCAGCAGTTCTTGTTGGCAGGTGGGTGCTTTCATCTCCTGCAGAACAGAGTCTCAGAACACTATTGCCTGCTGCTTCCTCTTGGCACTAATAATTGTTTCAGGCCCAGCTGGCTCTGAAGTCTACTTCAATGGAGTCTGTTCCCTTTCTCTGGCTATTAGTGCAATGTACCAATTCTGTAAATTCAGATCTGAAGGCCAAAGAGCGTTTATGTTGTTGCCACAACTTCTCATCTATCCCTATCTTGGGAGTGTTCATCCATATTCATTTAAGTGTAGCCTTTCCTTGTCCCCAATTCTTTGCATTCTGTAGCTCAGCCTTTTGCCTCTGCAGCCTCCTCATCATCCCTGAAGCTACATAGTCTGATTGTCTCCCCTCACAGGTGAGGCCACCATCACTCTCATTTCACCTTGCCCCAGCTAAAGCAACAGACACGAGCTCTGAAAGGCAGTATCTGACACCCTGTCTGACGTTTTGTCTGACCCATGAGCCCTAGGATGTAGCTCCCTGACACTGTGTCTGACCCATAGTCTCAATGTTTCAGAGCACTTCCTCCAGCAAAGGCTGAGCACTGACCCTAAGGAGGACAATACTGTTGCTGTGCAGTCCCATATTGACAGAGTAGAGTTTCTGGATTCACTTTACACCCACAGCCAAGCAAAGTCCCCCTTAAACAGCAAAAGTCCCTGTTACCTCCCTCTGCTTGCTCAGCACTGTAGTCCTATTCATCAGGTGAACAGGTGTCCTCACATTAGGGGAACAGTAGACCACTCACTTATCATCAGGCAGTTATTTAGAAAACAATCAAAGAGACTATGAATGCAGAGGGATCTGTCCCCTAGGTTTTGTGTGTTTTGTATAACTAACTAGAAAATTTTCTTGATTGCTGTTTTTTTATCAGTGCCTTCCATTGACTTAAGAAATAGTTGAGCATATTGTTATTTATGACTAAAATACTGTGACCATAAAGCTGTTAATAATGAGTAATTAGATAAAAACAAGGATGAAACATGTTCCTCACAAAATCAGAAGTACTGAGTAGTGTAAAGGACATTTAGAAAAGAGATTTGAGGCCTTCAAGTAAGCTTTTTTCCTCCATCAGTTTTATAGAATTATTTTGGCACAGTTTCAAGTGATGACTAAATTAAATCTTCCTGCCAGCATACAATTTCCTGGAAAATTATTATTGTTCTAGTTGATCATAGGTGAGGTAGGTAGTAATGTCTATTTTTAATTTTCCTGGGATCTTAATTTTTACAACCCTGTTTTCCACTGCTTAGAATTTTGCCAAGTTTCTAATATTCCAGATGAAATAGTCCATGTATGTTGTCTCCTGTTAAATACTTGAGAAAGTTTCAATTTAACTCCTCAGTTACTTTTACCGAATATAGCAAGTTGGGAAAATTGCAGGTTGCCAACAGAAAAAAAAAATCTCTTGAAGCTCCAATAGTTTTTGACATCTTCAGAGACATGAATGTCTTCCATTTTAATTTCCCATCGTAGGCACCCTGATATCTTTAACATGCTTTTTATTGCTCAGTTAATACCATAAAAGCATAAGAACTAGAGAAATCTCTTTATATATATTCAGACATTTTTTATAATGCTACAGCTAAATTCTGAAATTGTCAACTGTCACTTGTGACTTTTTGATTTACCTCTGTATATAACTTTCTCTGCTACCTTGGATTTCCAGAATGCAGAATTTGGATTGTTTAGGACACTGGTTGGGAGGGTCCCTTGAGAGACAGTCCTGAGGGGCAAAGGGGTCCAGGAAGGCTGGACTTTCTTCAAGAAGGAAATCCTAAAGGTGTGGGAGCAGGATGTCATCATGTGCCAAAAGAAGAGCTTGTTGGAAGGAGGATCTGGGGAACTACAGGCCTGTTAGCCTGACCTTGGTGATGGGAAGGGGTATGGAGCAGATCATTTTGAGGATGATCACATGGCAAGTCCAGGACAACCAAGAGATCAGGCCCAGCCAGCATGGTTTTATGAGAGGCAGGTCCTGCTTGACTAACCTGATTACCTTCTACTATGAGGTGACCTGTCAAGTGGTTGAAGGAAAGGCTGTAAATGTCATTACTTGGATTTTAACAAAGACTTTGACACTGTCTCCCACCACATTTTCCTGGGGAAGCTGGCAGCTCGTGGTTTAGACAGGTTTACTGTTTCCTGGGTAAGGAACTGGCTGGATGTCTGAGCCCAAAGAGTAGTGGTGAATGGAGTTCAATTCAGTTGGCAGGTGGTGACAAATGGTATTCANTTCCAGAATGCAGAATTTGGATTGTTTAGGACACTGGTTGGGAGGGTCCCTTGAGAGACAGTCCTGAGGGGCAAAGGGGTCCAGGAAGGCTGGACTTTCTTCAAGAAGGAAATCCTAAAGGTGTGGGAGCAGGATGTCATCATGTGCCAAAAGAAGAGCTTGTTGGAAGGAGGATCTGGGGAACTACAGGCCTGTTAGCCTGACCTTGGTGATGGGAAGGGGTATGGAGCAGATCATTTTGAGGATGATCACATGGCAAGTCCAGGACAACCAAGAGATCAGGCCCAGCCAGCATGGTTTTATGAGAGGCAGGTCCTGCTTGACTAACCTGATTACCTTCTACTATGAGGTGACCTGTCAAGTGGTTGAAGGAAAGGCTGTAAATGTCATTACTTGGATTTTAACAAAGANGCCAAGAAGGCCAACAGAATCCTGGCCTGTATGAGAAATGGTGTGATCAGTAGGACCAGAGAAGGGATTATTCCCCTGTATTCAGCACTGGTGAGGCCACACATCGAATACTGTGTTCAGTTTTGGGGCCCTCAGTACATGAAAGACACAAGAGGCATTGGAGCATGTCCAGAGAAGGGCAATGAGAGTGGTGAGGGGCCTGGAATATAAGTCTTATGAGAAGTGGTTGAGAGACCTGAGATTGTTTAGCCTGGAGAAAAGGAGGGTCAGGAGAGACCTTTTCTCTCTCTACAAATACCTGAAAGGAAGTTANCGAGGGGATCAAGTGCACTCTCAATAAGTTTTCATATGAAACTAAGATAAGGGGAAGTGATGATCTCCTCGACGGTAGGAAGGCACTGCAGAGGGATCTGGATAGATTGAAGTGGTGGGCTGAGGCCAATGGGATGAGTTTCAACAAGGCCAAGTGCCAGGTCCTACACTTCGGTCACAAAACCCCCATGCAATGTTATAAGCTTGGGGAAGAGTGGCTAGAATCCTGCCTGGCAGAGAAGGACCTGGGAGTCCTGATTGACAGCCAACTGAACATGAGCCAGCAGTGTGCCCAGGTGGCCAAGAAGGCCAACAGAATCCTGGCCTGTATGAGAAATGGTGTGATCAGTAGGACCAGAGAAGGGATTATTCCCCTGTATTCAGCACTGGTGAGGCCACACATCGAATACTGTGTTCAGTTTTGGGGCCCTCAGTACATGAAAGACACAAGAGGCATTGGAGCATGTCCAGAGAAGGGCAATGAGAGTGGTGAGGGGCCTGGAATATAAGTCTTATGAGAAGTGGTTGAGAGACCTGAGATTGTTTAGCCTGGAGAAAAGGAGGGTCAGGAGAGACCTTTTCTCTCTCTACAAATACCTGAAAGGAAGTTATAGTGAGATGGAGTTCAGTCTCTTCTCCTGGTTTACCAGTGAAAGGGCAAGAGGAAATGGCTTCAAGATGCAGCAGGGGAGGTCTTGATTGGCTATTAGGAAAAAAATTCTTCATTGGAAGAGTTGTTAGGCATTGAAATAAGCTTCCTAGGGAAATGGCTGAGTCACCATCCCTGGAGATTTTTAAAACATATAGATGTGGTACTGAGGGACATGGTTTAGTGGGAGTGGTGGTGATAGGCAGATGGTTGGACATGATGATCTTAGAGGTCTCTTCCAACCTTAATAATTCTATGATTCTCTGGTTCTCTGTGAGTGACTGAGCACTTGCTATTCCACTAATTCAAGCAGTGAGGAAAATCTTAGTCATCCTCCTGAGTGGCCTGCTCCTGCTTGCATAGGCTATCGACTTTTCTTACTGAGCTCCAGCCAAAGCCCTCTGTTTAGCCACACCAGCTTTCTTTCCCATTGGCTTGTCTAACAGCACACTGGCATAGCCTGCTTCTCCATCACAAAGATTTTCCTCTTGAAGAATGTCCAGCCTTCCTGGACTCATTTGCCCTTCAGGATTGCCTCTTAAGGGACTCTGTTGGAAGGAATACAAGCTGTATAAGTTTGATTTGGCACAAGCGTATGGTTTATACATTGTACACACATAAATACTTGTAACTTCTTTAAAAAGGATGCTTAAAGCTGAAAATACAAGTTGTCCTTTGTTTCGTGTTCCCAGCAATGTTAAGAATTTTTGGGTAAGTCAAGTGAAGTGATGTGTAGCTTCTACAACCTTCAGCATAATCTGATCTGTGTAATATTAAGAACATTAATCATGAAGAAATCTTAAAGGAAAAAATAAATTCTCTCCTATTCTATAGTAAATAATATATGGACTCTTCGCTCCAGATGGTATCAAGCAAAGTACTTTTGGCAATCTTCTGAATTACATAATTCAAAACTACTATTTTGTGCAGAGTAGGAATTCTGTCCTTGACAGACTATAACTCATGAATTCTTTGCTGTGAAGGAAAACAGAGTACTGATAAGGAAACCAATATTCAGTTTCCCTAGGTTATCTCAGAGGGAACATATTGTTTAATGAAGTTTGAAATTATTAGGCCATGATAATGGTTCTTATGGGACACCAAGATTTATAAGGTTAAATTATATTCTTAGCATTACAGAGTAAAAGGGTTAAAACTGAATGCTAGTTGTTGTCTGAGATTCTCTATTAAAAATGGCATAATTAAAGCACATTATTAATTAATGTTAGGTGCTAGTGTAGTGCCTCAAGCTTCTGTTCTAGTCAAAACAGAACTATTTTTTCTTTTCTCTTTATCACACTTATCATGAAAATACACTGTGTCAACTATATCCTTAAGTGTAGGAATGCACAAATGATCAACAGCTGCTGAAAAGAACAAGAATTCTGAATATGAACATGTCCATCAGTCTTTATTAGAGCTCTGGAAGTCCTCTTCATTCATATTCTGAAATTTAACAAGGGGCAATAAATATTAAAATTTTGCTCAACAGACTGAAATAAGATTTGTACGTAACTTGCTCTGTTCAGTCTTTAAACAGTAAAATCTCATGTCTTCCAGGTGAGATGTGACAGTAAAGTTCACCACGTTCAATAAAGATCAAATTGGTATACTTTCAAAAGGCAAAATTCCAGATGGAGGGAGGTCAGAGTTTGCTGTGAGCTGGTAATATAGATTAGGGTTAATGTTCTTTTCGTGTCTTTGTGACCCTTCTTGGCATCTGCTGAAATCAATGGAAAAAGCCCAATTGACATGACACAACCTTGAGCTCTCAGGTTCTCTCTCCAGTTTGTAAAGTAGGCAATAACATTTTAGAAAAGATCAATCATATCCGTTTTACTAATGCAGCCAATGACTTCACAAGTGAATGTAATTATTTAAATGGGGAGGATTTTTCAGATGAGTAATGCTTTGACGATCAGATTCTACATTGTAAAATATTTCATGATTGCTAAGGATAAAAAGATTTTTAAAATCATATTAGTGTTTTCTTTTTAAAAATTAATGAATTGTAATTTCTAAATGTAACAGATGCCTTTGCAACAGCAAAAACTGGGAGTTCGATGTTACAGTTAAGCGATACTTCTTATTTACAATTTTTATAGGAAAAAGATGATAGCTTTAACATTTTTGATTTTTTGCTCAAAAAGTATTTTTTTTATTAATGATCATCAGAACAATTGCTGAAACTATCAGAATGATTACTGTGATACAAGGAGAAGGCAAAGTGCAGCTGTGTAAAGAAATAATACTTTTATCCTCAAAATTATTTACACACATCAGCTATATGAATCATTTTAAAGATCTGCATACAATGAATAGAGGGAAGGACTTTATTTTGATGGTCATAGTTTATTTGGTTTAGTTTTTTCTGTATTCCAATCATTAAGCTTTGTGTAGATAAAGTAATAAATAAAGTAAATATTTATTTTCCCAGAAAATGTGATTTATTATGTCTAGGAATAGTTCATCTTTTTAAACAAGAAAATTTGCAGGTAACCAAATTAATCTTTTCTAAAGGCCTAATCATTACAATGTATACATATTCTGAACATCACTGTCTAGTTCATTTGAAAGTGAAAAATATAAAATAGGTGTAGTGTACTGTTGACTTAACCAAAACTAGATGAATGTTCCAAATTTAATTAAAAAATTCAGTAAATACCCACAAATACTTTTAATAATTTTATTTCTAAAACAAATGTGGAAATATCATTCATCTCAGTTTTCAGTCCAAAATATCTGTTAATAACACAAACTTTTTTTTTAACTCTGCATAGAATAATAAGAAGGTCATTAAGACTCACAGACAAGCATGTTACTAGGGAAAAACAATGGTCTTTAAAAACAAAAGTAGAATAAATTGATGATGGAATTCTATGATAGTTTATGTTGGATATGTATGGTATCAGAACACCTATCAGTATAAAACTAACATGAATCATAGCTTAAAAAAGAATCATATTTTTTAAAGAAGAAATTAAAGAAAATAATATCCATGTTGTGTGGAATCATCATTCCTGATCTGGCATAATTGATTATCTAGATCCATGTTAGTGTGGATTGATAGTTTATGATCTGGCATCTACCAGCCTATGATGAACCATTTGAACATGTGGTATCAAATTTGAATCATAAATGTGAATGTGTAGTTGTCTTGTGTATAATGAAGACACAGCATTATTGAACATGTCCTGAGAAGGTATTTATTATCTCATGGATATCTGACTTAAAAGCTTAAAAGGACAGTTAAATATGAGAAGTTCAGAATGGCTTAATGAAATATAACCTATCAGACACACATCTTAATGACAATGTTGATGTTCCTTGCCACTCCAAATAAAAATATATTCACTTAAAAATCTTTTGTTGAAGAAAACTGGACTGTACACAAATCCAGATATGAAAGATTGCTGTATTTAATTAAGCCACTAAACCTCAGTTTTATGACCTGACATGTTGTTATCATTAATTAAATAATTAGAGAGAGGGAGAGAGAGCTTTTCATACCTGAAGCATAATGTTAATGTTTAATTTAGGTCTTTTCATAACTGAGGAAAATAATAATCAAGTTTATTCTGTGGTTAGCAGGTGAAGCAGAAGGTTGCTAATTGAAAGTACACAAAGCAAAATCTTATAGAAATTTCCTGTGTTCCTAAACATAAACCCGCTAATATAGTGTTACTTGAGAAGCATTTTTGCCCGATAAAAAGAGAATAGCAATTGCTAATGAAGGAACACAGGCCTTGTACTGACTGTGCCTTAGAATGATTGTACAAGACCCTGGTCCTGGCCAACTGTTACGACTTCAGTATGGGAACTCGCTTTGTGGGCTTCTTACCGTGTGTATCTTGTAATGATGTGAAAGAAGGATGGTTGTTAACTGTCTTTGCAGTGTGTGATTTCTGTTATCCTGTGTCTGTACAAGCACATTTCAATCTAAGACCACAGACAGTTCACACCACACTTGGTACTACCAGAAACTAAGGCTAAGCCAAAAAAATTTCGGATATATTCACTTCACTATGAATATAATCTAAAATCCTCTCAGGCCAAGACAGGGACATGTCCTAATGCATTCTTGAGTAGATTAATGAGAAGCATGTGGCCTTTTACTAGTAATGGCAAAATTAATATTTATTTACCAAAATCACACAGTTCAGTTCTATCTTCAGTTCCTACACTGCATTTGACAATATAGTTCCAGATTTAAGAATGTGCACAGAAATACATTAGTGTTGGACAGATAAGGAAGATATCTACCTTATGCTTAAATCCACATAGATATCTAGCCCCATTAAATCCTTTTAGAAGTTTATTTTTCCACCATTGTCTGTGTTTTGAAAAACATGAAATAGATGCTTATTTTTATACTTGGAAATTACTACGTAATACAGGACTTTAAAATAAACATGTCAATCATCTTATTGTGGTAGAGCATATGGCAGGATCAAATAAAAAGCTGCCTGAAGTGAGAATACCCCTAGGCCGATTTTTTTTTTTTTCCTGTATTGATTTTTTTCCTCATTCTCAAATGTCCTTCTCTTAATTTTCTTCTCTGTATTAAGATGATGTGAATTTTTCATTGGGAATAACTTCATTGTTGGTTCCATGATTTCTATTTTAATACATAATTATATGTGCTAAATTAATTTTCTCTAGCATTTACTTAAATTCTCTAAATATGTTTTCATTTCCTTTTGTGTCATCCTGTCAGTCATTAACTTGTTAAATTATGCAATGTGGGTTCTTTAACCTTAGTTCATCAATGCTTCCTTCTAGTGCCTTAATAATTTTAGCTTGTTGGAAGACTGAATTTTACTTTTCTTCTAATATGCGGTGGGATTCCAGATTGCACAAATCTATATTTAATGATGAGATACAGCTCCAGATTGTAAAGAACTAAATTTAGATATTTACAGTCTGGAGCTGAATCCTATTTCAGCTTTGGGTGAATATGCTGAAGATTAAAATGTGATCGTGCATGATTTCTGAGGCTGTATTGGCTTCTAAGACTTGCTTTCTTATTAGGGAAGGGAGAAAGAAGGAATATATCCAATGTCTTGAATTATGCCCTTTTCACACCAAATTCATAAGGTCCTTGTGTTAAAGCTAACAGCATTAACTAAATAGTTGAGTTCTACATGGATTAATCTGCTTAGTTTACCTTATTGTCTTGAGTAAGATGCAGTGACACCCACATATAGATTCAGAAAGTATTTCTGTCTTCTTTCTTGTAATGTTTATGGTACCTCCATTAGGAGTGTGTTCACAGATACAGAAGACATAATCTGGGGAGGTATTTCCTGTGTAAAATCAATTTTAATCCATAGACCTGCCTGTCTGTCCTCCTTTCAGGGGATTCAGCCAGTGACCTTAATGGAACAGATCTTCAGCACACGTTCAGATAGCCCTGTGTCCCAGCCATTTTCATTTAATGCCTGGATGTGGGAAATGAATTATTCTATGGATTGGACCTTTTACCTTGAAAGTAAGGGGTCAGGTTCAGCGACTTTTTAGCCAAACCAACATTTTCACTTCTAGTAGCGTATCTGGCCTTAAAATATTCTTGGTGGAGTCCTTTTTTTTCACTTTTACTTCTGAGTAGCTAGATGACTGTTTGCAGTTAAGAATCCAAGAGTGGCAAGAGCAAAAGTAAACCAAGCAAAAATCAACATGACTTTTCTATCTGGTTGGTCCAACAGTCAGGAAAAGACAGAGTAAGATTCTTTTCTCTGTTTTATCCAAATTTTGGTTTTAAAGTTGCGTACATATACACAGCTATGAGCAGGACTCAGACCCTTTCATCTTCTTGCTAAGTCTCCTAATCACTTAGAATATGCTTACTGAACCCTTGCTGTGGTACACAAGATTTAGCAGTTACATTGGTCTCCATAGGGGCAAGTATAAACCAGATCCTTTCTGCATACTGATCCTTAGAAGTAACTACAAACGTCAAGTATTACCAGTTCTAGAAGCAGATATTGTCTTCAAAAAATTGCTGTTAACTTCAGAAAGTGCAGTTACTTAGAAGAGACTTTGTTGAAAAATTAAACCACCAGTTCTGTTCTAACTCAAACCAGGACATACACAGAAGACGAGCCTTTGATTTCCCTCCTGATATCTCTTCTGCTGCCTGGTTCCATATTTGTCCAGAAGAGTCACCAGAGGACAAGTAATGGATTTGCACCTGTGATGTCTGTCCAGATGTCAAGTGGCAGCTTAGACAATTCTTATAGCTGTAGGAGGCTTTAGAGTGCTTACTGAAACTTATGGCAGTTTTATCACTTAACCTCTAGCAATTCTGTACTGAGAATATGCAAACTACAGTATTTCTTAAGCTTATAACTAGGTCAAACAAGGACAGTCCTTCACAGGAATGGCAAAAAGAAATCCATTATGCAAAAGTCAGTTCTCTGCCAATTTTCAAATCCCTGTCCTAAAGCCTGGTGCTATGAAAACATTCCAAAGAACAGATTGCCAGAATTCCTATAAGCATAAAAAAATATAAAAGATATATATTCCTTAGGTTCACGCAGTAGCTGAAGTATTTTTTTTGTTAGACGTTTGAAATATTCCCAGCATTGTCAAAATTTCAGCTTGGATTAACTCTTCATTTACTTGGTTAAAGTCTGAATAAACCGTAAGCATCTGAAACCTGGGCCTTAAATGAAACTTCCAAGGAACCTTGCAAACAATGGTTAATTGAACAGAAAACAAAAGACAGAGCTTTCCTTCAAATCAAGCACCTTTGAATTGATAAACAGTGTATAAACTCCACATAAAACTCAACATGGAGTTAGAGGCAGAGTTCTGTTTGTTCATTTCCACTATTTTGTTTTTCTTCTATTTCAAGTTAGTTTTCAGATCTATATATTATCTTTTGATATTACAGTGATGATTTACAGAGAGAAATCAGAGAAAGGCTTTCTGTTGGCTTGAGGGAGAACTAGGACCTGGTCATATACTAGATCAAGACATATTTCATCACTCATTCAGAGTGATGGTTCATGAAGCATACTTCCTGTGAAGAACTAGGCCTGGGTCAACAACTAATCTGGTAATAGATACTCTCTATTAACTCCTCTTTCCCCCACTCCCCACGGGAAGGGAAAGGGAATAAGAGAGAGAGAGAGACTTGTGGATTGGAAAAGAGAAGGAAAAGAAAAACTACTTTGATGCAAATAATAATAAAATTAAATACATGTTTACATATATATAAAAATACATACAAAATCAATACCGAATCCAACTCTTCCCCAATGGCAACTACATCACTGTCACCACTGATGCTGTGGCAGAAGGACTCAGCAGTAGAAGAGAACCATATTCAGTGGCTAGATCCTGAAACTGGATTCAGGAACTCTTGGATCAGGATCGAAAGCAGAACAGACAGAGTTGTCCTTGAATGCTGGCCATTCAAGAAGAAGACCAAGAAAAAGAAGAGTGTCTGACCCCTGCGAACCTTTAGCTTTATATCAAATATGACATATATGGAATGGAATACCTAGCTGGTCACTTTAAGGTCACCTGAACTGTCCACTCCTTCCTGTCGGTGTGGCCTTTTACTCCACGCCCTGCAAGATGGTCCACAAGATTTAGCAATGACCTTGATCACTTGGTACTAACTATAAATATTAGGTCTTATCCCTGCAGTAGGCAGTGTCTGCAAAAACATGCTGTTGATTTCAGAAAATGCAGTTACTGCGAAGAGCTTTAGATTAAAAGTAAAATCACAGAACAGAATTAGTTCTGTTCTAACTCAAACCAGGACAGCTCCATAACAATTTTACTGGTAAATATTTCCTACATATGATGATTCATAAAAATAAGTCCCAATCTCACAGAAATTACTTAACTACACAAATGCTTTCATCTCCTTGATTATAACTGCAGCTATTATTATTATTATTATTATTACTACTGTTATTTTGTTGAACAGATCTCATCTCCTTCTCTTCTATATATGCCTTATGTTTTGAATGTAGGATGAATATTAACACATTAGGAAATAAAGAAGTTATGTCTTGTACCAATTCTTATCTGAGCCTTAAAACTCTGGCAGTAATGGTATTATCTTAAAGCTGACAGGTTGACAGAATAATGTATTATAAGATGAAATGATCTTGGCAAACTGGGATTGCAAATAACTTCCGTAACCACATATTATAACAATAAATGACTACGATTTTCACAGAGACCCTGAAATGAATAGGAATTATTTCATGGCACTGAAACAAAAAATTTAATATAGCTGTATTTATTTTAGAATTGTCTGATTGTATAACTGATTACGTGATATTCATTTCTCTGGAACATTAGATGAAAAATCAACTAATCTGCACAAGCTAGGGTTGAAGTTTAGGTTGTTAAAATGTATTAAGTCTAACAGTGCTCAGTGGAAGAATGAGGGGAAAGGGAACTGAATGTATAGCTATCACTAGGGGTTTTTTTGCTGTTAAAAGTGGAATAAGGACATTTCCATTTTGTTGCATTATATAACTTGTTTTGTGCAATGACAATGACCCTAGTTCTTTAATTTCTGGACAAAAATAATGGCATTTTTTGCATACAATCATCCTGGGTTTAGATACTATCTCTTAGGGTGGTAGTTTTTGATTTGGGGGGGGCTGTGTATGCATTCTTTGTCCCTTTTAGTAATAGTTTCTTTTCAGAAATATTTGTATTTGGCTATAGTTGAACCGTAATCAATCACAGATTATGAAAGACTGATGTAAATATTAGTTGACTTCAGCATTACTCTGGAGTTGATAAGTGACATTTGATATAATATCAACCACATGCATTGCACATTCTGTTTTGGCAGTCTTCTGACAGTCATTCTTTGTGAGGAGGATCCCAACAATGTATTTCATTAAACTGATGTAATAGGTTTTTATAGGGGTTGTTTGTTTATCTGTTTGTTGTGTTTTTTAGGGTTTTTTTGCTATGTGCTTCTAGAAAACAACGTGTATAAAAGACAGAATAGAAAAAAAAAGAATGCCCAATTTTGGGAAGATGTTGGATTAGAAAATTCTAACAGAAATTTATCTCAGTCTGCTAGCATTCATGCAGAAAAGTTGAGAGAATCGCTAACACCAAAAACATCAAAACTTTGAGGGGAAAGCTATGTATATTTTCAGTCAGTCAATGAGTTTTGTCTACACTATTTACAACTTTTGAAAAAGGGAATGTTAGTTTATCACTGTGGGAGAAATAAAAGCCAAAATCAAAATACCCTTCAAATATCCAAACATCTATTCACTTCATTCCAAGCTAACCTCATTTTTCTACCATGATCCTGTTCCTGGAGAAGAAACTAAAGCTGAGTTGAATGAACTGAGTTGAATATCATGAGTCCTGGATATGCACCTGTGTACAAAGGTATCAAGATGTGATAAACTTGACCATTTTTGTTCAAAGCTTCAATCCGAATAGACTGATGTCAGTTACAGTCAGTAAAGTTAATGGAATTTGCCAATCTGACTAAGAAAAATAGCAGATGCTGATAACAGCTATGGATTTTTTTAAAATCACAACATTGAAGAAAAGACATTGAAAGCTAGTTTACAGCTTCCTCTTTCAATAAGAAAGAGAATGATAAGAAAGGGCCATAAGAATGATCAGGGGGCTGGAACACCTCTCCTATGAAGTCAGGCTGAGGGAGCTGGGATTGTTCAGCCTGGAGAAGACTTCGGGGGAACCTGCTAGTGACCTTCTAGTACCTAAAGGGAACTTACAAAAAGGCTGGAGAGGGCCCAGGGAGGTGGTTGGGGCTTCATCCCTGGAAGCATTCAAGGTGAGGCTTGCCAGGGCTCTGAGCAACCTGATCTAGTTGGGAATATCCCTGCCCACTTCAGGGGGGTTGGACTAGATGACCTCAGAGGTCCCTTCCAACTCAAACCATTCTATGATTCTATGATTCTAAGATCAATATAAAAGAGGGATCACTTGAAGGGCTCACATACTTTGGAAGTGCAACAAGATGAAAGCTGTTACAGAAATACTATGCTTAGCAACTGCCCAAGAATTTAGATTGCTCATATCGCACACATGATATGTAGAACTACAACTTTTTGGCAGCTTTTTGTCAGACATAAAGATACAACAATGTGCAACTACTATTAAAGTGCATATTCAAGAGCAGGAGCAGGATTTCCATGCTTTTGCCCTATTTTGCTATAATGTTCTTGAACATTATTTGGTACAATAAATTACCCAATACAGATATTTACTGCCGAACACATTTCCCAGTTTTACAGAAGTCTGGAATATTTTTTCATGTCTTTAGTATTCTTAAATTGTTAAGGAAAATACTCTGCAGCTCTTCAGAATATATGGTTATGGTTTCCTCAAAATCAGTCTATAGTTTTCAGTTTACACAGTTTAGAATAAGAAAATTGTAACGAGGATATTTTAGAAGTTTTAGTAAATAAATTAGAGAACCAAGATAAAAAAACTCAAAATACTTACAGGAACTGGAAAGAAAAATTTATTTAACTCTCAACACACAGATATTGGAGACTGCATCAACGGCATGGACATCATGGATATGATGGGGTTGAAAGCATCTTCACTAAGTTTGCTGACAAAACTAAACTGACTTATCAGAAGGGAGACTCATCTTACAGGGACCTGGACAGACTAGAAGAGTGGGCTAGAACAGTGTGAAATTAAACAAAGGGATGCACAAAGTTCAGCACATGGGATAATATAACCAAAGAACCCAGTACAAGCTATGATCTGTGTGACTGGGGAGTAGCTTTGCTGAAAGGCACCTGGGGGTCCTGGTGGACAACAAAAGGAATATGATTCAGCAGTGCACCACAGCAGCAAGACAGGCAAATCAGATCTTGGACTGCATCCATCAAGGCATTACTAGCAGAGATAAACACAGGATCATCCCACTCAGAGATTGTCAGGTGACACCTGTAGTGCTATGTTCAGTTCTGGCCTCCACAACTCAAAAAAGTCATGGACAGGCTGGAGATAGTGCAAAATAAGGCCACAAAGATGATCAAAGTACTGGAGAACCTGCTTTATGAGGAAAGATTGAAGGAGTTAGGATTTTTGACCCTATAAAAGAGAAACTTCAGAAGGACCTCATCACAGATTTCTAGTACTTAAAGGGTAGCTGCAGAAAGGATGGAGGTTCTTTATTGCCAAGGAGCCACATGACAAGGATACAAGGCAATAGGTGCAAGTTCCATAAAAAGAGGTTTCATCCTGATATTAAAAAAAGGTTGCTGCAGTGAGAACAATCAGTCACTGGAATAAACAACCCTGGGACATGGCAGAGTCTTCATCACTGGAGTTTTTAAAGAATCAACAGTACATGGTGCTAGACAATCTCATCTGGGTTTCCCTTCCCAATAAAGTTTGGAGCAGGTGATCTTTAAAGGTCGCTTCCAACCTTCATTGTTCTATGATTCTATCTTGTACTACTGTTTTAGAGAAATTAACTTACTGAAAGTACATGAAATATACTATTGTGTCCTCCTAAAGCAAATTTCAGAATAGTAGTGTTTAGAGAATTTATTCTCCATTTTCGTTTTTCAAAGCCTTATTGCCATTATTCAATTGTGCAACTTTTCATATGATACGGTCTATGCTGATCCTGCCAAAGATGAAAAGCAGTAAGATTCAGTGATTGATGGTGATCTTTTGGAGGCCATCTTTCTACTGCTTTTACCTGACAAAAATTAACCTAAGAATATTTTACCTGTACTTGAGTTTGTAGTATTGCTACATGATAAGTGGCATTAGAGTCTATTTTGGGGGCTTGGTTTTTTTCTGTTTGTTTGTTTGTTTTGGTTTTTTTTTGGTTGTTGTTGGTTTTTTTTTTAAATTTTTCTTTCGGTCTTATTACAATTGTCAACTTCCAAAAGCTGACAGCTTTACCCAAAATAATTTGACAGTCATGTAACACAGCAAGTTTCATGCTGCTTACCACTGGCTGAGAAACCTCATCAGCTTTTAATTGATAACAAATTATGCACATCTTTTAAAAACGGAAAGATAGTGGAGTTATCTGGACATAAAGCTTTTAATGGGAACTCTTTTCATCAATGAAGGGAAAAGAACATGTGTAAAAATGTCAGGAGACAGATTTATAGAAGGCATAATCACAGGACCTTACAGGTTTAAGAAATTGTAAGGACTAGCAGGAAACAAATATCAAAATAGAGAAAGATGAGGAAAATTGAAAAAAATAATAAGTCAATGTATATTGATTTATATCAGATGAGACACCAGGAAGGAATTGTTCTGATTACTTTGATTTTATATGAGTTCCTAGGGAGATGAACTGAGAAAACTGAGAAGCCTAAATTCCTTACTGTTTCTTTGTGGAGCAGAGATAACATGATGGAAAGCATCTTTGTGCCACAGATATAGTCACGAGATTCCCGATGACTCCAACTTGCGCTGTTTTTCAAATACATTTCAACTTCTGTATCCAGAATGGTTTCATCAAAATATGGCTTGGTTTGTTTGTTGTTGGTTGTTTTTTTTCTGAACAACCACAGAGCTCTATGGATGGAAGGTCTAGCACACTATTTCCCTAAAAACCAAAGTTCTGTTGAGGTCAGCCGTTGTTTCATAAATTTTAGTAGCTGCATTATCTATACTGAGAGAGCTTTGCAAATTTATGTCTGAATCATAGCAAAGAAGTCATGCTTGAATCTTAATACAGGATAAAGTTTTATGCAAAATTTCTGTTTGAAGTTAGATGTTGTTTCACGTATTTACTGCTTATCTTGGTGGCAGAGTGAAAGGGAGAATAAGCTGACAGCTGTCAGATTGTGAAAAATTATGACTGTTTCAAAAAACATTCTGCAATTCTGCATTTTGTCAGTCAGATTCTCTTTAAGATATACAATAGCTGTTAGAGTAATTAGATTTAATGACTCTTTCTTATGATTAGTTGTGATTAATTTTAAAATTTATGGAAGAAACTGAATGAATAGCTATCGAGTTAAAAAGTAGTTCTGCATTGAATTGGAAATCAATAGACTTACGTGTTTTAATCCTGGTTATGTCTCTTGTTCCCAAGGCCTTTCATATCTCTACATCTCATCTCCTGGGGATAATGATATTGTAGCTTTTTTGTGAAGTGCACTGTAGTCTGGTCTCCACATTAAAAGTATTATGTAAGTGGTATTGTTCTAAATCTTATTACTAATGTTACCTACGTGGCAGCTGTTGTAGTTATGATATTTATACTTGCTCTACTGACTAATTAAATGTTTTTCCTTTTTAGTTGTATTTTTAAAAGGCAACTTGACTGATTCTTTTGTCATTACCATATATATTTATACCATGAAAACCAATTTATCTGATCCCTGTTTTCTACTGTATATACACATATACATGCACATGCTGATATATATCTATATGCATGTATGCATAAATATACACACAAATATATTATGACTACTTGCATGAAAGCAATGTACCACCTTCTGAGGATAATGTGCAGAAGAATTACATTTTCTTCACTTATTTTCCCATTATAAGGCTATGCTTCTATACTCTATTCATATTTAGTACTACTTCACCTTTAGCCTTATCAGACACCCACATACTATTGTGAAAATGTACTACACTCTTATCAAGGGTAAAGCTATCTAAATGACACCTTCAGCTATTAGCAAAATGTTGTGTTAAAACATTATTTCTACTGCTTTCTGGAAATTCAACAGAAGAATAAGGAAATGGGATTATCACTTTGAAACAGTTGAGTGATCTTGGTTTGGTGTTGTATTTTTTGTTTGTTTTGGTTTCTTTTCCTTTTTTTCTAACTTGTTTTTATTTTGTAGTTCAACTAAATTAACCAAAGTGGTAAGCAAAAATCTGTCAGTTGCTTTTTGTGCCCCCAGAGTTTTCTTCAAAGAAAGACGAAAGTGCCTCATTGCTTCTTTCTAAAACTATGTAATAAGAAATAAGCTTATAATGTGTTTTTGCATTTAAGTTCTGAAAAATGTAAAATCTTCTGAAGTTAACCTGAGGTTAGTTCCATTACAGCATTTTTGGGCAGACAGAGAAAACCACAGCTATGTTTTGGGTTTTTTTTGCTGTTCTTGTTTTCATTATTCTGCCCTAAATTTTTTTCCTCACATTTACCTCACAATCCTTTCTGTGAATGAATTTTTCCTAATGCCCAATCTAAACCTCCTCTGGCACAATTTGAAGGCCATTTCTTCTCCTATCACTTGTCACTTGGGAGAACAGAGTGACACCCACCTAGAAAGAGATAGAGTTTCTCCTGAGCCTCCTTTTCTCTGGGCTAAACAATCCCAGGTTCCTTAACTGCTCTTCATAAGAAATACTCTAGACCCTTCACCAGCTTCATTGCCCTTCTCTGGACATGCTCCAGCACCTCAATGTCTTTCTTCTTGGGAGAGGGTCAAAACTGAACACAATATTCAAGATGTGGCCTCACCCATGCCGAGTTCCCTACTTCCCTAGCCCTGCTGGCTACAATATTTTGGACACAAGCGAGGGTGCTGTTGGCCTTCTTGATCACATTGGAACAGTGCTGGCTCATATTCAACTGACTGTTGACCAACCCTCCATGTCCTTTTCTGCTAGGCATCTTACCAGCCACTCTCCCCCAAGTCTAGTGTTGCATGGGGTTGTTATTACCCAAGTGTAGGACTTGACACTTGGCCTTATTGACTCTTATACCTTTGACCTTGGCCACTGATTGAGTCTGTCAAAATCCCTCTGTAGAGCCTCCCTAGCCTCCAATAGATCAACACTTCCATCCAACTTGGTGTCATCTGCAAACTTAGCGAGGGTGCACTCAATCCCCTTCTCCAGATCATTGTTAAATATATTAAACAGATATTATTATGTCATGAATCATGGATTTTAGAAATCCAGGAGCAAGGAAGTACAGTGATAGCTTTACATTTATTACTGTGTATAACAGCTGCTTACTTTTACTATTAATATTCTTAGATAAAGGTGACAATTCATCAATAAAAAGGTATTTCTTTTTCAAAATGTAAAAAGAGACATCTGCAAGAATGCTATCAACAACACTGTGGTACATTGTCATGTACTACATGAACTATTGAGTATCATTTCTGAAAGACTCAGAAAACAGTAGTTTTTCTTTTGTACAGCATGACATAGGAGAAAACGAAAAAGACTTTGTACAACTTTGAGAACTCTTTCTCTCCAGTGGAAATGACAAGATTGAGGGCCATGTTGACCGTTTTTGTTTGCTCCAGGTGCTTATTATTTCTGATAAGAAAAATGTATATGACTTACAGGACTGTTTGTGCAAATGCCATCTTTTGTTTACTCTTTGACTTTGACAGTCTGTGATTTGCTAGACAGACAATAGGAATGTAAGAGGAAAGTTAGTTATTAAAGTCTGCTGTCAGTTTAAGCATTCACAACCTGTCACATCTTGTGAGAACTGAAGATGCAAATCAGTCTGTCTCTGCAGAAGCTCAAAGAAATATGTCAGGTAGAATGCATTCCTTTATATGCTTGAATTGCTTGAAAAGCAACATAAATCAATTAATAAATGTACATAAATAACACTAATGAACTCCTTTGTACCATTAAGGAAATACAAAATGCACAATGTCTAGAAATCTGCATTCACTTTAAAGAAGCCAAAGCTGTTGAACTAGTCAAGAAAAAAATCAATCAAAACATAAAACTTTATTGCAAATTTACATTTTTCTAATACAAAATTACATGGAATATGCCTTTTCATATTCTCACTCACTGAATTTGCTTATTTCTACTTGAGCATTGATATTGCAATGACTTATCCAAGCTTCTAAGCCACACTTTTCTAAACAAATTGTTACTAAAATCTGTAAATAGATATATATCTCTTTATCCATCTGGTGATCTACCCACAATTATTCATACAAATATTCATGTTTCGTTAGACCTAAACTTTTTGAGCTCTCTTCTGTATACAAAGCACATAACACAAAGTACTCCCATTGCTTTGAGAATAGTCTTTTAGCAAAATATAATTTCTAAGTAAACGATCTAGTTTAAAGCATTAGAGTGCATACAGTTTTCTATTATCATTAACACGAAAGTCATTGGAAAAAGACACTGGTTTATGCATATTAAAGATTTATGATTTTTTTTGGTGTAGCTTTGTAAGATGCTCTTTTATTTTATGCATGTTAATCCACTAACAATACCCACAATGACATCTCAGACTTTAAGTTTGAAAAATTAGTTTCTTTTTATGTCTAGTGTCTGTATGACCAAATTTCATTCCATCTATGAATTATTAGTTCTGCAGGAAAAAATAGAAGTTTTAAAAGGTATATGACAATACAGCATCATTTTGTTTCCTCTGAAGGATATCTGCCGTACCACTTACTCAATTCAAACTAAACATGTTTTTCCTATTTCATTCTGTCTTCCAAATGCATCTTTTATAACTTGAGAGTTTGTTTCTTTTTGATCCTCTGATCTCCATCATTCCTCACTGATTCTCTGAAGTGTCTAGACTGTGGATAAGAAAACACTAAATGTAAGCAGAACTCGTTCTAAATATAAACAGAATTAGCACAGAATATGACAGCTAAACAAAATTACAAAATTTTTGCTAGTATTAAAAGGTGTTAATTTTGTTCGTGAGCTTTCAACACAAAAGTTTTTGTTTTCAATAGAAACTAAGGAAATGAGAATATGACTTTTTGAATATAAAACAGATCTTTTTAAACATCTTTTATTAATTCTCATCACAAAATATGAATGGGACTATATTTCAATGGATTAAGATATTTTCAGTTAAATGAAATTCAAATTATGTATTATTTTTACTATATAAATTTATTTTGTAATATTGAGGACTGCCAAGTACTTTTTGAAAGCATTTTGCAGACATATGGTGCAGTTTGCTTGTACCATTGAATTCCATCTGCTGTCTAGGCTTAAATGCAAACTGATTTTGCTTTAAATTCATAATGAACATGAAGAATAAATGTGACCCATGTACTGCAGTTTGGCTCAGTCATTGGCAGGTGCATATTTAAAGCATAAAACATTTTGTAATTTAAAGGTGTTTATTTACATGTTCCCAGGTGGGCAAGTAGCCATTAGTAAGAAATAATTACATGCCAGCCCATTATAATCTCAACCACTGTACTGGGGAAAAAAACCCTAGAAAGATGAAAGGATAAAGCATTTCCTTACTAATAACCGTGTAACAGTTATATAAAATATATCGCCAAATTTAAATCTAATACAGACTTTAACATGTCAGTGGATACCTGCAGAGTCAAAAACATTAAGGATGTCTGAATAAAGTTGTAAAAAACCCTATGATGTTTTTATTATATTTGCCCTGTGGTTTTCTACTGACAATAAATTTCCTCTGTTGAAATGCATTTACTTCAGTCTCCAAATACCTGTCAACAGAAAAAGAAATGCCTGCATATGTTCTAATTCATCACTCCCTACACCAGAAGAGGACAAATTATCCAGAACCAGCCGCAATCTTAGTGTTGAAAACTTTGACCTCTATTCAGAAAAAAAAATGCAGTAAATGCATGAATTGTGAAAAATTCCTCCAAAATGTCATGTACAATCACAATATCTTTGTATAAGCAATGATACCATTCCTCATATGCTTGATTTTCACTAGACTTGAGTATCTTTTATCATATTTTATTTTACATTTTATTATTTTATAGATCTACTAAGGGTTAATGATCTTTAATACATTTTCCAGAGAAATTCACCATTTATAACAGTACAGGTAAAATTTTGTAATAGGCTAGGTTACCTACTTAATTAGAACACATTCAGTCCTTGAAAGAGTTGACAAATTCAGTCCTTGTGGTCTTTGGAGTTTAACTTTTTAATCATAGGCTTCTGTTATTATGTTAGCACTTTGTCTTAATCTTTACTGCCAGTCTTTCTAATCAGCATTGAATATTCCAACAGATATCTACACAATGTAGTGGTTTAGGCACTTTTAAGTGCCTCATTTACATAGTATTGGAGCAACTCATTATCTTTCATGTTTTTATTCTTATAGGTCCCATGGGGAATAAAGTACTCTTATCCCCATTTTCAAGTAGGTTATGAGGGGTATATGTTCATTGAGAATTTAAAAGCTAAATTCATCTATGTAAACACAGTGACAGTTAAGGTCCCCAAAAACATTTAGCTACATTTTCTCCTGTTCCAGAACAGGTCAAGCCTGCTCTAAATTCTGTGTCATATCTGATAGTTCTGTGAAAATGTCTTAGATATCCTAGGGCATCTTAAATTTAGTCTTTTCTCCTTTCCTCTCTTTTCTCTTTCTCTATTTTCCCTTTTTCCTCCATATGCAAACCTATAGAATTTCCTATCCATTCTGTTAGGGAGTTGCCAAAGGTAATGGATTAATGATTGCAGTTGATTTGTTGCTGTTGGTTTTGACAGATTCTGAAACTGGCATTATGGTCTCTCTCAGAATTCAGTATTTGAAAATACTGACTTCTTTGTACCTCCACAAAGGTATATAATAGATCACCTACCCCTCAAATCCACTGAGTGGACCCAGACAATATGACTGACAGGATAGTAGTTTAGCAGCTGTTGGTGGTAGGAAGAATCCAAGGCACAAAGTACAGGACTGTTGGGTGCTCAGCCACTAAGTGCAGTAGTTGTTCTACTGGGGCACGTCTCTCACAGGCATTCTCGCTACTGTCCGCAGACAACAGTGGAAAACTTGGACACACTCTGCAGTCAGAATTCTGAATGGCTTCATGTTCCCTTGGGAGCTTGGTCTGGTTAGCTGCATTGGTCCCAGTAGGTGCTAATACCACAGGGGATGTAGAGAACATGACTTTCTGTTGAGTGGTTGCCATTGCTTGAGCAACTCAAGGGGAGATTATGACTGAGGCAGGAGCCAAGGGGCAGGTGATCTGGTTGTGGAGGTCGCAGCCCCCAAGCATCTTGGTGTCCTTCAGCATATAGACATTCTTGCTGCTGCCTAGTCCCTACCCTCACACAGGCCAAGAGTGTCAGGGGCTCAGAAACCTCCCCGACACTCCTCCCTTGTATTTCATAAGCCTCACGCACCTCTCAGCACATGGCAACTGCTGCTACTAGCCTTGGATTCCCATGGTTTAAACTGTGATACATGCACTATATTTGACTTCTTAAGAAACTTACTGTCAGGATTTGGTTATCTTCTAACATAGAGGCTGCACCAGTGGACAATGTTTATATGCAACAGGATTAAAAAAAACCCAAAACAAAACCCCCTAAACAACAGAAGAACAAACAAAACTCAAATCTATTTCAGTCTTTTAAAATATTTTGTGACTATTCTGATGACATACAGGTATGTGGATATGTGCATAAACTAAGTCTTCAAATTATTATAAATTTTAAGAACCAAGTCCCAGCCTTTGTCCACTACTCAAAAGGTCCCTTTACTTTTATGGAATTCCTTAATAATGTAGTAAGATTTTCTGACACAGTGGGAGTTTGGATCATTCTTCTAAATCTACGTTTTGCCTTTTTGATAAATTTATTTCAAAGACTGTTGAAGACCAAGGTGTTTCAGTGATTTAGTACTTGAACCTTCCACTCTCAACTTTGTGACAATGCTATCATTGTGGACAGGAAGGAGAGAGTAGAAAAACAACAAAGCATCATTGGTTCTTCATTGAATTGTATGAGTCTACATTTTGTTACGCCCAGTGGTTTTCATTTTAGTTTGAATTTTATGATTGATGTATTGCATTGTATTGTATTTATTGTATTGTAAGACAAGGTACTCCATCCTAGGCACCCTGTAGCAGAGCCTCAGGCTTTAAGTTTAATAAAGTAATTTATGTGAGTGGTACACTGGTAAAACCAATCTGAACTCGAACTGCAGTGTCCCTAGGCTATCTCCCACATGAAAGTTGCCTAAATCTCTTATCTTTTGAAAAACTGTAGGCTTTTCTTTTTCTCTCTCCCCTCCTTTCTTTTCCCCTCACCTTCCTAATTGCTCTTCTTCATAAGAACTAACTGCTTTGAAACAGTCCAGCTTCAAGCAGCTGTAGCAGACAGTGTTTTTCATGGTCTGGTAGCCAAGACACCTTTTTAACATGTAGGTTTAACCTTCCCCAAGATCAGAAAAGTCTAGGATCCGGTTCTTTCACTTCCATTAATCTATTATACAAAAAGTGGTCATGAGCTTGGCTGTAACCCTAATCACATCAAAATTTTTGGTCAGCTCCAATCAAGATATTGACATCTGTCTCTCCAGAACAATTCATGTGTGACTACAGTTAGATGTTCAGGGAGCCTTCAGGCTAAATAAGACAATGTCTAATGAAATTAGAAGCCTATAAACCTAGGAAGTCTTGGAAAGAAGACAGATTAGATTGTTATTTTGGATCCATTCATCTGAAACCTATCTTAAACTGGGTGGGATTTAAGCAGAATATAACTTCAAATTATTAAATGATTTAATTACTTTCTGCCAAAAACACTGGCAGCTGGCCAAGTTGAAAAATCTGATGATAACTAGCTTTGTTCCACCTCTAACAGCTCATTACAGAAGGAGAAATGAAATTAGCATATTATTTCCTGCCACAGATGGTATTCACAGGTTGAAAATAGTATTTATTGAATTAATATAATTCCTTTTATCCATACTTTACAATAAGGAAATAGGCAAATGATTGATAAATTTTCAAAGAATATGGACTAAGCCTCCTTCCCATCCTTAAATGGCTATATTGATAAAAGAAAATTTATACCTTTAAGATACATTTTTTGAAATGTTTCTTAGACTAAAGCGGGGGGGGGGATTGTTATTTTTAGGTAATTCTAGTTTGAAAATAACTGAAACTGGCTGTCATAATTCACAAAGCATAGGAATGATGCTGAATACTTAGAGAACAACCATATAATTTCCTGCAAATTGTCCTAAAAGGACATGCTGCCAATCAATATTCTGATTTCTTTATTTTACAAAAATTCAAATTATGAGTCATATTTTTTCTTTTAATCTTTTTTCCTTTCCAAGAGCAAGTGTGTAACAGATCCTCAAAAGGACCTGGAGTGTATTTTGTAAAAAGAGAGTAAGGGATGTTTGTAGATCAGGGAAATTTATATATACTGATGAACTCTCTTTCTACTTTTCCTTATTTTCTTATTTGTTATTATATAGTCTTACTGTAACTTAATAGTTTAGCCCAAATGTAGATTGAAAGTTTGACATATATAAACATGCATCATAGGCAAGTGCAGTGAAAGTCAATTTCCAATTCCCTTGCTGACACTGTAGTATTTCATTCCTCAAGTTCTTCTCTTGGGTTGAATTCTTGTTACTTAGCTTTTGCCATAGACTAGTTTAGCGTATATTCTATCTCTTTTGCCTAAATTTTGCAGACAAAAAACAATTGGTGGAATGAAGGACTTGTAGAGGTAGAATAGCTCTATCTTAAGATAAAATGCTGGTGGAGAGGATTCATCTGAACTGATTCTAAACTTCTGAAAGTTGAATATTTATTCAGAGCTAGCGTATCAGATCATTAGTGCTAGAAGCAAGAAAAAGTGCAACTGAAGTGCATAAAAATTGGTCCCTATGGTCCTTTGAGGTACTGTGGCATATATTGACCTCTAAGTTTCTGCTTCAGAGAGTGTAGAATTTATTTAAGTGCTGTGCCATACAGCTTAGTCCCATTCAGGTGTATTGTATAGCCTAAAGTATCACAAACTCATTAAGTACTTATGTGTAAGCAGCTTAATTTCTTCTGAGCAGACCAATATGTTGACTGGTTTACATTCATTAATTCCTATTGAGAAAATAATTAATTGAGATTGTATAGGTATTTTTTTCACTTATTAAAGAAGTAACAACATAGACTGAGGCCTCTATGCAGTCCTGAACTATAATTCTGGTTAGATTTTGAAACTGATGTTTTCACAGAATTTGAACTTTTAATTAACAGCTTGTTAGTTATTACCTTGAGGCAGATGCCAGCTATTAAGTAGACAGTGAAGGAAGCAGAAGTTTATTAGTTATTACTTAACCTGAGCAGTGTTATTACTTAAAAGGCTGAAGAAAAATAACAATGCCCTAAGTAGAATTAATTGGAACATGCTATTTCCCTTGGGCTGATATTAATTCCACCAAGCAATTTTTAAATTAATAAAGAGGGATCCCTCTATACAAAACACAATGTGTCTTTTGGTACTTCACTAAATTAATAATATAAATTTGCATAATAATATGTATGCCAATTTTCAGCCTATCTCTGTGAGTATGTGTATATGTATTTGTAGGTGAGTGTACAGGAATAAAAAGAATTTATTGGTTGATTTGTGTTTCTTACATCTACATTTCAGGATAACTGTGAGGAATAGAGATGAACTGGCAGCAATTCAACATCAAAAGCAGGGAAATGGAGATATTTCCTCTCCCTTGTAATATCAGTGTGACTGGACTGATGTTTTTATCTTCTTTTTTTTTTTTTCTTTCATTAAAGCCTGCAAATACACTTGCTCTAATGTTCTATTCAGGAAGGAATAGCAAAAATATCACATATGCCATATGACTGAAAAAAATAAACACCTAACTTTTAGATTTACCATAATGTTATCTTAAAAAAAAGGTTATTTTAACTATTTTATAATATCATTAATTAGAAAGTCTGAGATCTCAGTGTTTTTTTGAGAATAAGACAACAGCCTTGTAAACCAATTCTAGATGTGTCATTGACTTCTGCTGTATATTCTTTTGCACCAAGAATAGGACACTTATGTTCATTTTTGAGCCCATATTTACATTTTAAGGTTTCTTAGCTTAGAATATCTCCATTAATTGACACTGTACATATTGTCAGATCTGGTATTTTTGAATTTTCAAATTCTCTTTCTTATCTCTGGTTAATTTCCCCTTAAAACAAACAAAAAAAGCCCTACATTCTTATTCCAAGAAGGAAAATGTGTGATTGGTTCGGGGGTAAAACAAAGGGCTTTCAGTTGGGAAAACAGATTTTTTTTGTTGATTACTGAAGATTTCCTGTATTTATTTGTATGTATTCAATATTAATTAGCAATCTACATTTGGAAGTGGTCATCGTTTAACCCTGGTCAGATGCTCAGCCCCATAACAGCTCTTTCTTACTTCCCTGAAGTGGGATAGAGAAGAGATTCAGAAGGTTAAAAGTGTGATGGATTGAGATAAAGACAGTTTAACTGGTAATGCTAAACCTCTGTACACAAGCGAAGGAAAATAAGGAATTCATTCACTACTTCCCATTGGCAGGCAGGCATTCAGCCATTTCCAGGAAGCCAGGACTCCATCACACATAACAGTTACTCAGGTAGACAAACTCCACAGAAGTGAATGTTATGCCCTTCTTTCATTGTCCCAGCATTTTACTGCTGAGAACGACATCATATGGTATGGAATATCCCTTTGATCTGTTGAGACCAGCTGTTGAAGTGGTGGAGTCACCATCCCTGGAGGTGTTTAAAAAACATATAAATGTTTTACTTAGGGACATGGTGGTGATGGATTGATGATTACACTTTATGATCTTAGAGTTCTCTTCTGACCTTAATGATTCTGTGATTCTGTGACTGTGTCCCCTCCTTGTACATCCCCAGCCTACCTGCTAGTAGGCCAGACTAAGAAAAAGAAAAGGGCTTAACTCAGTATAAGCACTGCTCAGAAGTAGCTAACACACCTGTGAGTTATCAACACTGCTCTGGTCACAAATCCTAAACACAGTACTACACCAGCCTCTGTGAAGAAAATTAAATCACCTTAGTCAAAACCAGCACAGAAGTTAAAGGATGTGCATGATGATCTCAGATCAACTTTGAATGTATCTAAACTTGTCAAACCTTAAGTGTTTTCAAGCTGCCTGCTCATTTCTTCCTGGATACGTTATGAGGTACATTAGGGTTCTCTTTCACACATCCTTTTTCTCCCTTAGAGGAAGTGACTATAGAGCACTCAAATAGATAGGGGTTGGTGAACCAGAAATGTAGTATGTACTTCATACAATTTTTCAGTCACTGATAAGATAGTCTCAATGTCTATAGTTTCATACTGCACTCTCATTTCAATAGATAATTACCTATTAGCTGCATTACATTCATTATATGCAGATTATTGAGTATATAATAATGGCTTTTTTCAGTATTGTTTATAGTAATGCCCACATACTGTCAATTGCTTTACTTAGTTTTATCCATCTCACAACACCGTCTCCCAATCCATACTTCTCAAGTTTGGCGATAAGGATACCATGGGAGACAGTATCAAAAGCTTTGCTGAAGTCAAGAAAAACCACATCCACTGCCTTCCCCTCATCTATCCATCTAGTTATGCCATCATAAAAGGCTATCAGATTAGTCAAGAATGACTTCCCCTTACGGAATCCATGTTGACTACTCGTGATAAGCCTCCTTTCCTCCAGATGCTTGGAGATGGTGGCAAGTACAAACTGTTCCATCACCTTTCCAGGGATGGAGGTGAAGCTGACTGGCCTATAGTTACCTGGGTCATCTTTCTTGCCCTTTTTGAAGACTGGGATAACATTGGCCTTCCTCCAGTCCTCAGGCACCCCTCCCGTTCTCCAGGACCTCTCAGAGATTATGGAGAGCGGCCTAGCAATGACCTCTGCCATTACCCTCANGCCTTGTCCCATGGGACTTTATCAAGCAGTTCCCTGAGAAGGCCAAAGTTGACTTTTCTGAAGTCCAGGACAGCAATCCTGCTCTTGTCCCTGTGCTTACTGCCCACAATCCTGAACTCCACCAGCTGATGATCACTACAGCCAAGGGTGCCCCCTACCTTCACACCCTCAACGCGTCCCTCTTTATTTATTAGTACAAGGTCCAGCAACACTCCTCTCCTTGTCGGTTCCTCTACCATCTGAATTAGGAAGTTATCATCAATGCTCTGGAGAAGCCTACTGGACTGCGTATACCTGGCTGTGTAAGTCTCCCAACAAATGTCTGGATAATTAAAGTCCCCCATGATAACCAGAGCCTGTGATCTCAAGCCTACTTCCAGCTGCTTATAGAAGGCCTCATCAGTTCCATTATCCTGATCGGGTGGCCTGTAGTAAACACCCACTACAATATTCCCCGTACTAGACTCCCCCCTAATTTTCACCCACAAGGTTTCCACCTGCTTATCATTGCCCCCCAAGGAGAGCTCAATACATTCTGAATGCTCTTTCACATAGAGAGCAACTCCACCTCCTCGCCCTGCCAGCCTATCTATATGGATAGATATGGATATCTATCCATATCTATGGACATAGCCATCCATGACAGTGTTCCAGGCATGTGAGCTGTCCCACCATGTCTCAGTGATTGCAATGAGATCATGCTCCTGAGATCGCACACAGATCTCAAGTTCATCCTGTACATTTTGCATAAAATAAAAATAATTATGACAAAATATGTTGTAAGGGGGGTGTAAGACTGGATTCCTTCTTCCTGTTTTTTATTTCCATAAACAATGATGAACTGACTGATAAAGGAGAATATGATTTATAGAAACACATCCATTTGGTATTTTGGTGGGAGAGGATGTTTTCCATTTAGAAATTATGAAACTAATGACTATTTTTATCACTGAAACCTAGTAGGATTCAGTGTGAAAGTAATTTATCTTTCTCAAGCAAGAGGAGCCAAAGAGTTGAAATGATCAGCTGTTTTTTCAACAGAGCCCATCTGTACAACTTGCTGTTGATGCTGAAGTTAATCATATGGGAGCATTTCAATTTCCTTGCAATCAGATCCAAACATATGGAAGAAACCCTGAATATGAGATTTTTTTTGTTTATTTGTTTACCCTGTAGGTCATTTGTTGTCATATTGGACTTAAAATAAATAAATACCAAATGACCCATCACCTATTGGGACCCAAGAGGCAGGAGATAGAATTTTCCACCAGGATAAATTATTCACAAGTGCGAGAAAGAAGGTAGTGGAGAAATGTTATGAAACAGATTGAGTGACGTGTTGCATCTGTCTTTCTTCAAAACTCTTCTGATGAGAGTCCTAGAGCACTTGGTTTATAGCCTTCCTTAACCATTGATTTTTTTACATGAAGTTAAATGTATCATATTATTAAGGCAGAAATACATTTTTTTAAGAGTAAGAAGCGACTGCTGGTCAAGTGTATTTACTTAGTAAGAGATTCCAGGTAAATATGTGCTGTTTTGGTAGCCTAAAACATGCTTCTGACAAAAACATAATTTTCTTTGAAAAAAATCCCATGGTTTGCTTATTTTGTTGGAGTAAACAGTCAAGTCAAATTGAGAACATACTCATAATTATTTTGCATCTCATTTTAATTTGAGTTTTAGTTAACAAAAAATACACATATGGTTGAGTTGTGATGAGGAATGGAATGGATCTCCCCAGTCTCCTCTTCTCCAGACTAAACCATGCCAGTTCCCTAGGCTGCTCCTCGTAAAGGAGAGAAGGAACTACTGCACAGAGTCCAGCAGAAGGCTTCAGTGAGGAGAAGCTGAAAGACCTGGGGCTTTTCAGCCTGGAGAAGGCTGAAAGGGGATCTTATCAACGCATATACATATCTAAAGGTCAAGTTTCAAGAGGATGGGGCCAGTCCCTTGTCTGCAGTGCACAGCAACAGGGAAAAGAGCAGCCAGCACAAACTAGAACACAGGAAGTTCCACCTAAACATAAGGAAAACCTACTTTCTTTTAAGGGTGATGGAGCACTGGAACAGGCTGCCCAGAGAGGTGGTGGGGTCTCCTTCTCTGGTGAGATACTCAAAACTCACCTGGACAAATTCTTGTGCGACTTGCTCTAGGTGAATCTGCTTTAGCAGATTGGACTAGGTGATCTCTAAAGGTCCCTTCCAACACCTACCATTCTGTGATTCTGTGAACCTGTGACTCTGTGAAAGTAGGAGGAGGAGAAGTTCATAAATTCAGTCTGCTGCTCTAAGGACTACAGATGGATCCACTGAGCATAGTATTTAAACACATCTGTATAAAGCAGAAAGTCATATATAGAGCTTGTAAGCTGTAGCTCTCTTTTTTTTGAGGTGTCTTATTAAAAATATGTCAACAGGTAAGAATGAGAGTTGTTTAGGTCATAGGATATTTGGTATTTCCAGAGGACGGGAGACAAATTAAAAAATCGGTCATAGTTAGGAACATATTTTTCAAACACATTCTTCCTTTAGTTTAGAGGGTTTTGGCGGAGGGGAAAGAGTAATTTTTTTTTTATTTATTTTGTTTTTAGATTTTTTGATGAACTTTCCAGGAAAATATTTCTTTTCTGAATTCTGGATTCTGCTATAGCTTTTGACTACCAAACTTTAAAACAAACAAACAGACAAACCAAACTAATAATGTAAATGATCCTACTGATATATTTGAGTCAAAGACTTGAGAATTCCTTATTTTTTAATCAACACTGGATAAGGATTTCCCAAGAAATAGACTTTATTGACCAAGGAATTCTGTCAGACATATCAGATAAGATAAATTGATAGGTTCCACTGATACTAGGAGAAAAAAACCCAAAAGCTATGTAACAACAATAGGGTTCCACAAGTGAAGATCACCTCAAAATTTAAAACTCTAATAGGTGAACAAGGAAGAAAAACAGAATATGATTCCGTAATGAATTCACATGAAGTTGTTTCTATATACTGGCAAAGAAATGTTTGAGTTCCATATGTTGTGCTAGCACAGTGGTATATTGGAGAGTTTCCAGACTCATTAAGAGTCAATATATCTTGGATTTCAAAAACTATTTCTTATAATGTACTATGTTAAGTACACACATTCTTACTTTTTATTTTTAAAGGATTTAAGATCTTGATGACACACACTTGTTTAAAATATGTATATGTTCAGCTTAAATATGGTTGTTAATTTACATTTCTATTCAGCACTAGATGGCACTCTGAATTTAAACTGTGATCCATTTTTTCTTTTCTCTTAGAAGAAAAGTTACCTTTGTTCTATAATTAAAATACGTCATACAGATTAATAAAATAATTTCACTTTTTCCTGATTGCAGTAGTAGGATGTCTCCTCAGGTTTATTACTATGCTATCAAATAATAAAGAACATAAAAGAGATACTCCCACTGAAATTCAAAGCTTCTTTAATCTAAAAAGCAAAGTGTTTTAAGCGATTTTCAAGTGTATTAGTTTGCTTAACATACAAAATTAAAAATATTTAGAACATAAATTTAAAAGCAACCAGTAGCATCTGTTGTAAAACAGTGGGATCTTTATTGAATTCTTAGTCCTGTGTATCTGTAATTCATATTCAACATACCAAACCTTCTTGAGCAGCTAGCTTTAAACCAAGCTAGACTATTAAAAATGAGCTTTGGATGCATAATTCACATAATGAAATGGTTATAATAATTTAAAAAAGACAAAACAAACTAGAATAGACAAAGAGTACTCTAAAACCTGTAAGATTACTACGATTTAAAAAAGATAATGTTTCTTTTAGTTTTATAATGTAACAGAAGTTAAAAAAACCTTTCTTTTCTGTATATGCTACTGGATGTCTAAGCTATATGTTGACTGCTGTTAATTTTGTAAGACAATAACTATTTTTCAATTCTCAGCTTTTGGAATATCTATTTATCTTTCTGTATTGTAATATTATATTCCTAGATGTGCATACAGATTGGGTAATAAGAAGCTGGAAAGCACCTCTACAGAAAGGGATCTGGGGGTTCAGGCTGATGGAAGGTAAGTAATTTCAAATGGAAACTTACATATACAATCTGTTTTTTTGAGTACCATGCAGAAATGTCTTGAAGATCACTGAAGAGCAGTGCACATCTCAGAGTTTAAAATTCAAGAAAAAATAAAGGGCAAGGCAAAAATCTTGCTGGTTAGACTGACTGGTTGCTAGTTCTTAGTGTCCGTTTTAGCCTTTTTTAAAAAGAGGCTTGAGATGTGGGAAGAGAGACCAACATCAAATATTGAGAAAAAAAAAGAATGTTCAGTGTCTCAGAGTTCCCCATGTTGATTGCACTAGCTCTCCTGTTCTGTTTACTTGAAGGGATACCTTTTGTTTATTCTTCCTTTTCTGACCAATGTAATTGTAGAAGCCATTCTTATTATTCTTTGCATACCTTGCTAAATTTAACTCTATCTATGCCTTAGCTTTCCTGATCCCATCCCTACACATCCAGGCATCATCCCTATATGCTTCCCAGTATAGATGACCCACATTGCACTGCATGTGCATTTTTTTCTTACACCTCAGTCTGACCAGGAGGTCCTTACTCTTCTGTGCTGGTCTTCTTTGACCAATTTCTTATACGTGAGAATTGTGAACTCATGTGCCCTAAGAAAAACATCCATAAAGAGCTGCCATCCCTGTTCGGATCATTTGCCCCCAGAAGTAGTTTCTCAAGTGGTCTGATCCACTAGTTCCTTAAACAACCTAAAGTTTGCTTTCCTAAAGTTCAAGTTCCTGACTCCACCTGGCCCATATGCCTCAAAATTGTGATTTCCATCAGGACGTGATCACTGCAGAACAGGCTGACATCAGTCCTGAACTCTCTAATTATTTCTCCTATATTGGTGAGCAACAGGTCCAGTAATGTTTCTCCTCTGATTGGGCTGGATTAAGAAGTTATCCTCTATGCAATCCAAGAGCCTCCTCGATCACTTACAGATTGCTGTGCTGCTTTACCAGCAGATATCAGGGTAGCAGAAATCCCCCAGCAGGATTGGAGCCTGCAAGAATGACGCTTCTCACAGTTGAAGTAAAAATGCTTCATCTTTAAGCTCAAGTGGCCTACAGTAACACCAGCCATGAGGTTTCTTTTGTTGGCTTGGTCTCTAGTTCTCACCCGTAAGATCTCAATCTGTTCATCTCTGTTTCTCAATGACAAATTTTTACATAGAGGACAACTGCCTCATGCCTCCTTCCTTGCCTGTCCTTTCTGGAGTGTTTACAGCTACTGATTGCAGTGCTCCAGTTGTGTGATCCACCCCATCATGTTTCAGCAAGAATGAATAGATTATAGCTTTCTAGTTATAGAGTGGATTTCAGCTCCTCCTGTTTGTTACTGGATAATACATATTGGTATAGACACACTTCAGCTGGGCTATCAACATTGACACCATTTCAGAGGAACATGCACAATTAATTTGAGACATTTTAGAGATGATATTAATTCATCTACAGACAAGAATACCAGACTTGGTAATTTAAAAATGTATCTGCTATAAACATCATTATCATTGTTATCCTCATCATGCTTTCAGTATTAAGCCTGATCTTTTACTCTGAATGAACTTTAGAAGATGGTGGAAATATTTGATGGACAAGATATGTGCAGAAATAAAATTTCTTTTTAATTTAAAAAGACAATAATTTCAAGAAATGTCAGAATGTAAAGTGTCAAACCATGTTTCAGCATAGAAGAACAATCTTTGCACTGTGTGGCTTGTCAGAGTTCTAAACAAATGTTCTGATATTGTTTACACTGAGAATGATCAATATTCATTGTTAATTATTACTAACAAAAAATCTAAAGGAATATCTATAAAGCTATAAGGCACTGAACATACACAGTACAGTGTAATAAAACTCGAGAAACTTCACTAGATAATTCACTGTTACAGAATGATCATTTTTAAACAGAAAGTATTATTTTCCAATATATAAACATTATATATAGATCCTCAAAATCTAAATAGAGCTTTCCTTATGGTCTAATTCCTGGCTTGTCTATATTCTTGTCAGTCAAGTTTCTGTCAATATTACACTCTGTGCTTTATGTGGAAAGCATCTATAGGTGCCTAAGTTTTACAAAAAGGATATACCAGTCAGTCAAGTGATTTTTACAAGTTACTGCTAGCATCTCAATGCTGCAAGATGCATCTGTAATATTTAAATGTGCTACTGTGCTGTCCTGTTACTGAAAAATTATCTCCCCTATGGAAAAATAGGCAAAGGGTGATCTGCCTAATTTTCTATGTGTTTCTACTGTACTGCTGCCCCAGGGAACAAGTCAACTATATATCGAATGTCATGTAGTTCTGAGTCAGGAGCTTGACTCCTTCTACAGTTAGAGGAAGTTGTGAAAAATCTGAAGAATACTATCACTCAAGTGAAGAATTTCCTTTTCTCCATTTACCATACAGCTTTAGGTGCTTTCAAAAAAACTCTTCAGTGTTCAATAAAAGGGTAAGATAGTAAAAAACAGAAGATGCCAAGGTGTGTCAGATTAGTATGCTGGTCACTCTCTGATAAATGACAAAACGAAAGGCCTGTGACTGGAGAGTAGCTAATCCCACTGAGTTAGGAGAACCAAAAATCAACTAAAAATATCACACTTCTTCCAGAATGGTGTAGTGAAGCTCTACTTTTTGTGCCTCTGACTATGTTTTAAGCAGAAGGTAAAGTTATCTGAGTTAATTAAGTGTCTTTAGATCATGTCTATCATGATCTAAAGTGAATAGAGATTTTTCATACTTCTGTACTTATCTCTGAATCATATTAAAGTGTAGGCAGTAAGCATCTAGCATGAGCTGTGATGCTTCTAAACACGGAAGAGTGTATATGAATAAGTGTTCAGGAAATGAAAACGAAGTGCCAATTAAATGTGAGTATCTCCAGGACCTGGCAGTCTCGCTTAGTAGGTGGGCTGAATCGTGTTCTTAAGTAAATTCCTGCCTACTTCATGTTCCATGTTAGGAACACTAACAGCCAGTCTGAACAGAGTGTCTAAAAATTTGCTTTTAGTTATGTCAGAATTATCTTAGGATTCATAAACTGACAACATATGATCTGGTCTAATATGATATATACTGTTAGGTTGCTTATCAACTCAACCCTTGTTTAGTTTCTGTGGATAATTAAAATAAATATAGGCCTCTTGTCTCTCTTGAAAGCAATCACAAAGACAGACCTCACTGTTCTGAGAGAAGGAAGGAATGGAGGTCCCAGTTGACTGTAAGATTGTAAACTTTTTCCCGATTTTCAAGAAGGATAACAGGGATGACCCTGGTAACTACAGGCCTGTGAGTCTCGCTTCTATGCCCAAACAGGCAAATATATAAACATATGGAAGAAAAGTAATTGCACGTACATCTATTTTTCAACAGTAATCAGCATTAATTCAGTCAAAAGTTACTAACACGGAAAGTCCTTTAATAACTAAAATATATTTATTTTATATAATAAATAGTAATTTCTATTTTATTTTTTTTGTAACAAATTCTTTAAGAACGTTATCTTCTATTTTATAAATCAAATGAAAAATGAGAACTTGTTAGGTTGGGCAGTTTTAGTACATGACATAATTGATTTGAATAAATAACAGAAATTTAAAATTAGTAAAATATCATCATAACAAATTAACTAGTAATTAATTTAAATTATTAATTAATAAATTATTAATGACATAGTTTTTAGTATCTTAACAGAATTGGCATGATTACTATGATTATTAAAATTATTAATGGTAGTAATATGTGTCAGTAATAAAGAAGGTCTACTACAGCTTCAAGATACAAGTATTTTGTCTATGAAGTCATGTAAGTTCCATCAGAATTTCATACTGCCAGAATAAGAAAAGTACCAAAGCTGAAACAATATTTCTTCAGCCAGTGAAATCATGAAAAACACAAAACACTTGCAGTACATCTCAACTGGAGTAATTGCTCCATCTTTGTCAGAAAATAAATGCATAAATTTGAAAGAAACCTTTAGACTTTTTCTTTAATTTCTTGATATTGGCACAGAAACCATATATAACACTAGCTTTTAATGAAAAATTATTTAAAATAAAAGTTTATCATGACAATGTAAATATTTAAGGGCCTGAGTTCTGATTCCCAATGCCCTGAATACTTGAATGCATATATGTGACCCAAAATGTAAGCCTCTATCGGGTGCTTCATGTCTAGGAATGCTTTGCTCACATAAAATTTTCACCATGGTTCCCAAATATGCCTTTTTTGCTAGAAAATGCCTTTATCCACCTCAATAATTGGTCTACTATCACCAACAAATATCTATATGCTAATGATGATGGAATATCTGAATAATCAAACTATAATTTCTGAGAGTCATGTATCTTTAGTAATGGTAAATTTCTCACAAGTTTGACATCCCCTTACAATCCTATTTGCAACAAAGTTCCTGATGCTTCCCACATTTTTAGTACTTGATTTGCAACATTCTTTGCTCCATTTTAAGATTTATCATAGAACCATCTAGCAACGATCAATATTTTCTCCGTAAAACAGGCTTTTCCCCTATTATATATATCATCTTTGTCTTGGATTGCTTCCCTCTTTTCCCCATTGATTTTTCTTCCGGGCTTACTTTATTGTATAGTTCTGTCATACGTGGTAAGATCAGTCCCTCTGCATTTCAAGTCAGGAGCATAAAATCTGGTACCTGTTGTCTGGCTGCTGCTTTCACTGTAGCATCAGCTAAGGCATTTCCTTGGGCAACCAGATTATCTTCCAGGGTAGGGATCATGCAGCGTATCACTAATATTTGCTCTGGTAAATATATGGCCTCTAGTAGTTTCCTTATCTCTTTTCCATTTGCCTTTTCCCGTGATAATCAGAAATTCTCTCTCACAGCATTCCTGTACTATGACACATTCCAAAAGCATATCATGACTGAGTATAAATATTTTCTCATTTTTACCTTCTTTTGGCACTTGTGTTAGGGCTATCAGTTCTGCTCTTTGTGCACTTATTTTTGCTGGTATTCTCAGACTCCTTCATGATCCGCTACTGCATATCTATTCACATATCCCATCCTGGTAATAAGAGGATCCATTCATATGTAAAGTTAAATCAGAGTTCAACCTGTGTTCATCTTTTAAATCCTCTCAAGGTTTACTAGTAGACGTAACGACTTTCTCACAGTCATAGTGTGGTGTACTATCCTCTGGCAACAGCAAAAGTGTAGCAGGGTTTAAGGTATTGCGGCTCTTTAAAATTGTATTATCTGCCATCAATAAAGTAAGTCCATACATATGAGCACATTGTAGAGATAGGGTCTGAGTGGCATATAGTTTTAATAATATTTCTACTTCATGTGACACAAATACTTATAAATGATGCCCTAAAATCAAAGGACAGCTACCATCTCAGCTACTGCTGCTACTGCTCTAATACACTGAGGGGTACAACAGGCTTTAACTTAGCTGAACAATATGGTATGGTCCTCTGACATGGTCCCAGTTTCTGTGTAATCACTTCACTGGCTACTCCCTTCCTTGAGTGAGTATACAAATGAAGAGAAATAGTCTAGCAAGCTTAATGCTGGAGCAGTCATTAAAGATCTCTTTACAGTTTCAAATGTCTGCCTTCTTTCTGGGCCCCACAACAGGGGTTCTAATGCTTCCTGTCTTGTAGCTTCAGTTAAGGGCTTAATTAACTTTCTAAGTCCCAGAATCCATGGCCTACAGAATCCCACTTGTCCTAAAAATCCTCTTAACTTCTTCTTTGCTACTGGCTGGGGTAAGTTAACGATTTTCTCAATTCTCTCCGGATCTATTAACCTCTGCCCTTCTTTTGAGATAAATCCCAAGTATTTTGCTTCTCTTTGGCACATCTGTAACTTAGATGGAGAAGCATGATATCCCTTTTCTGCTGATTTTGTATGTAAGTTTACAATTATCTTTCAAATCATTTGCTAATCATCCACATTCTGCACTAATACTGAATTTCTGGGTAGTTGTATATCTTTGAAATCGGTTTTCAATATTCTTGCAGAGCCCTATGGCAATCTTGTCAAAGTTAACTCTTTCCCTTCCCAAGGGAAAGTAAAAAATATTTGCTTTCCTCTTCAATTGGAACACTAAAAAATGAAACTGTTAAATTTATAACTGTAAAAGGTTTTGCCCGGTGTGAATTTTTTAATAAAATGGTTGACAAATCTGATACTGTAGGATGTGATACTACCACATGCTCGTTATTTTGCCCTAAGTCCTGTATGAATCTATATTCTGGATTACCATCTTCACCAATTCTATTTTTGGTATACAACAGTATCGGGTTATTACATGACGATCCACATTCTTGTATAGTAGCATCCTTTAAAAATATTTTTTTTTTTTTTTTTAATTCTAGAGCATATTTCACTTGGGATCAGATACTGTTTTACTTCTGGTAGAACATGTTGTTTGTCTTTGTTCTCACAGTTTGTGCTGACTTTAATAACCCTACACCTGTACTGGTATGGCTCCATAATTATTTTGAAACCTCCTTCAGTCTAAGGGTATTTCTATTTCATTTCTGATTACACCTTCCTTCTTCTTTTATCATATTCATTCCCATAATAATTAAATCTACCCCTTCTGGTGCTAGCAGGTCTATTCCCAAGAGACATATTGGTGAATCTTCAGCTATTAGAGATTTTCCTCATTTGCTTCCTCACCACACCCTGTACAAAAAACTTTATCCTTTATATGAGACCCTTCAGGTACAAAATTACAGAGTGATAAGGCTGTGCCAATGTCAACCAAACATTTTATTTCTTTAACATCAGTTTCCCCATTATAACTTCCTCTTGATCTGATTTTGTTTTCCAGAAGGAGTACATAATCAGTAACTCTGGTCTTTCTTCTAGTCACTGGGAGTTTGCTCAGGGATGCTGACCAAATAGATGTATTCATCCATCTCCCCTCATATGAGGGCACAGAGGACAGTTCCATAGGAAATGTCCCAGATTCGTACAGAAATAACATTAAAAATTCTCCCGTGGGTGCTTCTGCTGCTGACCTGGCATGAGATCCACATTGATAGGTTGGTATGATCCCATCCTCCCTCTTCCCTGGGAAGTCTACTATCTGTCCATTCCCTGCAATTTTTTTGCCAACACTACAGCCAACAAATTTACTTCCTGTTCTTTCAACTTCCTCTTCACCTTCTGTTCCTCTGTCTTCTCTCTTTCCTTCCATTATATACAAACATGGCTATACTCAGTATTTTTGTAAACTTCCTCTCTGCTAACCCAGCAAATATTTCTTAAAATATTTTTTGAATGTCTGGAGTTGCCTGATTCATGGATACACAGATGGCCAGTGCTTCAAAAAAACTCTGAGAGTTCATCCCTCCATATTTTAATAAAGTCTGTCTGAATCTTCCCTAGTAATCATTGGAGTGCTAGTCCAGTCTCTGCTTGCATTACCATGCCTTTGTCCAATTCACTCCCATCTCAGCACACACCGTAGAGTGCTTCTGCTAGATGTTGTATGGCTTGTTTGCCTGCTGATATAACATTTGTATCATTAAAAACTGAAATTGGACTTTTCATTGACCAGGGATAGTGGTTGCAAAATGCTAATATTGGTATAGCATTTGGTGGAGCCCTCAGTCACGTAGCAGCAGGATTTGGTACTGCTTTCAAAGACATAGGATAAACCTTGCAATTTGAGGAGGTGTCAGGGGAACCAAGACCAGGAGCAGGCAAAATGTCTGCAGTAGGTAATAAAGCAGCTGCAGTGTAGGAAGAAGCATTTTCTTGATTTCTGATGTGAGCCCGAAGTCACCAGCCATCACTCACTTTCCAATTTTTGTTTTAGGTTTTTCCTTACACAAGCTCAATTATAACATAAATAACAATAATCTATTAAATCTTGGTAAGAGTCCTCTAAAGACTTCCTCAGATACATTAGTCAAATCTGACTAAATATTCCACAGCCTGACCATGTATCTTGTATGTCTCTTCTCTTCCACGTATTTTTTCCCAGTTTTGGGGGATTTTGGGCTAGGATGTCCCCTTATCTACTTTCATCACATTCTCCATTCTTACCTTATTTAGGGGGCTCAAACCCTTTTCACTTAAGAAAATGGAGTGTACAGACTCAAAATCTACCCCATTGGAATGTAGGGACTTGAATCCCACATCCTTTCCAATCTCTGTTTCAAAGTCTAATCTCTTCCTGAAGTCTCCCACTCCAAAGTACTCAGGTGAACTAAGCAATCTTCCAGCAATGTGGAAGGTGAACTCAGCCATCTGCCAGCAATGTGGATGTTTGGGTCCCATCTCAGTCACCATCTGTTATAGAAAGGCCCAAAGACTCTCCCACTGAGTCATGAGGCTCAGACTGGATTCTCTTGCTTTCTAAGCTGTCTCTCAGAGGAGAGTCTAGGTGCAGCTGGATCCAGTCTTAGCCTCAGATTGTAAAGAAGAGTTTGGACCCTAGGCTCTGCCACAGAGTCAGTTTATTTCAGCTCAAGATGGGTGCCTCCAGCAAGGGGCCCCAAACAAAGAAATCCCTGGGCAATTATAACTTTACCATCTAAGTTCCCCTCCCATGATGCAATGATTCAGTTCAATGGTAATATTTTAGTCTGGGATGTCTTTTTTTTTTTTTTTCATTGGATTCTTTTTCTGTCTCCAGGCTTCTTTTTCTTATCTTGAGGATGCAGCTTCTTTTGACAGATGGGACTACATTATTTTTCACAGGATGCAGTGCCTCAAGGCCTCCTAGTATATAAGTTCAGCATAAGTTCATTGCGTGTGGCCTAAAGCTTCAGTAAATCTGGCTCTAACGCTAATCAAAGCAAAAAAAGCTTCAATTCAACCTAATTTTAAGTGATTACAAAACTAGTTATAATATTCTATGAGTAAATTATTTTAATCCCCAACAGCCTGTTAGGGGAACAGAGGCTTTCTCTGAAATGGTAGAATCTCGACATGGGTTTGAAGTGCTATGGCTTTAGATCTTACCTTCAACCAAACTAATGGGCCTAAAACAGAAGGAAAAACTATATTCCTAAGGGCCCATAGTTGTAAAACTGAACTGTAGAGCTTAAGGACAGAAGGGTTTAAATATGAAGTTGCATCCTACTGTCCAGCTACTTCTCCAAACACAGGAAGTTTGTTATAGGGGTAAATGCGATGAGATTGTTTTCGCTTTTCTGAATACTAGTTTCAGTTTAAGTAAAGTAAGGAAAACCTTTTAACTGGCAAAACCTGATCAGTTCTGGGTTTAGTACTCTGTTTCTGCTTATGCCCAGATGCATTTGTGACATTCATCTCCCTTGTATATGTTGATATGACAGGACATCAGAGCTCCAATGAAGCAGTAACAGAGTATCATGTCAGTAATTTGACAGATCAAAGACTCTACATGGGCTCTGCAAGGATTCTGTAGTAATGAAGAAACCTCCATTCATTTTTCTCTCACATATACATACTCATATTAGCTTGTTCAAAGTTTGTTTAGTCTCTGTTACGACTGTAATGATGGTGCTGGAATCCAGTTTATTCTGTGTAGATTTCAAGCTGTCATTATAATTAAATCTTTTTTTTAGATCATGTATAATTTCAGACAAACATTATTCTTTACATTAGAGAATAAAACACTTATACTGAGTCACGTTTATTTAAAAAAATAAAATAAATAATGAACATATCAAGTTGTATTTACATATAATAAATAGTTCGAAATTGATGACAATGAAAACATGCATCTTTAAATTAAAGCTCTAACATTCAGCTGAGCACTGCCCTTGTTTAGTAGCAGGAAAACTTACCTTGTTGGAGACTGCTATCAAAGGCTATCACTTCAGGGATTTGCACACTATCAAAGGCAGGATTTAACCCTCTATTCATATCTCTGATGTATCTAGTGCTGCAGAGAGCATTCAACATTGTGTGATGTCAAACTGACAGTGCTTCTGTGAGTGCAGGAATATAAGTGTTCATATAACATGTAGTATGACAAGACATAGCCAGTGTCATAACTCCTAGTGATCTTACCCACTCTACAAGGCAAATTTTTGTCTAGAAATATAATCCTTCCATCCTTCATAGGTTTATGTTCTTCACAGTTACTGGCTCCTGTTTCAGCTCATAGGATTCAAGCCTTGTGGTAAGATTGTTAACCAAGTTAACACGTTCATTAGAAGCTTTGTGTATCACACATTTTTAAGGCAATCATTTCTTCATGGAATTCACTCTTCACTGAGGTATCTGCTTCATTGCTCTTATTATATATAAAGTAATGGTTATTGGCTTCCAGACACTCTAACACTTCTTAATTTCATGTTAAAAATATGGATATTCCGTTAAGCCCTTTAAAGATTGTGAAAGATGCAAGTTCAAAAACGTGGCTATAATGCTATTGCTCTAAAAAGTGTAGGAACACAAAACAACAGTAAGATATTATTAATTTTATGCAGCATTGTCACTGATATAGTGTTTTAAATACATCTTTTCTTTAAAGATACAATAATACTTCTGTGAAACTAGCACTTACTATACATATTACTTGAGCTGTGAATAAAAAAATTTATTTCACAAAATAATTAAGGTCCCATAACATTCTTTTGTTTTGGAGATATTTTTCTAGAGGCGTTTGTTCCCTTGCAGTAGGGGTAATCTGACTGTCAATACAAAATGAAGAAAATGACATCTCTTGGAAATGTCTGTAGGAGTTAATTAATAAACTGGTGAAAATGTGTTTGAGAAATAACATATTACACTGGGTTTGGTGAATAAATGAATTTTTACATCATTGTCTCATAAAGTGGCATCAATATAAGTTACATCAACCACGTCATGGGTCAAGATACAGACATGAAGACCACTTAGTAATTACCATCACAGGCAAAACAGACTCAACTTTGGTAAAATTAATTCAACTTACTGGAAATTAAAATTACGAAAGGAGGATGAAACAACAAAATGAGATTAAACCTTGAAGAAGGTAGGATAAAGCCTCCAGAGGAAAAATAATAATGATTCTGGTCAGGCTGTATCTGGAATATTGCATTTAGTTCTGGGCATCTGACTTCTTGATATGTTTAGAAAAATTGAACGGAAATGATTCAGAGGTTAAAGAAATTATCTTATTACAAGATTATAAGGATTAATATTATATATTTCCAACCAAGACTTAAGCTCAGCCCTTGATTTCGTTTTGTACATTTATTGTGCCATGTTTATGTACGTCACTGATTTACAGGAAGTGAAAAGGACAAGTCTGGTACGTAGCCTGGACTAGCAGCATTAACTGAACAACTTTTAATGGTTAAATAATGACAACAGAATACTGTTATTATCTAAGGAATTTCATTTGCAAGTCATGGTTAAGATGCCAGCTTATCACATGACACAGGGACAACATATAGTATCATTACCTCTCTCACAATAAGATACTGCTCAAAATTGTAATATTACACATGGTTTTTGATTCAGTCTCTTTATCCAAATACATTTGAAAAAGTCTATGGTGTTCATATTGTAAAAATAACAGTTTTTAAATCATGGAACTTAATGGAAGAGAAGGTGATTTTGAGAAACAATTGCAATTAGAAATAGGCTAGAGAACTTCTAAATTCCAGACCAGGCCTTGAATTCAAATATCATCCACATCTCATCTACATATGTGACTGATAAAACCCAGTTACAACTTGGAATTTTCTTCAAGAGGTGCCCAGTAAGAATAAATGAACCTCCAGTGTTCCTGTGTGCATTTTGTATACCCAATCACATAGATATAAATGTAGCCTCAAAGTACTGGACAATGAAAAATGACAAAGCATGTTGGGGAAAGTCAAGAAGTTGAAATGTTACTCCTCTGGGCTGGTTCTGGGTGGAGAAACAATGTTAGCCAATACTTTAAGATATTTTTTGGTTCATTTTTGACATTTTAACTCTTTTTCGGGAAGTCTAAAGCAGCAGGTAAAAAGGTGCAGTTTACAAAAGATGTTACTGAACAAAATATTTAAGAGCTTGCCAAACATAGTTCTTTGGTCTATTCTCAGTGATGCTTTGAGACTGTATTCAGGCATCACATCAGTTACTGGGCTTTATATTCTTCCTTGTACATGAACTTTTCTCATTCCCTCCAAGGACTGCTAGAAATTGGATTAGGGTTTAACCACAGCCTTCAATTTCAAGGAAGGTATTTTTGACAAGCAGAGTGGAGAAAGAGAAGTATTCTATATCTTTTTGGGAAAAAGACTCCTCAGAGAGGAACAAATACAGCTGAATCACTGGTGTGGATCCTGATCTCAGATGTACAAATGGGCAGAGGTTTCAGAGAGTGCCTCTGATTGACAGTGTCTGATTTGTTTGCATAATTTTCCTGTACGGTGACAGCGACAGAGCCAGAATGACTGTTTCAGAGACTGCAGTGAGAAGCTGAATGAAGGATAGGAAGAGTTAAAGAGGAACTGGACCAGCTTGCAGATCACAAGGTAACAGAGACATTTCTGTGAGAAATAGTAATGGATCAGTCAAACCTCAGATATTAGAAAGAGTCTTTCCATGAAGAAGACAGTGTCTGCTGCAACCCAAAAAAGCCAAATTATGGCTGAAATTGAGCAAAGTAGGATGTGCCTGCAAGTATGCAGTCAACAGGGGCAGATTGCTTTTAATCCCTTTTATAGTCTCACATAGTCACTGCAACATTTCTTTATTTAAAAAAAAAATAAAAAAAGCACATTCTGGTGCTAAAGATTTAGCATTGTAACCTGAAGACCTAAAGAGGAATAGGCAGAGGTCATAGTGAGTTGTCAAGGCTACTGAATTTGTTGCTAGGAAGAGTTTGATGTTAGAGCTGGTTTTTCCATCCTCTTAGGTCTTAGGGCTGTTTGTGTATTTTTCTTTCCTGCCAGTTGTCTCACTCTGGTCCATGAAACAAAGGACTATTTTTTATCCAGCAGGGAGGTCCTTAGTTTGTCAGACTCCTGCTGCAGGCAGTAGTAGCTGCAGCTACAGAATGACAGCCAGAATTCACTTTAACATGAGATAATTATCACACATTGTGTTTTTGTAACAGTAAAAATTGCACCTGCTAGGCTATACTTTGGAGGAAAAATTATTTTTAAATTACTCTTAATTGGGAGCACAAGCACCTGAGAGAAGCCTGTCTGATCTCCTGATAAGGCTGAGTACCTTTTTCATGGATCAAAGGTTATCAGAGAGAAAAAAGAACAATATAGGGGAGAAATAATCCATCTCTGTAATTTGCTTTCAGCAACTGAAGTGGACTGGTAAATGTTTACACTAGGATAACAATGTGGCAAATTGAAACTCTGCTTTTATGAAGTCTGATGCATTCCCAGAGATTCTCTAAGTTATACTACTGTTATTAGAGCTTAGCTTTTTAAGGAAAACATCCCTTTATCTTTTTTTCCCCCATTTTTTTCTTTTTTTCACTTTTTTTCCTTTGTTTCATTCCCCTCTGAGGTAATCTCTGAGCTTTAACATAAAACAATATTAAGTAAAGGAACTCAGTGCAAAGACTTTCTTGCATCCGTTAACAACTGTTATACCTGTTACAAGTTTAAAGTGAAAAGTTCAAATGTATGGTAAAAGTTTGGGAAAGAACACTTTACTGGTACAGGTTACATCAAGATCTAGTACGCCTTGGTTCCCACCATCATCATCAACCCATGTTGCTTAAGATCTGATCTCTGATGTTCACAAGGAATTCATTACACACAAATTTTGGATAATAAATAAAAACAACTGATATTCTTCACACATATCCCTTGAAGTTTTTTGACACTACTGAAAGTATATGTAAGCTTAGCTGTTGCCCTCCACATACTCTGTCTTCACTAGCAAAATTGATCATGGCGCAAGTCACTTATTTTATAACCACATATGTTCTACAGCCCTTGTGTCTGGTAATCAGGTAAAATTAATATGAATATCTCTTAACCATTCATGATAACTAGTCACACTGCTTACCTGCTGTAGTCCTGAACTGTGCTATCATTTGCTTACAACTAACAGGACCTCTCTTAATTATTGTCTAAACAGTTCTTATGGTACCGAATATGCATCTGGCTGTTTCATGACTTTTAATGACAAACTTGAGCCTGATCTCGTTTTTCTTTTATTATTCATTTTTCCCTGCTACATAATAAATTTAACTCTTAAGAGTAGAAAGGAATCATCAGAAAGATTAAACTATGAAGAACAAACACAATCACTATTATTAATGAGAACAAGAAGGGTCTAGTCCTGATGAATATTCTGAATACTTGTTTTAGGTAAAATTTTCTATATCTTCAAGCAGTAATGTGGAACTATGCTTATCTCAGATGCAAGTAATAATTCTGCATGTCTCCCAGGTCAATGCCATCTTCCTGTTAGCTTCTCTAAATCTATGGAAATTCCTCGTTTCTGAATGTTCAGTTCTGTAGGCAACCTAGACCTGTATTTCTACAGAGTAGGCACAAGTTGCACAGATTTTTACTATTCCTAGCTTGAGAACTTCAAGAATGATGACTATAACTTTTCTGCTGGAAAAAAGAAAAGCACAAAGTTTTACAACAAAGTGCATCCTGAAAACAAAACAATCAACTTCCCCACCTACTGACTCCCATGAAATTTTGAAAAGGAGGATAGCTAGTCATGTAATTTATCTGCAAGAACCTTGTACCTGAATTAGTTTCTATTGGGTGTCCTGTTCTGTCTGTACAGAGCCACTCACAACTTGCCATTGCACCAGTGGGTGTTCTCCATAGGCTGCAAGATACGAAGAAGATAGGCTGGAGAGGACAAGCATTTCAAGTGAAACAAAAAAACCTGAATATCCCCATACTAAAGAGATGACAGATTTGAAGTTTACTTCTAGCTAACAAGAGTTACGTTCACAAAAGTGAATGTCTTTTCTACCTTCAAGTGTGTATGATGCCTCAATTGATGCTTCAATTGTTAGAATAGTAGCAGCAAAATATTGTACATTGAAAGGGACTCTTGGAGGTGTTTAAGTCCCCAGGGTCAACTTTGAAGGTAGTTCCAGCTTTAGAATTAGATCAAGTTGCTCACTATCCTGTCCACTTGAGTTTTGAATGGATGCAATTGAGGGTGGAGATCCCACAAACTTTTTGTGCAGCTTTTTCCAGTATTTGCCTACCTATCCTAATTAAAATAAATAAATAGAGAAATAAATGCAATCTTGATATCTGGCTGCAATTTCCCTTGCTGGAACTTTTATTTGTTGGCTTTTGCTCTTTTGTTGTATACCTCCCATTATGCATTTACAGGCAGCACTGTAAATCTTCTTCTCTTAGAACTGAACAAATCCTTCTGTCCTATTTTCTTATTACAGATTATGAGTTGCAGATCCTTAATGATTTCAGCCACTTTTCATTGTACTTACTCCAGTTTACTGGTATCTTTCTTGTACAGGCTAGTTTCAAACCGGACAGAGTACTCAGATATGGTCTCACAAGTGCTATATAGAGAGGAATAATTACTTCCCTCAATCTGCAATATTCTTGTTAATATAGCCCAGCATGTAACTGGCTTTTCCTGCATGGGCACATCCATGATTTTTCAATTGATTGTCCAACAGAACTCCAATGTTATTTTCTGTAGAAAGACTTGATGCACAGCTGACACTCAGGCTGTAGTATTGCAGAGGTTTTGTGGGCACTGCAAGTGACTGACCACCAACTACACTTCAAATCATTGACCACTACCCTTTGAACCCAAGGAATTCAGTGAGTTTTCTACCTGGTTTACAGTTTTCCTCTGGATCTTTCAGTCCAGTGTAACCCACGCTGTTGCTAGCTGACAATTCATGGTTGCTAAGGAATGTTCTTTTCTCTGTGGAAAAGCATATAATCATTTTGCTTTATTCCCTTTTATTGCAGCAGCCTGTTTGTTCTTTTTTCTCTTGACATCTGTACTTGTCCTTGGCTACCTAACTTAGACTACAGGAGTTGAGTCTTCATAAGAAAGAAGACATGTTTACTTTCCTCTCTCATCTTTTGCTACTATACAGATATTTTTTTCTGTAAAATTGAATACCCCTATCTCACTTCATCACTTGGGATGATGTTGGTGATCAGAGATTCTACTGCATAATGAGTTGAGTGATACGGGTTTTAATTGAAGAAAAGAAATAGGGATATGGGTCAGACTTACTGCCCTAGGTGTAAAGCAGAGAAGCCAATAGTGACTGAAGATTTTTTTCAAGTCAGCAATGAAGTGTGGCTTCTGATTGTGACTATGTTTGTTCAGTCCTGCGGCTCCAATTTTGGACAGAAAGAGGTGAATCAAGGAACATCAGTAATACTTTTGACCCATTGCAAGCAGCCTTAATGTTGGATAACAATACAATAGTCAATGCCACTCCAAATCAATTAAATAATTTTTTCTTTTAAATCCAGAAGAGGTAAATTAATCTGTCTTGATACTTCAAGTGCTTGAAGAGTAACTGAATTTTTACAAGAAAAAACAACCTTTGCAGTGTCATTTCCCAGTCTGCCAAGAATGCTAATCAGCTATTTTGAATGCATGTTCCATTTAGCTGAAATTCACCAAATGCACTTCTGATTCTCATTCAAGGGTTTGTTCTAGTTCCATGTCTATTTGCACTTTCTGTGGGCTTCTTATGTTGCTGGAGAGAGATCAAATGAGAATTTGTGTGTATGATAGAATTATTCAAAGTCCTATGACAAGGTATTTTGGACAGGAGCATTCTTAAACTCAGATGCACTTGTGCATGGTACGGGACTGAGCCATGGCCTCAGAGTGAGGATATTGGGATGAACTGATTTCTTTAGTCCTGACAATATCCAAGTAAGGTGTATAATAAAGCCTAGAAAGGATCCCAGGTTAGAAGAGTTAACTGAAATGCGGATTTATTGGGTTCAGTGTATTCAAAGTAGTGATCTCAGATTTCTTGGTAGAGGCTAAGAGAGGCTTACATCTACACAGATTATATCTGTCAGTACAGTGTGATTATGTGACTATCATTTTGCATGGACCTGTTTTCAAAGTGTGAGGTCTAGCTATGTTCTCAGAGAAAGAGAAAAAAAATCCCATAAGACAGAAATGTAAATTCAAGTAGCTTCCTAGTTTGTTTATGGCACACTATTTGCTCCACTCACCTTTAGATTTTTTCAACATGAGGAACTAGGAGAGGTTCCAATTTCCTTCTCTTTCAATAATCTAGCCATTGTTCCTGAAGTTATTGTTATTCTTTTCATTAACGTAGTTGTAGTTTTCTTTTCCAATCCACAAGTCTCTCCCACTTATTCCCTTTCTACTCCCTGTGGGGGCAGAAGGGATAATAGAGATTGTGGCCAGCCCAACCCTGATCCTTGAGAGTTCCATTAGACTGCAATGTGACAAGTCCAATATTAACATTTCTAAACCCAGATTTATCATGTCATAAGATAGGGCTCTAGATCATGCGTAAATACACCTTGCTTGGACTGATATTTTATTTGTGAAATTATCTCTGTTCAAAGTGGATGCAAACATGTTGTTTAAGACATAAATCCCAAAGATGTGAGAGAATATTATGAGTGAATTTCTCTGAGAAATTTTTATTCTTTGATTTCCTGGAATGTCTCAATAAACATGTACATAAGCTTGTCTAATAATAAAATAAGTGTTTTTTCTTGTAAACTCCACATTATTTAACCTTTGGCAGGTAACTTTGTTTCTGGATAAACTAATGTACTGCCTAAACCAATGGAGTCCTGATCAAAGACTAGAGTTCTGTGATGCTAATATAAAACTGATAAATACACTGTAAAACATAAATGGTGTGGCAGCATAGAAATAAGGTGTTCAAACACTATTTTATTTCTTTCATATTTTCTTATATTCGAATTTTAAAAGCTGGCAGTAATGACAGTTCAAGGGGGTCTCAGTTTTGGAAAATATTATTTTTGTAATTACTGTAATTATGACCTAGTTTCATGACAGTTATTTGCAGGATTTGAGAAATATTTTTATGTGTTCTAGAGAAGTGTTTCTCAAATTCCTTTCATGTGAATTATCCCAATGCTACTTCTGAGACTGTGTATGCAGTCTATTCTGTCATATTCTAAATTAAATGTTTATTTGAGACACTTCATTTAAACTGTTTTGATTTTCTCCTCAGTTGTTTCAGTTAAAAAATTAATCATGCAGTCATAGCTTGGATGTCTTCTATGGCAGAACTGTTCTCATTTGTGCTTGAATGCAGTGATGGAGAGTAGATATTTCAAACTAAAAAGACAAATGAGCAAAATTAGTTTGCCAATCCATAGCAGAACCATAGTGTAATAGATGAGACACAGGAAGAGTGCTTAGGAGAAATCTTTAACTATTCTGGTTTATAGAAAATTTTGTTCTGCCAAGGCAGAGAAAAACATTCACTGGAATGAGAAAACCTTGTTTTAAGTACAGGTGATGTGAATGTTTTATCTTCAGTTGCTATGAAATTAATCATATATACTTCCCCAAAAAACACAAACTAAATCAAAATAAAATCAAACAAGCAAACATACAAACAAAAAAAAGAGAAGAGTTCTTTCAAAAAAGAAAAGAGTTTCTAGAATAGAGACTTGCTACTTCTGTTATAATGGTTATGGTTAATGTTGAATGTGATCTAAACAGCCTGAGCACCTCTGGCTTCCTTACACTCATTTAATGTGGTTTAACTCATGGTTTGCTTGTTGTTGTTTTTTCTGCTGCATTAAAAACCAAGGGAAAAAAAACAACAACAAAAACCCAAACCAAATCTTACTTGATTAGAGAGCAGCTTTCGAATTGCAATAATTTCTCTGCTCTCAGAATTTTCTCATATGCTCATCTCCCTTGTCCTAATAGCCTATCTTCCTTACCTGATTGAAACCAGCATCCCTCCAGCTATATTTTCATTTTGTTTCCTATTCTTCGCTGTGTTTATGCAGAAGACTTTTTGGTTTACCTTATATAAATAAGGAAGTGATTGTGTTCTGAGAAATGTGGAATCATGTCTTTCTATACTGATTGACCTGTCTGTCAGATAAGATATTTGCAATGCTGTCAGACATATTGTCATTCCTTTAATTTACAAGGAGAAGCACATATTAAAACTACTAGCTCATATACTCACAGGTATCCATGAAAAAAGTGGTCAGCATTTATAGGAGCTCAGTTTTATTTCTATGCATTATTTCACAGTCTCAAGTCAGGCATGGGATTTGGTGATAGTTGTGTTTGGATGAGTACAGACCAGATAATTGGGTAGGGACTTTACCTCTGTAGATGAAAAATGTTCTTCAGCGGAGTGAAATAGTTGGATTAATTTGATGGTTCTGAATTCTACCTTCATTCATAACTTAAACTCATTGCAGATTTTTTATCTTGGCTATTGTAAAGCCACCATCTATGTTGGCAGTTTGACTTAAATATTGTCCTTTACAGCCTCATTGGTTCTATGGATGGCTGGAATATCAGGTTGTCCAGTCTGTTCCCTCTGGGTGTTTCCTCACTAATTTTAGCATTCTAAGTTCCCCTGGCTGTAAAGAAGACATAAGATGTGTGTATTCCTGGATCAACCACAACAGATGTAATATTCTGCTCCAAATAGCAGTGATCATGCGCAAGATTATTTGAGAGGGGCCTTAAGCAGCCTTGATCATATAGTTTGCTTCTCTCTTCTTTTTAACGTTCCAGGTTTTTCAGCATCTCAACCCTGCAATTTTTCCCAAAGAAACAGCACAAGCCATGTTTTCCCCTTCGATATTGGCCATTGTTCTGTTGACTTTGTAACCTTATTTGCTATCTGAAGTATCCTTTCTCTGATAATTCTCCCCTCATTCATCAGATAACCAGTTACCAGCAACTGTTAACTAGAAAGCCTCTTATGTGTTCTGTAGTGTTCTGCTCTTTCTATGTTGTTATCTTCTTAGTGGTTCCATAGTTAGATATTTTTCTGTTTGTAAAATCTTGAAATTCCTTTTTTATGGCATCAGATGTTGAGATTAACCACCTGTATGGGTACACAAACTATTACACAGAGATAGTAATTGTTCCTACTGTCCCCATTCACTTTTTGATTTTGAAAAACTTTAATAGGAGAAAAATATTTTTATTCCCTTTTATCTGCTCATTATTGGATAAAATGTCAACATTTCTACACATTCTGAAACTTCACTGACATAAAACAGAAAAATTAATTGTCATGGAATATACTACTGATATTTATTTGGCTCATATTGAAGAAAATTTATGCAATGTTTTCTGGAGTTACTTAATAATCATCATTCCTTATGTTCATGAAGAATAAATTCTAAATTCTGCTACTTAAAAAAGCATATAAAAGTCCTTGTCCTTTTTCCTTTATCCCCAAACCAACACATATCTGAAGTGATTAGTCTGAAGTGCATTTCAACAGCTGAACGATGACAATTTCTCTTGTATAAGAAAACCTTAATTTGCTGTCATCTAATAAGGGAGTAGGTCTTGATTTAAACACCAGTGCATAAGTGTTATACTTAAAACGCCTTGGTTTGCTTGGAATATCAGAAGGTACCTATATCAAGAAATAGATCTAATTAGGAGATTGTGTGATAAGCAGCAACAATTTAATAAAGGATTAACTATACCTTCTAAAACAGTAATCCTCATTATTATGGAAGAAATACTCTTGATACTAAAGTAATATAAAATTCAGTGTGAAGGAATGCTCAAAGGCAGTCGTTGAAACAATGTATGATTGTATTTACAAATATAGTTTATTTTCTTTTAGACTGGTGGATATTGCTAGTATTGGCTATACTGATAGTGAGAAAAGAGTGTTCTGCAAACATTTTGTCTCTGGAATTTTCTTAAGTGTTTCACCTAAAAGGGGCTCTAAGCAGTAGATTGTATTCTTGCTTTTTTTTTTTTTTGTACAGTCTTAAAATTTTCAGCTGCCTAGAATCAAGAAGAACAAATACTTTAGTGCAATTTTCTGAATGCACTTTAACCTGAAAGTCTGTTAATTATAATGAGATTTATTAGCTATGTGTATTATCACCTTCAGATATCTCCTTTGACCTTGCTACATGGCTCCACATTGATTATACATCAGCAGAACCACAGCTGTGAGGATTATTGTATTTTTTTTGTCCGTACTGAAATATATGGTTGTTCACAGCTTGCTACTAGAATAACAGTAATAAATTAAAACATATTGGCATATATATTACTATTAATTTTGACACATAAAATGCTAATCTCTAGACAAGTGCATTCAAAGCAGTAAGACATTCTGAAGTTCTGCTTCTTGTTTTTTGGTTTATGATGATTCAAAGACAACTGATGATGAATTAAATATAGAATAGTTGGTTCAAATCATAACTGTAAGGATTCATAGAAAATACAGTATCTGTAAGAGGCTAGCATGTATTTTTTTTTAAATGTCTCAACTGCAAGTGTAATTTTGATGGACAAGAACAGTACATACTTTGTGTGTATAGTGCATTGATAATATTCCTCAATATAGCTTATCAGCATTTCTGCAACCAATCCCTGTGACTGTGGAACTTTTTGTACCATGGAATAAACTGTGGGTTTTCATGGCTCTTCATCAAATACTCACAGACAATAGTTCTCAAAACATTTCCATTGTCAGATGAAAGATGTGGCAAGAACTCGTGTTAAGATGAATAAACCATGTACTTTTAGAGGTGTTTATGGAAACTTCTCCATCTGATGTTTATAATGAGGATGACTTTAATAGAAGAGAAATTTTTACAACATAATCCACTATTCAGCCTCTGCCAATCCAGTAACTCCATAACTGAGTGCTAGAAGCAGCACAGATAATCATCACATAGCTCAAAAAGGTATATAGAGGAAAATGCAGTGATACACTACTATTTGTGGTCAGATATCTTCTTGTTTCTTTAAAAACACTATAGCGTAAGGAGAAGACCAATCAATCTCATTTACCTGGCTGTTTAGGCTCATGAGCAGAAAGTATATCCCACATGTCACAGAAGAATCTAATGATAAATATTCAGTATCCATGGCCATGATTAGAGCCTGAATCTCATTTATTCCTGTATCAGTGAGCCAAAGTTTACTTGACTGGACCAATCTCAATACATCTCCATTTCACAGAAATGACAGTCCTCAACAATAATATGCTGTGGATTTGTTATGGCAATCATACTTTATTTAAGTAATCAGCTAATTCACCTGTAATGTAAATTGCTTTATCTGAGTGTCACATTTCATGCAAAGTGCACTTCCCAGGTAGGAATGACAAAGTAGGCTGTACTCTTCTATAGTTCAGCCTCTTTGAAGACAACTATTTCAGTAGCAAGAGTGTAAGGAAGAAAGAAGTTCCTTCCAGTATCACACCAGGAAACATAAGAATCAGCAAAGCTGAGAGATAATAGCCTGATGCAGAATTTCCCATGCTTACAGCTATCATGATTTGTCATAATCTTTACAAAAACTAAGCTCAAAACCAACTATGATTTTCATTCGCAGGAAATTCAGAAGCTATTTTTTGTAGTAATTCTTACCTACACTAGTTCTTTTAAAGGCTAATAGCCATAAGAGGGAACTAAATTCTAGTTAGACATTTCATAATTTCTAACCATTTCAAAATAAATGACAGACTGAAAGTGGGAATTCTAATGGCTTGTTCTACACAAAAGACAAAAGTGCATTAGATAGAAGGGTGTATTCAATGTCATATTTTGTACTTATCTCCAGCTGAGAGGAAAACAAAGACTTTTTACAGAGCTATTCAATAAAAATAAATTATATACAACAGTCAATTCATGACTCTAAATACAATGCTATTGAAAGAAAAATATATGATGAATAGGGTATGTACATTAGTGTGATAATGGAAAAGAGGAAACGGCACAATTTTATTACAATAAAATTTCTCAGTAATTTTGTAAATGTAGGACATTTATGCAAATTTTAGGTGGTGATTCTTTGCAAATTCACAGTACCATTTAGAAAACACTGAACAAGATAATTTTACATTTCCTTAGCATGATCAGCATGGTTGTGGTTAGAAAACAATTAACACATCATTTCAAACTTGATGGATATAACTTAATTTGATTTTACTAAAAAAAGCCCAACAAACCAGCACAAACAAACAAACTTCCCCAAACCAGGCTTCTTTCCAGGAAGCTGTGAGAGATCAGAATTATCATGAAACATAAAAAGACTATTAGTAACCTGGGGGGAAAAGTAAACAAACATGAAAGTTGAATATGTGGGTTCTTTTAAGGGAAAAGAATAAGCAAGGACCATGTCGAGCACAAAAATTGTCCAAAATCTGGTATTTACATTCTTAACTTAATCTTTTGTCACTGCCTTTGCACAATGTCAGTCCTGCAAAGATGCATTTTTTTCACTAAATTGATATGTAAATTATTTCATCTATACCCTGTCAATATTTCTACCTATATAACTTACGTAGCTGCAAGAAAGTTAGAAAATCTTACAGAGAGTTTCTTAAACAAGTAGCTTATGTTCTAAGACACAGTTTCACCTAAAAGTACCTTCTCACGTGTAGCAGAATTTTCTTGTTGTCTTTGCTGTTGTTATTATACACTGATCTGTATTTTGAATATAAAGACATGACTGAAGCATAAATCAAGTGGGAAAGAACCTCTGAAATCCTAATTTCTGAAGTTAGAGCTGGTTGCTCATATCTGCTCAGGTCTGCTCATGCTATGTCCAGTCAGGCCTTGAAATATCACCCTATATTTACGTATCTTTTTGTGCAATCTGCTCCATCACTTCACTGTCTTATCAGGAATTTTCTTTTTGTCATACCCAATGAATGTTTCCTTTTCCAACATATGTCAGTTACCTCTTATCCTCTCATCATACACAGCTGTGCAGAGCCTGGGTCCACCAGCACTGAGCGAGAGCTGCTGATACATTCCTTTCCTACAGCCATCTCTTCTCCAAGTTGAAAAATCCCTAGTCCATCAGCCTTTTCTCACAAGGCAAGCGCTCCAGCCAAATACAGAACCAGTGCCAATTTAGTCCAACTACCAAACTATGTGTTTTACTCCTCTGATTTTCCACTCTTGCATAATACAATGTCTCAACTTAGATACAAATAGGTTCTAAGGTGTTTTTTTTGTCTTATCTTTGAGAAAGAATGATACATCTATGCTATCAATTTCAGTTAGATTTTAAAGAATAGTAACAAGCTGAAGTTCTTTTTTATGAGCTTAATTTTTGTAAGTTCTCCAACTACTAAACCTAATATTATTCTCATATTAAGTGGACTATTAATTTAAAATATAGTAGAGGGAATATAACAGTGGAAACCAATTAAATCAGTTGGTGTTCCAGTTAGCAGTGATGACACTGTAGGTCCAGCTCTGGTGTGATTGTATCAGAAACCAAAATCTCAATTTTTTTGTATTGCTAGGAAAAATCCTCCCTTTAGAGAAGCAATAAATGTATAGGCAATTTATTTATTTATTTATTTTATTTTATCTTTATGATTTTTGTATCTGAGCTCTCTATTTATTTTTATAAATACCAAATGTCAAAATACTTTTGTAAGAAAATGCATCTCATTCAAAACACCTAGCTAAAATGATCTAAATGATCTAATTCTGTATTAAGCCTGAATTTTTTCTTAATTTTTTAATGGGCTACGTTTTTTTGTTATTGTACTGAATTACAGAACCATACAATTTCCTGAGTTTGAAGGGATCCATGAGGATCATTGAGTTCAACTCGTGTTTATGCCCAGGAAAACCCCAGATGCTTTTTGAATTCCGTCAGGTGTGGCGCCATGACTGCTTCCCTGGGGAACCTGTTCCAGTGCTCTGCCACCCTCCAGGTGAAGAATCTTCTAATATCCAACCTAAACCTACCCTGGCAGAGCTGCATCCCATTCCCACAAGTCCTGTCAGTGGTCATCAGAGACAAGAGATAAGCTCCTGCCCCTCCACTTTCCCACATGAGAAAGTTATAGACCATGATGAGGTCTCGCCTCAGTCTCCTCTTCTCAAGCTGAACAACCAAGTGACTTTAGCCATTCCTCATACAGCGTCTTCTCCAGACCTTTCACCATCTTTGTGACCTCCCTCTGATCACCCACCAACAGCTTCATATTCTTGCTACATTGTGGTGCCACATCCTACAGTAGCGAACAGTGTCTCTGTAATCATCCCACCATGTTGCCTGACTTTGCTTCCACTGGCCATACACTCTCTCTTTTTTTTTTCTTTTCTTTTGCTTAGCTGTAGAATAAGGTCCCTGCTTAGCCAAGCTGGCCTTCTCCCTCTCCTGCTTGACTTCTGACTTTTTAAACTGTCTGCTCTTAGGAACTGATACTTGAAAAGCAACCAGCACTGACATACCCCAGCACCTTCAAAAGCCATAATAATGTCATTGAAGAAAACTCACAGTGTTATGCAAGGAAAGTATTAATCAGTAAATCCTGTCCACTGTTTTTCCTAAAATAAAAGGTAATACTTTCCCTGTCTGCTGCAATCAGCAGGTAATCCTGATGTCTAATTCTGAACAAAATTACTTTTTTTTCCTTCCAATATTCCACCATCTGATGAGTCACTTCTTACTTTTTGACTATTGGATAGGCAGATCTCCTACAAGAAAGAAATGTTCACACATCAAGGTCAATAACATTGATATTTCAAGCCCACTTAGGAGGAATATTGTCAGTTATTGTGAACTAGCTTCTGTTCTGTGAATTAGCTTCTGTTCATGTCATATCTCTGTTCCCTCTTAAGAACTCTTCTTGTTACAGAAAGCAACAGTAAGGGTTGCTGTTATTTAATGTTGGGGAATGTCACAAAATTAGACTTATTCACTGTCACCAGTTTTATATGCTATGAAACTATCAATTAAGTAAGCATTGCCAATTCGTGATGCCAAGGCTTAATGTCAATGCCAGCCATCATGACCACTGTATGTTTTAATACAAGCAGAGATCAAATTTAAAAATTAAAATATTGTGAAACTAAAATTAATTTGTGCAAACTGTTATGCTGAAAATTAATTGCAACTGCCTGCTTAAAAAGAAATTCTAACAATCACAGTTGTCTAGAAACTGCAATTTAACTTGGAAGCTAAGAAATGAATTGAGCTACTTTAACTTAACTTCCATACTTTCAGATCTCCTAAAAAGTACATAGATCCAAAATAGCACCATTAAGTCAACAAGCAAGAGTCTGAGCAATAACCTGACCCAAAAGAAGCAGAAATGCAATCCAGATGACATCCAGTTATGTCAGCTAAATCTTTAGTTTCACATGGAATATATAGTCTGTATGCTCTACCCTAGATTCACAATAACTGATAAGTGCATAACAAAAAAACATATAAATTACCTAATCATCTGCTGTGTACTGATGCGAGTTTCTAAAGGCTAAAGAAAAGGAGTTCCCTTTTCTGCATGCATTTTGTTTCTCTGTTGTCTTCTTACTCTATGATCTTTTTAATTTGGGTTTAATAACCCTCCATCTTAGCTATAGGGATTATTCTTTGACATGCTGCTGGGAATTGTTGAGAAGTAGTTAAAAGCTATGTTTTATGCAGTTTGATACTTCTACGACTTTGCTTGGTCTTTGCTAGGTAGCTAGCAGTGGATGTATCTGTGTGTCTACTTCTCCAGTAAATGCTTCTGCAAGTTAAATGTCATCACTAGTGAGCAGTATTACAGTTTAATCTTCCTGCTTCTGTTTTCTTTTTATCTTCTTATTTCTTCTAGAAGACTGGACTGCAATTAACAATAGCAACAGCAACTCCAAGCTGTCTTGCCTGCCTTCTTTTTTCATTAAAATAGGATTTGGGGGAATTTTTAATATGTTTTAAAATAAAACCAGGCAAAGTATCATGCTTCACATCTAAATGTTACATACATGTACACTAGGAATAAAAAGCATACTGTTAATATGAAAACTACATTTAATATGCAGTGTCCGTATCTTGTTTGTTTTCTGCCTTTTTTTCGTAGTTCTGATAAAAGTTTTAAAGTGGTTATAAATGAAAACAGATGAAGCAGAAGCACATATCTGTGTCAAAATGATGAATATTTTGTTCAATAACATGGTGTTACAAAATGTTACACATTCAGGTTCTGCAATGGTTTTCATATTCTTTATTAATCTGAGTATAATGTTGTACTGAGACTATGAGTAGGATTCAACTCAAGAATCAGACATCTAAGCATAGGTGTCTGCTTGAATTTCAAGATGAACATCTCTTTTCTTTTGGCACTTTTCCAGGTTTAACAAATAAACTGTCTCTGACATAAATGTGAAAGTAAGTGGGACTTCAAAAAAAGGATAAGGTGGTGGGTTTTAATGATGGTATGACAGATGAGCATTAGGCTTTCAGAGCTAGAAAGCTTTTCTGAAGTTTCTCCCTCAGTTCAACATCTGTAAAAAGAAAATAGGGCTGCTATTTACCATGCATTAAAGTAGATACATTGCTGTCTGCTGTTCTTAACTGCATAAGTACAGAAAGCTGTCTATAAACAGATATGGTTTATAAGATATATTTTATTGCAAAAACAAAGTATAACATACATATATAGGTATGCTTTTGTTAATATATTCCATCTGCTGTTTTTCATCTGTTTGTGAGGATCAGATTTTACAATACTGCATGTATTTTTAAGCATTCTTTCAGTATACTTGCGAAGGAAATAATCAAAATGCTTGCTACAAATAATTGCTGCCATCAAAAAGTGTTAGATAATATGTGCAACTTGATATTTTACTGTTCTTCAGGACCATCCTTTCTTAAGTAATTTGACTCCAAAATAATATCACCTACTCATAGATAGTAGGTGTATTTCAGACTTAAGATCTCTTCAGTAACTGATACTGAGGATATGAAGGACAATAGACAGATATAAATGATACAATAGGTTAAGGCAGTTGTGGCTCAGTGCTTTAAAGGGAACTCAGTACACAATATTCCATGCAAGAGACATTCAACTCCCTACAGATACAGCATGTTATATGTCTCTGATTTAGGTTAGATTCAAGGTTTGTATTTGTAAACAGGCAATTGGTTTCATTGTAACTACCTTCATACTTCATCCCATATATTTACTAGAAACAAATGTAAAAGAAACCCGAATGGATTAGTGCCTTTATCTCCCATTTATTCTGCATTAAAAAATGGCAGCATTTAGTGAACCCGATAGTGATAAAATCCTTGACTTTATTATGGCTACTATTTCGGTATATGATTTTAACCAACAGCCTCTGTAATCCCCCGTATTTTTAAATTGCTGTATTTGTACAGATCATGGATTTATGTGTTTCTTTTCTAGAGACTCTCTGAGTCATGATTCTACTAGTAGTTGTTAAGATATGTTTGAACAAGGAACTTTGATGTTGTTCTTGAACATGTGATAAAGTCAAACTAAAAGTATACATTTTTATTGTTTCTTTCTTATTGCAGATCTTTTATATGAATAATAGAATCACCAAAAACCCTGTTACAACCCAATAAAATGGGAGCATTTATTGTGCTTTTTTTCTGGTTAAGAAAGTGACATATCTTTGTTAGGGAACAGATTTTATTTGGAATTGCTAATGGGTACATGTTAATTTCTTGCAAACAAACCTGAAAGGGTCAACAGGAACAGGAGCCATCACTCTTCAGGGCTGAAAAAAACTGCCAATCATCTTATGAGTGGCATATTGTGTGTGTGAAAAACTACTACTTATTCTAGCAAGATCTGGTTTCTGTGAGCCGCAAAAGCTGTGTCTAAATTGAGCTTGTCAGCCGTGGGGTGTGGGTCTTCTAACAGTTCAGCTAGATTACATTTTTTAATGTATTCTGCAACACAACTTCTTTCCAAGAGACTATAAAGCAGAAATAAAGAGTATTGATATGGGCTTTGGTCTTAATTTTAGAAAGAATTGTCTGAAGGAGCCCACAGGCATGAGATCCTGTGAGTCTTCCAGGGTCCACAGGACTCCTCAGCCTCCTTTGACAGTAGAATTTACTGGGAGCTGTGATCCACAAATTTCTGCAAGGGCCCATGATTGATAACTTCCCTCTCACGCTGGCTTCACAGCTCAGTGGTAGCCCAAAGCCCCTACTTTCTGTGTAAGATCTTCCTTGTGCGAATGATATTGCTTTTAGTTCCCTATTACCACTGAGCTCAGCACTCAGGATGAAATTCTGCTACAAAGAAAGAGACTGTTAGAAAAAAAACCCTGTCATAAATCCTTCCTCTTTCACTAATTCACATAAGGATCCTTGTCTTACATAAAGCATGTTACTGTTTACAGCAAAACAGCTGTCCCTAGCTCCAAGATCATGATGATCTCTGTAGTAGCTGACCTCCTGTTAAGCTTGGATCTGTATCCTATCTTTTGCCTCCACTTTGCACACTAAGTATTCACAATATGGCATGCTTGTCCAGCTTACTCTATAGGCAATCATGTCTGGGAGGATGAGAAGCAATGTGTCTTATGGAAAGAAATAATAGAACATGCTTATTACTTTGATTTAACTTTTTCTCCCAGATGAATTATTTCATATTCTTGCAGGACATGACCAGGCAAAGAGAACAAAAATGTCACATTATATAGGGGTATTACAGTGTATAAGAATACTACAAATAGTAACCATCAGAATGAACCTGAAGCTTAATCTAGTCTTTACTTTCTGGAGATTTAAGTACAAAAGTGTCACAGAATTGCTATATGATATGGTATTCTCTTACAAAATGGAACTTTTACAGACTAATCATTGGAAAATTCAGTATTTAGTCTGAAAGACAGAAAGGCTTCACTAGTGTGTGGGAATAAGAAGATAAATAATCTGAGCAATATTCTGTTAGTAATGCACAGCACGCATTTTGGCACAAATTCTGTTCAGTCAATCTATTTATATTTAATTTTATGCAGGGGTGGTTTTTTGGTGCTACAGCAATACAGTATGCACTTGCTAAACTAGACCAATATTTGACCAGCTCTAGTACATGAAAGACAGAAGAAAATGTCATACATTCACACTTCTATTACAGGCAACTATGATGTGTGTACTCCCTTTTATCAATCAACCCTTGCAAACCAATTTGCTTACATTCTTAAACGAGCTGCATTTTCAATTGAGAGGTCAATTCTGAAGAGGATTATGCATCAAAATAAGATATTGTTGAGTAATAGATGGCTTTGAAGAAGCAGCTTAGGATAACAAATAGCTGAAGAGTCTATCGTATCACTGCTTTTTATGTACCCATGTCTTTCTCTCTGTGTTCTGTTGTCTACACTTTGCACAATCAAATACAGAACTGTTAGCTGAACAGATTCCTTTTCCCCAACATGAGTCTACAAATCCTAAGGCTTTTCACTTTTTGGTATCTTGGCACAGTGATTCTGATATTAAAGTCTTAGTTGTCTAACTCTCTTTCTTACTAAACCTGCAACCTAAGATTGCTCTATGCAAGTCTGCCAAATAAAATGCATTTTTTTAGCCTGACAGCTCCAAAGACAACCCTGGAGGGTAGTTTGCTCGTTCTTGTCCAGATATTCTGGATCCCTGACAAAATGGTAAGAAGACGTAAGACAAAAGATGATGATGTATGCTAAGACCTTCCTGTACTAATGTCCTTGTTGCTCTGACTGTCCCCTTGATAAGTCTTCTTATATGACTATCAAACTTAAAACAAGTAAGTTTTAATTATTTAGAAATTAAGGGAAAACACAGTGCCACTTCTTTAAGATCAATCAGTTGATATCCCCCTTCCCCATTCTGCCCTTTCTCATAGTAGCTTGTGCATAGTGTTTCCTTGAGGGCCAGCTTAGAAATAAGTCATAAAACTTGGAATGTACTTCTACTTAAATTAAGAAAAGCACTATTGAAAGTAATTGAAAGCAATTTTGGCGTATCAGGGACTTATTTCACAATATTTATAGTTAAGATATCCTCCTCAGAACAAAAAAAACAACCCTCTATAAATTTCACCACTGTGACATCCCATTCCAGAGACAAAACAGCAATTAGACTCCCAGCAATAAGTGAATTTGTGTGAATTAGCATTAAGCAAAAATACTAGGCTTGAGTTAAAGAACAAATGCATCAACTCTGAAGTAGCAGAACATTGTAATATTATTGCAATGACAACCTCAGCAAGACACCATCTCTGTCCTTAAATCGTTATGGCCTACCTACCTGTGTAAGGACACTTTCTGTGACCACCAGAGATCAACAGATTTTTGTGTTACATTTCAATGATTTTTGCAAGAGTGTGAAGACACAGACAGTGCTATTATTTGCCAGAATGAATCTAGAGTCCCCATGACTAAATTGTTTCTTCTGCATGATGGATGCTATTTCAATGAGGACATGACACAGGAAAGTAGCTTATGCAGTTTCAGCTAGCAAGATGAATTGCGGACAATTTCAAAAGATTTATGTTCAAGGTAGATTTAACTACTTTGAATGTAAAATAAGCTACCTGAGTCTTAGTGAACTCAAAGTTCGCACACTTGGGAAATGAGTCCTGAAAATTTAGCAGCATATTAGTATCCTGGTTTATTATGCATTTTTCATTTAGTTAATCCATGAATGATTGAGATTCAATGAATTTAGGCAGCTGGCTGAATCATCAGTTTCTCTGCTAAAAGTTGATGAAGACCATGATGAGAGAACTAATCTATTGCTCCTTAGTTTCTCTGGAAACACGAGCCATAAAAGCGACCTCCTTTAGCTGCGTGGCAATTGGCTGTACTGTTGCTAAGTCAGTCAAAGATGTGAAAACATATTACATTAACAAAAGAGGAGAAATTAATCAATCAAATATGTCTGTGCTAATTTCCCTGTGCTGCCTTAATAGTTAACAGAATAAATGATAGGGCACATTTCCAGGACACAATTAATCTTGCTTTAATGTAGATATCTAAAATAGTTCAGATGAATTTTTTCTGATATGTGTCCATTTCTCCCTCCTTAATTAGGAAGAGTAGCATGTTTCTGATGCTGATGCCTAAGGATACATAAGTCCTCTGCAATGTTATTTATAGATCTTACAGTTTAAAATTGTTTTCTGTCCCCTCAAAAGGAAAACAGAATATGTCAGTTTCTATGATAATGTGTCAGTAAACCAGCTATTTCTTACATACTTGCATTTAGCCTTTTAAAGTGCTAATCTTTTAAAGGATACCTGAAGTAATATTGTCAAATAAAAACTTCTATCAGTTGAGAAACAAAAATTCTGTATTTTTACTATATAAATGTTACATCACTTTAAGTTTCTTTTGTTTTAATTGGAAGAAAAGAATTAAACTCCTCTCTTACAAAATTGTGATTTTGGTGAGATCCTTAATTATGTAATTATTATTATTATTGATATATTTTTCTGATTCAGACCATAACTCCACACAAGACTGAAATTACTAGCTGCTGACCATTTACTAGAAGTGAGGATATAGCCTTAATGAAAACTTAAGTGTATTAGGAGGGACAGAATCACCCCTTTTTTATTATCACAACAGTCAATAGGGAAGGTGCCATGGTATAAGCCTGCCATCAAGTACAGACCTCCATACACTATCATAGTTCCTCTGCATAGAGCACATAAAGGTGAAGAGACAAGATGGTGAAGGACAGACAGCTGAGAATGGGAAAGACAACAGAAGCATGAATAAGAGATAACAATCAAAGAGAGAGCGTAAAACACTCTTAAATTTCTTGTGCCTTCTTTCTAGTAAATCTATAGGTACTCTCTGTATTTATGATATCATGAAAGGATTGAAACCTATCATTAAAAAAAGAAATAACTTATATGTACATGAACACTAGAGTTGTGTTCTTATATAAAATTATTAAAAAATTAAACACTAACTTGGTTCTTCTGTGCTGTAATAATCATCCAGATATTTGAAGATCTCTTTTAATCATTTGAGCAGTTGTTGATGTTTTCAGCAGAAATTAGTCTTCAAGAAAAGACAAAAATTACACTTGCATCTGGTTATGTTCTTAAATCAGCATTAATCCTTACTTGCCTGATAATATGAATTGTTGTCAAAAAGGTCATCATACTTCAAGACTCTGTGTGGCATGATTAAGTCTGAGATACAAAGAAGGTATTTTAGTTATTCAGTCAATTTGAATCGTGAAGCAAGAGCTATTTGTTCTTTGCTCTTGTGGCTACAACTGCTTTTAAAGTAGGTTTCTTCTGAGAGAAATTATACAGAAAATCAATTTTAAGGGAAAAATACCACTTTTTAAAGTTTTAAAGATATTAATCATATTGATTAGGTAAGACAAAGGTATTTTAGTTTCCTGATTTTTTTTATTACCAAAATTTTTGAAGTATCATATAAAATCAATTATATTAAAACAATTCTAAAGGTGTTTTATTAGAATTTTTTAAGTCTGAGAGAGAAAATAACATTTTCTATTACAGTCTGTATTGATTTTATACATTAAAGTATCTTAGATAAAATGTATTAGAAACTTGCCCATGGTGAGTAGGAATTCTAGGGAAATACAGCCTTTCTTTGCCAAGCTTTACAACTACTTTAGATGAAGAAAATGAGTTCTGTTTTATGTCATAGGAGGTATTATTTCAGAGACAAATGTGCTGAGGATACTTGGCTAGCTACAGTTTGGGAAAACAGAGAGAAAGAAAGGGAAAAGTGACCAGCTCATTATAAATACTGTGGTAAAGCACTGCAATTCTCCTCCTGAGATGTAACATTTGGGAGAAAGCAACTGAAAACTTTGCTGCTCCAAAAAGTCTAATTAGTCATTTGCCACTTTCTGTCTGACTTTGCTTTGTAAACAGCTGGAATTCTTTCTCCTAAGGTTTATATACTGCTTTTTATCTCACAGAACAAAGCTTGAATAAATTCAGAAGTACTGTAAAAGCAAGACCAATGCAACACCTTGTAATGCAACAACATCTTGTAACTTGGGTTCTCTTCCTGCAATACCACATAGTAATGTATTACCTTCATCCTGGCCTACCTTAACAGCTGTTATTGCTCAGAAATGTTAAATGTCATGACCATTTACATATTATTGAATTTCATAAATGAAAATCTGTTCTATTGTTTTGTCTTATGTTTGACCTTTTAATAATCTTACTTTTTTATTTTTACAAGATTTTACAAATAATATGGAGATGTAACCATGGACAATTCTAGATCCCACATGATCATAGATTTTATATTTAGTATAAATGCCATATTTTGTACATTATTATTTCAGATTTTATGTTTAGTATAAATACTATGTTTTGTACATTATTATTTCCTAATGAACGGAAAATTACTGCATCCATTCATGCTGAAATTGAATATCATAGAGAATTTAATTATTCATAATTTTGTTTCCTTAATTTATTAATTTTTTTGAGCGGGAAACAACCCTGTTTTTTATTTAATTAATGAACAACTCTGCTACCACTATCACTGAGACTGACAGTTTTGTTGCACTCATTAGAACTTATGATACTTGGAACAGCATGATCTTGGGTCTTTTGTTTCTTTTTGCTATGCACATTAAGAAAACTTCTCAAGTTTGAGAAGCTGTGGCAGTCTGAAGAAGTTCCTGCTGACTGAAAAGGAGGAAACATAACCCCCATTTTTAAAAAGGGAAAAAAGGAAGATCTGAGGAACAACAGGCCAGTCAGTGTCACTTCTGTGCCCAGCAAGATCCTCCTGGAAACTATGCTAAGTGTACAAGGAAAGTAAGGAGGTGAATGATGAGAGCCAATGTGATGTCATTAAGGGAAAATTGTACCTGATAAATTCGGTAGTCTTCTGCAATGGGATTAAAGCATTGGTGGATAATGGAGGAGCAACTGATTTCATCTGTCTGGACTTGTGCAAAGCTTTTGACACTGTCCACTGTGGCATCCTTGTATCTAAACTGGACAGACATGGATTTGACAGAGGGACCAGCTGGTGAAAAAGGAATTGTCTGGATGACACTCAAAGACTCGCAGTCAACAGCTCAATATCTGAGTGGAGAATTGTGATCAGTGGCATTCTTCAGAGGTCAGTATTGTGACTGGCATTTTTTCACAACTTTTTCTGTGACATGGACAGTGGGATATAGCACATCCTCAGAAAATTTGCTGACACCAAGCTATGTGGTGTGATCAGCACTCTGGGGGAAAGGGATATCATCCAGAGGAACTTTGATAGGATAGAGAGTGCAAACCTCATGGAGTTCAACAAGGCCAAATGCAAGGTCCTGCAACTAGGTTAGGGCAATCCCAAGCACATGTATAGGCTGTTTGGTGAGAGGACTGAGAGCAGCTCTGTAGAGAAGGACTTGAGAGTACAGGTGGATAAAAAGCTGGGCGTGAGGTGGCAACAGGCACTTGCAGCCTAGAAAGCCAACTGCAACCCGGGCTGCATCAAAAGAAGCATGGCTAATGAATCAAGGGAGATGACTCTCCCCCTCTACTCCCCCTCACCCTTGTGATACCCCACCTGGAATATCATATTCAGCTCTGTAGCTATGTAGTCAGCACAGGAAGGACATGGACTTGCTCAAGTGGGTACAGAGGAACACCACAAAAATGATCTAGGGGCTGGACAACCTCTCCTATGAAGAAAGGATGAGAGAGTTGGGGTTGTTCAGCCTGGAGAACAGAAGGCTCTGTGGAAACCTTATAGCAGCCTTCCAGTGCTTATAAAGGGCCTACAGGAAAGATGGAGAGGCATTCTTTATCAGGGACTATAGTGGTAGGACAAGGAGTAGTGGTTTAAAACTCAAAGGCTGTAGATTTATGTTACATATTAAGAATACATAATTTACTGTGGAGATGTCAAGGCACTGGAACAGGTTGACCAGAGCAGTTCTGGATGCCCCATCCCTGGAAGTGTTCAAGGCCAAGTTGGATGGTGCTTTGAGCAACCTGATCTATTTGAGGGTGTTCCTGCCTGTGGCAGAGTGGTGGGAATCTTAAGTTCCCTTCAACTCAAATCATTCTATGATTCCACGAAATGAGTAAGATCTGAAAACATGCAAAAAAGCATGCTCAAAAACTTGTATGATATAAGCATGATATATAATGAAATCCATTAGGGCACATTGTCTGAATAGATACAGAGTAAAAGAGCATACCAGTTTTCATAGCACAATACTAATTTGTTTTTTTTATGATAGATAAAATAGATATCTTCTTAGACTAAATCCCCAAATCTAAAAAAAAAATAAAAATAAAAATAAAACCCCAATATTCAAGTGCTCAAAACCAAAGCAGCATGTGCATATTTGCTCTGTAACTAGCATAGAAAACAGACTAGGTTTATATAATGATTTTTTTTTTTAGGTACTAGGAAAAGTATTTTTCATTTTAAAAGAATACAAAAGGAAGTACATGAGGGAAAAGTTGTTAGTGAATGACTTCTTTACCTGTGACTGATTCAACACAAGGTCTAAAACATATCACAGAATGGTAGGGGTTGGAAGGAATCTCTGGGGATCATCTGGTCCAATCCTGCTGCTAAAGCAGGTTTACCTAAATCAGGTTGTACAAAATACATCCAGATGGGTTTTTTTGTTCCAATTTCTTTGAGTCCCTTGGTCTAATTCTATTTGTATTTCTGAACTTCAGTAGGATTTTTATACCGATGGAGAAAGAATATAGCAAGACAGTACCATGAATTTTGTTACTTTTAAGATTACTTTTTTCCCAGTGAAGACATAAACCTGTAGTGCCTGGGAAATATTTATATATGTGTCTGTGTGTGTGTCAGAAAAGAATTTGCTGAAGACAGAAAATCCTCTGTTAGTGATTTGCAGCTAGGTTATGGTCCATTTGTAGCAGCTGAGTGGCACAGAGGGATAGTAACTGTTTTTGAGAATCTTGCACAATACACCCCTAAGTATCAGAACTACTATACTTTATATATATTCCAAGATCTATTATAGTCCTAGAAAACAAAACAAAATATATGGAATGATGTTTTGTATATTTATAGACATTATTTATATTTAGAGTACATACAATTTTTTCTTCAAATCTTTCTAATACTTCTTCACTGCATTTTTAAACAACTGCTTTCTAAACATATCCCTTTGAGTTCACATCATCAGGCTATAAATGTCCAGTACTTTGGAGCTACAGTCCTAATCCACAGAAAAGAGGCATGCTTTGACATCGTTAACAATTATATTTCTGGAAAGATAAGATTCATATTCTCCTCCCCCCTCCAGTGGGATTGTGTATATTTCTCCTAGTGATTAAAAATAATATAATGCTGGGTTTTCATATTTTGAATATAGATTTACAGTGCTGGTTTGGCATTTCAAGACACCAGCATTTGTGGTAGAAACTCTGTACACTGCACATTTTTCTTGTATTATTAATATTGACTCTAACTTTATCAAACCAACAGAAAAAAAAAGTTACAAAGAGCAGAATAGTTACATCAAAAAACTTTTCATTTTTTCTTTTTTTTTTCTTCCTAAGGCTAGTTCATACAGTGCTGCATTATATATATCTCAGAAAAGTACACTTAGCTATCTGATTTAGAGATTCCCAGGCTTAATCAAAAGCTTTATTATATTTAATTAAATAAAAAAGGAATGCATATTTTTCCATTCATTATGGAGGCATGATAATGATTTATACTTTCTAAGACTACCTGGATTGAATGAATTAATGTTCCTTGAGGTACACATGAAATAGCTGCAAAGATGTGAAAAGCTTTACATTGCTGTAAAACATCTCATAAAATACTTTGCCTGTTAAAAAAGGAAGCAATCATGGTGTTACTTTTACCTATTCCTATTTAAAGCTTTCTGTTTGCATTTCTAACAGCTATCTTCCTAATGTAGAGAACTGTGTTTAGCTGCGATTTATGGCAGCATAAGGGAAAAAACTGCCAGAAGTGATTTTAGTCTATTAAATTAAGCTTTGTAAAATGATAGAATCACAAATAATGAAGCATTTTGCCAAGAATAACTTTTTATTATAATTAAATCCTAACATATAGTTGTCCTGTTGTTTACTAAAAAATCTAATTTGTTTACTTAGCAGAGTAGTTTTGCTCATTACTGTTTAAAGCTGTTAGTAGATATCAAATTAATGCAATAAATATCTTCTCAATAACATACCATTCTAAGAAAGAAAACAGAAAGAGAGGAATTTTTTTCTAAAGATGAGTCTAATATCTTGTAAGTTGCTGAGCTCTTCCTGAGAGCTACTAAGCCCCCTCAGCTGTCTCTGAAGTCAATAGGAGCTATAAGCCCTCACAACCTCTTCAGCATCCTAGCCCTGAGCATCTGATACTCTTACCCATCCCGTTTGTCTGTGGCTTAAAAGAAGTCAACTCCAAGCAGTTGCCTACACTGTGTGGTGGAGTACAATGTGGAAATATGAGTGGCCTGTAAAAGAGGTATTTTGAGCCCTGGAAGCTGTTTAGTAGAAAGGAATTGGGAATATAATTCCCTGAGGTATATTTGAGTGCATATCCTGCTTGCCACTAGCTGCTTCTACGTTTCCATTAAAGCCAAACTTACACTATTTTCAGAGGCAAATCACTACACTAGCAGGATTTTTCTCATGAGACAAGTAAGCCATTACAGTAAATGACACAGCTGAGAAGGAGGTCTCACCTTACTGCTCAGGGGATAGCCGAAGCAGGTCACTGAGCACTTCTGTTACTCACCCGTTTACCTAGGTGTTCTATGAGACATGACTGTTGAGAAGGTTCATTTCTAGTGCAGCAGCAACCACTAGGAGGAGGTTCTCCTGTCACATAGTAAATATATACCTAGTGATATATTAGGGAGAGAATTAAAAATAGGAAAATCCTAGAAGCTGACTGCTAATAATGAAATTATTCATGTGGTCTGCAGTTTACTTTCTTTTGCCTTTCTGAAGGAAGGTAACTAGCCCAGAGTATTCTACATTGCTTTATCAACAGAAACATATTTCAAGCTATTTATTTACAGGTAAAATATATTTCTGGGCACAAACTTACTTGTGTATCTGAGGGAAATGCATTAACCCTACTGCTTCCAGGATCAGGCACAGTCTGAAAATCACTTGGGGTCTGCTGTGGCACCTAGTGCGATAACTGTGCCGACAGCAGAGGGAGCATTAAACTCATTGCCGACGGGAAAGTGTGGGGAGTGAAACCCATGTTCCTATAATCCTTGTATGGGTAGGATGAGCTCATTAGCCTTCTGGCAGTCATCCTAGGAGAAGGACAACTCTGATTCCAAACCCGGGCAGATGGAGCTCGTTTAGCCCTGGAAGGCCTTCCATCTAAGAGGTTAAACCTCTGTCCTAAGGACCTCACTGCCAGCGTCCAAGCTTGCTAGGCCCTGGCAGATGAACCTTAGGACTAAAGGGTGGGTCCAGCTCTGCGCATGCTGTGTCTCACCTAAAAAAAAAAAATCCATAGCGCAGGCTCGAGGGTGCTATCTGCTAGCCTCTTTTTATCAGCTCACTTGGAAAAGGCGCTGATGAGGAGTGTGGATGGAGCCCTCCCTGGATCTTCGTTCGCGAAGCCTAGCCACGACGACGACTGCTTCCAGGGAGATCCTAGATGAACCTATACTGTGTAAATTGCAAATTCCGCCACATAAAGTACTGGGGCTGAGATGCATGGCTTTTACCAGTTTGGAATTTCACTGTCTCACCTAGCTCTTGTTCTGTAGTCATATTCACTATACAGGTTTTTAGATTGATTTTAAGGTTCAGTTGCACTCAACAAAGCAATTGATGCAGGTAGTTACCAACACAAGAATAAAAAACAATTCCAGTCATGAAGAGAAAGAAAAATAAAGAATAGGTTGATCCTGAAGAATTCTCATTTCATTTTTTCTGTTTTCTGTCTTTACAATTGTCTTAATAAGCAGAAAAAAATATGTCTTTATTAATGCTGATCAGGAAATTACTTGCTTTTGTGGAAAATAGAAATTTTCCAGAAAATTGTAGTTTGTTTGTTTCTTTTACTGTCAGAGGAGACAAAACAGAAAACTTTCATCTTACAAAAGCATATAATTTCAAACAGAAATGTTTGAATCATTTTTTGAAGGCTTAAAAACTGATAAAAATCTTTTTCTTCTGTCTCTCTGTTTTATGAACATGATCTGGGCATAAAATGAAATTATATTGCATCTAAGATACCTACTAGGATGAGACCCCTTCTAGCATTTGGACAAATTACACTGCAACTGAATGAAGTCACTTCTCCATTTGTTTGTCATTAGGCCCAATAAGAATAAAACCCTAGGTAATAATTATGATATTGATGACAATAAAATATGTATGTATGAAAAAACTGAGCTACAGAAATTCTTTTCTCCCTGACCTTTCTATAAACAGACAGTTTTTTGTGATGTTAAACACTATTTGTGATCACTGTGAAAAAGTTCCTCCTCTAAATATTGAATAGGCATAATTTTATGTGGTATTTGTAATTGCTATGAAAATTCTGTGTTTATTTTACTGCTCTGTTCAATTCTATTTTATGTCTACCAAGTTGCATAATTTTGTATAGACATTGTAATATCAGTTGCATAAAATGTGGAGAGATAAAACTTAAGTTATTCTAATTTTTGTAGTAGCTTCATCAGTTTTTGAGATTATGTAGTAGTTCTGAAATATTATGATTCTCCACTGAACCTTCCTATTCTCCAAATAGACATTTTACATGAGTTTTCATTATGGTTTTTAGTCATATGCAATGTGTTTTGTCTTTACAAATTTGTTATCAGACTGGAAAATGAATGTAGCTAATTGCTGACATTAGTAGTATATAGTCATGTTGCAGTCATGTAAATTTGGAAATTTTACTAATTTTTATTCATGTTATATATTTATTTTATAGTGTGTGCAGGGAAGCAGCCAACGTGTGCAATAAAGGTAAATTACCATGAAGTCACTCTGGTTGTCCTTCACAGAGGTAAAATTTCTGTGCTGGCTCTATAATTTACAAACCTGTATCACTATAGCAGTTAATTAGGATGAGTTCTAAAGCAGTAGAAGTATTTTCTTACACAATATCAATTCATAGGTGCATGTATCTTGGACAACATTTAACTGACAGGAACTAAATTGGGGATGATTTTCACAGAAAAACTGATTAAAAATCCATAGCAACTAATAAAATTATTATGGAACATTTTGATTCTCCAGCTTCTGATTCTGATGATTTAAAGGGTTTTATCAAACATAGTGTTCTTGCCACTGCATTGGCACAGAGCTGACCTCTTAGTATTCCACTGATTTGAAGTAAATACTAGAAAGAAAATGGTTACTAATACTAGAAGTTGTCCTTGGCTCAAAAGCCAGGCTACATTTCTGACAGTGAGAATAGAAATTAGAGTCTAAAATAGCATTTCATAAGGACTACAGGTGTTAAAACAGTATTAAAATTAACATGACTACACCTCATAATAATTAAGACTGTAAGTCAATAAAGTCACATCATTTCTCTAGCACTGTTACATGATACGTAGAGCTCTAGCACATGTGGTATCTCTGGATAAAATCATACAACAATAATTATTTGAAGTCACAAAATACTATATTTCATCACTTTGTCTTATCGAAAAGCCTTTGAATGATAGCAGTAAAACATTTGTTTATCTGAACTGAATTACATTCCATTCTATTTTTCTTTCAGATGCAATATTTCTTTCCTTATATGTTAACATTATATGAAGCTTCAGTTTTATTTTGAATTATTTCTAAAACTGGACAATTCATGTCCTGTTCATCAAATACATCCTTTGAATTTTAAAGGATCTTGAATTCTTGGTGCTTTGTTCTGTAGAATCTAGGTATCTGAACTTACATACTTGAAAGAAGAGAGCATTGTTTGTAGTGATATTCTGGTTTTTGCCTATAAGTAGCTCTTGGTTAATTTAGACAACTCTGGGACACTAGGGTATAATGAACAGAAATGACATCCAAAAAGCAGTGCTGTACAAGCTTATAAGGATTTCACAAATAACATAAGCAATGATTGCAGACTTACTCTTTTTATCTAATTAATGGGCTAAGCATGCCTGGAATGACTAGCTTTCCACATTTTCTTTGTTAGTTTTCTAATATGATATATGACATGAAAATATATGACACATATTATTATGACTGTTTTGCCTGTGGGAAAAGAAAGTAATTGCATTCATTTTATCAAATTTATCATGTAAGCAGAAACAAAAGGTACTTGTTTGCAGCACTAGACAGATCCATTCCAAAACTAAGTGATCATTACAGCTGCAATTGTTGTTTAAGAGCAACCAGTGGTAACAACAGAAATGTACTCCATTTTAAGCCAGCAAAATACAAAGCATGTTCTAGTGGTTTAGTCTATAACTTTCTGATCAGATAATGTTTAATTCTGTGCAGTGGGTTCTTTCTGCTATCCAGTGTAAATTGTCCAGATGTTTCAGAATGAGCAAATGCCTAATAATGCAGGTTTAACCTTTGATAACTGCTTTGGGAGTAAAATGCATTACACTTATCTGTTCAGTGACACAGTTTTCCAGAATTTTGGTATAAAAGAATGTCACTCAGCTCAGCCCCTTTCCCAGCCTTTCTGTGTGGGAATGCACACCACAAGGTCTATGTAATATCCCACAGGCAATAAAAGCCTACTTTCCCCTCATTCTGAGATAACTGGAAGTTGTACTACTATTTTTGTATGGCACAGTGTTTAAACTCCATGACAGAGAAGGATTTCCTAGCATCAGATAAGTATGCAGCAGTTACTCCTAACTGGTTGTTGTAAAGATTGCTGCATAAGGCTAGCTTATGTCTGCCTTCAGAAAATATCTCCTCAAATGTATGAGTCATAGTACCACATATTTTCACAGCCCAAACACGTTTTTTTTTTAACAGACAGCCTATACCCATATTGGTATGTGTGTGTCTGCTTTTGTATGTATGTTACAAAATTCCAAAGCTTAAAACCAATCTATGAACTTTACTGAATATGCACTGTTGAATTAAGTTCAACAATTCTTTCTTAGACTTACAGATGATCACCAAAATACAGTACCATTGTTGTAAGTTCATTCATTCCAGCAGCAGCTTATAACTGTTACCTGGCATGGTCTCAGGCAAAGTGGCAAATTATTTCCCTGGACCTCTCTCTGTTTTACAAACAAATGAATTAGCTGCTAATCTGAAATTTACATTCACTGGAGAGGAGACTTGGAGAAGGACAACTGTATGTGACAGCTAGATGATTTTGTCTGACATCAGTGCTATCCTATATACAACCACTGTTCATGATCACTGGTATATAGAATAAAGTTCCCATGAATTTTCTGTGGCACTTACTGATTTTTTTTCACTGGCTGTTTTATATCTGTCTTATTATGTTTTACACTATCACAGATAGTTTAAACCTTTTTGTTTGGTATTACAAGCAGGCTACTTGACTATGCCTTCACAGTCTTTCCTGGAAGCTCTTACAACATTTTAATTTGGCAGAGTTTTGAAATGCTTTGGATTGTGGTAATGGGGTAAAGAAATTAGAGGCATCTCAGTTTAAACCTCCATGAGGAGACAGACATATGAGACCAGAATGTGTTTAATCTGATTTATTATAGATGCTTGTATGAGAATAAGATTAATCTTTCTCAGGAAATGCTTGATTATCTCCAAAGCAAAAGATGGCTAATCAACTTGTAAATGAGTAAGTTATTACTCTTGTGCATCAACCTTGTTTGCCTAAAGTGAAACTGAATTACAAATTTCTTGAACTCCTGTTCCCCAGATTGAGCCTTGTTAGATCACTACAGTACTAGAGGTATAGAACCATTTCAAAAATAGATTTGATGTGCATCACCATCTACCTAGATGTAATACTTTCTTCTAAAAATGTCAGTGAAGAGAATATCAGTTAGAATGAGTAAAGAATCCGAAATTTTTTCTTTTTAATCCTCAGAGATTCCTCTGCCTTGTCTTCTCAAAATTCTGTCAGATTCTTGATTCTTACACTTTTTTTGGTTTTGTGTTTGAAGAAACGCAAAGTAGATATTGAAAAATATTACAAATCAAATATCTTAATATCATGTATCCATTCTTACAGCATCTTTGGTAGGCAAATTGCAAACAATTATAAAATTAATAAGAATTTAAAAATGATGTAAAAATTAAGAAGGTTATTACATTAACTCTCTCAATAGGGATGCTATTGTCTACTGTTCTTCACAAGCCTGGAGGTAGCTTAAATGGCACTTTGAGAAAGTTGGAATTGTGGTGTTAAATGACATAATGTTCTTCAAAGTTATTTTAAGACTCCAGGAAAACTCAGTGAATGGAAAGGATGAACTTCTCACTTTCTCTACAGAAATTAAGCATTACGTCACCCTATGAATCAAAATGTACATATCGAGGGAAGTAGATGGTGAAACATTAAAATAAAGTAAAACTCATGACACTTATGTATACCTGGAAATTACTTTAAAAGACATTCTTGATATTGATCATGTATTATCACTCTCTTAGCTAGGTCTGCTCAAAATTATCATTTATGCTTTCTTAAAAAAAAACCTAATCTGACCTTTAAAACAAAACAAAGTATTTTAATTTCAGGAACTTAGCAAAGTTTCTAAAATTACTTTGTCTGCCTGTATACACTTCTAATAACATATAGAAATACATTTTACTAACAGTCTAGGATCTAAGTTTTCTATTTGAGAGTGATTTAGGCAAAGATTAAACAGTTTATGGTGCGTTATGTTGTTAGTTTTTATGTGTGTTTTTTTAAAAAATCTAAAGGCACTAGATATGACAGATATGTTTTCTTAGGAAGATAAATATGTTTGCAAACTCTTTCCAATTCTTATTTATTTTAATAGCCAAATTTCTATCCATTATAATGGTGTGGTCATGTCTAATAACATTTTTGATAGCTATATAATCAAAACCCCAAGTTAGTTAAGACTGTTTTACTGTATTTAATGTCTCATTTTTTTTGAAAAATATCAAGAAAATCAGCTCATGTCCTTCAGAGGCTTATACAGTTTCCAGAAGGAGACACATTCCTATGTACCAGATTGAAATGCTAAACAGTTTGATCTCGAAGGAGTTCTAGTGCAAGAATGCACTTGTGTAATATATGGGTTATCAAGGTGGCCATAAAGTCTAGTGGTATGGTTAAGAATGTAATTTATAATGCTGCTATTCCTCCTCTTCATTTAATTTATTACTGAAAAATCTACATAAACATGTCATGAGAAGTTTAAATTAAGAATAAGAAACTGGCAGGCACTCACTTTACTAGATCAAACAAATTTCCCTACATTTAAAACAACTAGAATGTATAGTCATGCAGGAAAAAAATGAATGGTTCTGTGATATATTCTGAAAATAACCATAAATTAAAAGAAATCAAGATCTTTTAGTCTTTAATTCCACAGAAACACTCAAAGAACTTTATATCATTGGTGAAGAAAGCAACCGATGTGATGGGAAGAGGTGTGTGCAGAGGGACAAGTGAAGGGAATAGAAGATGATCCAGGAGAACCTCAATAACCAGTTTCTAGAGACCTCTGAATATAAAGCAAGAGGACTGAGTCCTAATTATCCTCACTGGGAAAGAATCGCAAAATACAGACTTTAGTCAATGACATTCTGAAGGACAGCAACTCATAGTCATCCTAGAAATTAAGTTTTAAAATTTGGTCAAACTGTATTTTCCTTGTCAACTCAAACTCATTCAAATGACTATTCACTTTTCAGGTCATATTGCTATTTACATAACTGGCTGAAGCTAATATGTAATAGTCAGAAATATTTTGATACACTGTGTTTTCTTTATGACTCATGCTTCATGACTTGATATTTATCACAGATTCAGCTGCACACTCTAACTGTTGAGTTGGTGCCTACTTTACTGATTAAACTGAATATTTTAGTAACAGAATTTACATATACACTGATTGGCCTGTGCACTTGCATTTTTTTATGAGGGGAAAAAAGTAAGGAGTGTTACTTTCATGGCTTTTGATGATGTATGCTCCATCTCCTTGATGTACATGTGATTAAAGCTTGTTCAAAGTATTTACAGTCCCTTTTCTTTTTAAGGACTCTGATACTGTGTATTTAATCCCCAAATTTAGACCCCTTAGGAAAATACAGAAATGAATAGTTGTCTAAAAATAAATGAGTAAGATCCCTATAATGATGAAAGACACACGACGTTTGTGCAAACCTGTCTAAAAACTACCAATAAGCAGACAGATCTATACTGCCAGGAATCATATACTTTACAACTTGGGAAGGCTAAAGATAATATTATGGATTTGGTAAGAATTTGGTTTTGTATGTTAAGTAAGCACCATGTTTCTCTGTTAGAAATTATACTTAGAAATTATACTTTAATGTTCATTACTGATTTTACAGTGAAGACTATGAAGACAGGTCACTGGAATGCAGATTTTTCTCTTCCACCCTTTAAGCTCTCCAGGGTATCTGTGAACATGTACATGGTTTTGATATTATTCATACCTTCATAGGAAAGTACATTATGCAGGATTGCTTTCTTGCTTGGCTGTATTTGTACCTAGAGGATAATGCAAAGAGGGAGAAAATATAATCCTCCTTTCTTGTCTGGATATACAGCATGCTATATCTATCTTTATTTTTTAATTCTATTTTATTATTGTTTTTCATCACTGAGGAGATAATTTTATGCCTAAAATAAAGGAAATAAGAGACTGGCATTATTCAGATGAACATGTTTGTAATGCTACATAAGAACTACAAAAAACTGCACATTAGTTGGAGTTACTTTAACAGTGCAGCGAAAGATGAGCAACTGGATATCAAGTTTTAATGAATACCTGACTGAGGAAGAATATGAGAAAAGCATGAGCAGAATTTAGAAAAAAGGATTGTCTCACTGGGATATTAGTGATAAAAACTCTGATGTTCGGGAACGAGAAGGCGATGGATCTTCATGCTCATCAGAACACAATACTGTCGATATGGACATCAAACCTTTTCAATTCCAACCCATAAAACTTTACATTCCTGTTGAGTAATAGAACCAGACTTGTTTTGAAAAGCTGTCCTATGTTTCATCATAAATCTGCTGCTTGTATAGGTCCCAAAGTAGCAAAGTTTGTAACAAGTTTAAGTACTTCTAAAATTGCTGTTACAACCACAGTGAGAAACACTGGTGTACAGAGGAAAACTCACTTTCTGAACAATGGAGATTAATCTATTTCCACCGCTCAGAGATACAGTCAAGTTTTCTTTAATTTATTAGATTATTTTACCCTATAATAGGTACTAAATAGTCTACTAAGGAGATTATTCAATCTTGGCAACACTAGGAAGACAACTGGAGAAAGAATCTTGAATTTTTTTTATGTTAATATCTTCTTTTTAATATTTTTTCATTTCAAAACTATGTTACACACTTGAAAAATGTGTTTACATAAACATTAAGTTTTTTAAATGTGTAACAAAATGTAACAGCTTAGGGCAGGACGTTAGGCCTAACATTTCAGTAAAATGTAGTTTTTAAATTATTAAAGTACATAGAGGGTAGAGTTACACTTGGATAGTGTTACGGAGTTTGGCACAGAACTTAAAGGAATGCAATATGATACCTCATTCTGAATTATCTTCCCCTGCTTTGTCAAGGATCGAAAAGAATGTCAGACCATGTGACACTGCTAAGATCTATAAATTAAAAGGACTGGCAGAAGTATAGTCTGGGACAGGAAAAACTTGCTCTCTCACACACAGATACACACACTGGTATTGAGACATTGCCTAATCACCAAACTAGCAATTTAGTACAGGCCAGCCTATAGAAACAGGACATGCACTCCAGATAGTTTCTATGTAGCTGTCTGGGTAGAACTTGCCATCCTCAACTTGGATGTTGACACAGTGTCAACAGTAGCCCACACCAAGACTTAACAGAGTCAATTGTTTTTTGCAAAGCCATGTCTGCTGGAGCTCATTGCATTCAGTTACTTGACTCCTGATCAATGCAAGGCACATAGCTGAATAATAACACAAAGGGACCATCTCCATACATCAAACCCTCTGCACTACTTACGTGCTTCCAGCTTTTGTGTATCAGTCTACCAAAAAGAAAGAGCAATAGAGAGATCGTTAGCATTTTAGTTAGAACATTGGCTATGTCAACACTTTCAGCGAAACTAGGTAGACATGTTCTCAATTCAACTAATACAAAACCAGTTGTGTCCAAGACTTTAAATTCTTAAGCCTGTTCCAGTCAGGTTGGATATTTGCAAATTGTCTGTTGGAAACAGGCCATGGGCTATGCCAAGTCTTGGACCAAGCTTGGAATTTATTTGGAAAAGTGTTAATTGGCACACAACATTTTTATAGGAGAAATTATTTTAATATTTTAACAACATAAATAATCAGCTCTAGTGATAGTCTCAATATAAGCATTCCCTCTCACTTTAAAGTCATTAGTACAGAGCTAGACACTGCATAATTACAACACTGAAGATTCAAAGACCTGGAAAATTATGTAAATGGAAGGGATCAGTAAGAGCTGTGGCAATTATCTGAAAGGCACTCCACATGGTAGATTCATTCTAACTGCCCCCCTAAGAGGCAGTCTAGTATGAAAGATAAAGAGCTGTTCAACTCTGGATAAAAGTTAATACTTTTTTAGCTTTATCCACAATGAAAAACCCTCCAGAAAATATTCAATCCATCCCCATGGATATACAGACTCAGACATGGATTTAAATCAGTTCTAAGCTCTACAGCTCTCATTATGTATGAAATCAATGATAACTACTGTCTGACTGAAGATAAATCTGATTTTTTGTTAGAGCTAGTGCAAAACAGAGCTAAGCTTATCTACTTTCAGTGGAGTGAGATAGGCTTGTGGAGAGAGATAGAATCTACATTGCTCTTGTAAAGAACGTGCTATACACATTGAGCACACTGCTTGTATTGTAGACTCAAGATTTCCTTTCTACCAGATACTGAAGAGATTACTTAGAGAGTATTCCAATGCCTGGGTTATTTTTTTCCAGGTAAGAAACCATTAAATATCAATTTACAACTGTATTCGCAGGCACAGTCTGAAAATCACTTGGGGTCTTCTGTGGCCCCTGGTGTGATAACTGTGCCGACAGCAGAGGGAGCATTAAACTCATTGCCCATGGTAAAGTGTGGAGAGTGAAACCCATGTTCCTATAATCCTTGGATGGGTAGGATGAGCTCGTTAGCCTTCTGGCGGTCATCCTAGGAGAAGGACAACTCTGATTTCAAACCCGGGCAGATGGAGCTCATTTAGCCCTGTAAGACCTTCCATCTAAGAGAGGGACACTCTAATAAAACCTGTGTCCTAAGGACTTGGCTGCCAGCATCCAAGCTTGCTAGGCCCTGGCAGATGAACCTTAGGACTAAAGGGTGGGTCCAGATCTGTGCATGCTGTGTCTCACCTAAAAAAACTCCATAGCGCAGGCTCGAGGGTGCTATCCGCTATCCTCTTTTTATCAGCGCGTTTGGAAAAGGTGCTGATGAAGAGCGTGGGTGGAGCCCTCCCTGGATCTTCGTTCACAAAGCCTAGCCATACAACTATATTCGGTAGTGTTTAGAAGAAAACTGAGAATATTCACCTTTACTGAGAATGTAATGTTCAAGAGTGAAGACTCTCTCATACAGATTACATGGTAATCATGGTTATGCTATAGTCAGAGACACAAGCTCTGAATGAAAGCTAGAGGGGAATCTGTGTATTTTAAACACCATTGATTAAAAAATTTTTGAAGGAAAAAAATACACAAAACACAGTAAATAATGAAAAAGAAGCCTGCCCAAGAAATCCCAAGGCTTTCACTCTCCACGTCTTTTGAAGTTCTCCATAATATCCAAAAGGTTATTTATGTTTTCTGCATTGTTTTAGGTTTATCCTTCAGCAAGGACTTGAGCTAAAATGTATCATGAAATAATGCTACAGTTTCACATAATCATCTCAGCATTTTTCTTTCTTCCTATGTGCCTTGCACCTGTTTCTCCCGTGTATTCGTAATCTGCTGCTCTAGCACAATATTGTTTATCCTTTAAAAATCTGTTGAGATCACTGGTTTAGCAAGTTGAAGAAGTAGTAACAAATCTTTAGAAAATATTTTGAGTTATTAGATATTGTACCTGATGTTGGTTTTCTATGCAGGTGCAGAGTCAGATAAAAAAGCACAGATTCTTTTTTTTCCTAGTAATCCTCATTCAAGGACTAGCTGAAGTTGAAACCTTCTTTATGCTCAGTATTCCCCGTTAGTGTCCTCTGAGGAATGTTCAGTCCCTAAGGATTCTGAAAGACTTTAATCCTGAAGTTCCCATAGGGACATTGAGAAATGCTTGAGGCATCAAGCTTCCCAGAGCACGGAAGGAAGAGCAAGGTGATTCTGTAATCTGAGCAATGCAGTGACTGAAAGTAATAACATAGTGCTTGATCAGCCTTTCACGCTCAGACAAGCTGTGGGAGCAGGTGTTTCAGGGTCTCAGATCTGCAAAAGCCAGATTTCTTAAACTTAATTTGCTGAATCTGCTTTTTCTATCATAAGATTAATTACTTCAACTGAACAGAGAGAAACAGTGCATGGTGCATCACGAACCATGTTATAGCTTGTTGACAGTTCACATGTACTGATTTTAAACTAAACAGAATTGTTATGCTGATAATTTATTTATATATTTCCAGTGTCAATAAAATGAATAAACAGAGACTGCCTTCACTGTACTGAAAAAGCGAATGCACTTTGTTCCTACTTTGCACCCTGTGCAATACAGTATAAGGTACAGAATGACACAAACCAGTCCAAAGTGCATATAGCCTCAGTTTCTCATATGACTTTGCAAGACCCTTTTTTTTTTAGCTATCTATCATCTGCTAGAATGATCATGGTATAATACTGCTATTCAATTATATATTACCTATAAGACAAGACTATTTTGCAGCTTTTTCCACTAAGGAAATTAGTAATTTTCTATATTGTCCATATAATGTCAAGCACCAGGCTATTTTAATGTGGGAACTCCACATTCAGTTTTAATGAATAATGCAAATAAGGTTAATTTTTTTTTCTGCCCCAGAAGGCTGCAGTTTTATGAATCTAACATTTTTTTATGACCTTAAAACACTGTAATACAACAGTTCACATAGAAAAATATAGAAAAATGGACTGAAAGAGATCTCTGAAGGTCACCTAGTCCAACCTGCTGAATTGAAGTCTATCCTCAAGATGATATCTGATTATTCAGGAATTTAGTTCAAAAATTTCTTAGGATAGAGATTCCACATCCTCCTTGGACAACTTTTTTCAGTGCTTAGCCACTCTCATCATGAGGAATTTCTTCCTTACTGCCTCTTGTGATTTCCTCTGCTACAACTTGTGACTCTGTGATTTCTCTTGTGTGTTTGTGAGAAGAGTAGAAGAGTATGGTTCTGCATTTTATATAACCTCTCTTTAAACAGTGGAAGACTGTAAATTCTCCAATGGACCTTTTGCTTTCTTTTTTCTGTTTCTTTTCTTTTTTTCTTTTTCCTAGAATTTCTCAGTTGAGTACAAACCTCACAACATGTATTCAAACAAAAGCTGTTACATTAGAAAAATAATGCTAACTCTCCCCATCACTTTCACCAATACCTGAATATTATGTACCCTTTAAAAAATGTTTATCTATAGTACTGTGGGTGTTATCTGTCATAATGTGATATGTCTTCAAAATAGAATGAACCTTTGCAGAAAAAGCTCACATTATATGTTTATGCCACATTAGAAGTCCATGTCGCCAAGCTGTCAGGAAAGCTAATAAAACAGCTAATAAAGTATACTTTCAGAAATATTGACTTGGAGTACAAATGTTAAGGACATTTCAGCTTAGCAAGTAAAGGAATTATCTTGTCAATAAAATAGGAAATTGATGTAAATAATCATCTATTGATATAGTTTCAAATAGAAAAAATATTTTTGTTGGAATAAACTATAACAAGATTCCTTGCTTTCAAAGTTCAGCAAATACACTAGTTAACAGTTTTATAACTCTAACAGATATTCTAAATGTCACTTTCATAACTTTACAGAATAACAGAAGTCACTTACTGATTATATGCTGAGCAACCTCATTTGACACTCACTTAAGTCAGGAGGTAATGACATTCAAAATATTTAGAGTCCATTTAATTACACATATTGGTGCATGAACTCAAAGAACTAGATTAAAGCTTTTTTATCTATGTTCACAGAAGTTCCATGCAAGTTCCACATGCTTTTAGTCTTTACAAATCTTAATTTAAAGTAGCCTATTTGGATCCAATTCTAGTTTAAAACAAGCAAACAAATCTAAAAAAACCCACCTTCCTTTAGTTCTAGGTTAAGTTCACCTCTGCAACAATCACACAAAGTCAGTCAATAACTCCACAGCAAATTTGTAATGGTTCAGTGCAAAAAGTCATAAAGCCAACTCATGAAGTTCTTAAGGATTCCTTACAGAGCTGCTGTAATGGTATATATTTTGGGTATATGCCCAGAGAAGGTTGCCTCATAAAATGGGGTTAGTCAAAGACCTCTTGCTGCCAGAATAAACCTATAGGCTGTGAGCCTAAGTGCAAACAGCAGTAATCTTAATGTAGGTGACATTATATTTATGACTAGGCTGAACAGCAGCCAAATCTCACTTCTGAGAGAATGAGACACACATCCAGTTACCACTCGGGGCCAGCAAAACAAGGCTAGTAGATCTTGTCAGATAAGCAGATGTGATCAGTTTATGTATTATAAATCATGTGGGAACTTAACAGAATTAAAATGGAAGCATATAGTTGCCATAATGAATTTAAGGTCTAATTTATAATACAATACTTAGCTAAACATCCAAAAAGCTCATTATGCATTGTTTCTAGCTTGTGAATCATTAGACTGCTGCTCCTAACACATATATGTATAAATATATATGTGTGTGTGTGTATATATGTAAATAAATATATCTTTTTTTTTCTATAGGTTTGAAATAGATTTTAACATATGGAAGTCCAGAATTACTCTAGCTATCTTTATTTCTGTAGCATACCTAAGCTAAAACTTTAAATTCCATCTATAAAGATGAAGAAAGATAAAACTCCCGCAAAAATAGTATTTAACTTAAAAGTTAAATTATCAAGGAATAATAATTCTTACAAGCAAAAAATTAGATTTTTGAAGTTTTGATAAGTAGTCTCTGTTACGAAATCAACCTTGTGATTAATTTCCCCATTTACAAGTAATTGCATTACAGTTGACCAGGATTTTCCCTTCTGAACTGGAACACTTTCTGTATTCACATCTTGTTTCTTTAGTAGAGCAGTTTGTGAAAGTCCTTTGCTCTCAGCTGATAGACAAATGTCTTGTAAGCATCTGAAGATTTCATTGTTTTGAAGTGTTCTTTGCAATTGATGGCTGGTGCTTCTTTTTATGTTGTGGGCTCCCCTCCCCCCATTTTCTGGATGTTAAACTGCATTTTGAATCAGCTTTCTCTGGCCTGCGCTTTGAATGAAAAGTTCTAATTACTGTGAATTTTAAAAACCCTTCTGGTGTGTCAGTTTCAAAACCATGAAGCACAGAAAAAGTGTTATCATCTTCCTTGTTTCTCATTCTTGTTCTTTTCTTTTTCAAAAGGGAAGTGGTTTAGAAGACGGAAAACTAGACTATTCAAAGTAGCTTCAGATGGCATCAACACCCACATGAATGGAAGAGATATACTGACAAGTCAGATGCTTTGTTCTTAGAATACAGATAAAATCTGCTGAAAATGTTGAAAGATTATTGATAGCATTCTGGGGAACTGAAAAGTTCTGCCAACTACAATAACTACCGTAGGTATACAGAGATCACGATACCAGATCAAACCATTAAACCAATATCCCAACAATAACAGGTGGTAGGAAACCTAAAGTAGACTAAAATCAAGTGACCCTCTATGTAAATTTCCAAAATAAACGTATTCTTTAATCTTGAGTAGTTTATTACTGTAGCTTTCCTGCACTGATCAGTCAGTTTTTTTTATTTTACTTGTTTAAGAAGAGATGGAGGTTGTATGTTTGATATACAAATGCCCTGCCCTAGAGCAGCAAAGAGCTCTGGGCTCAACTCCTATCTTTTCTCTTGCAGGAATGTGGATAGACAACTTTTTGGAGTTACAACATGAGATGGAGAGAAGGGTGAAAATGTTCCTCTGGGACTAAATAATGTCATATGTTTTCTTCTGAAAAGATACATGATGTAGAAATGTCCTGTCTAGACTTGCATTCTCACCAACCTAATCTGCATGTCCTTTTACCTTTTACTGTTTAGAAATATGGAACAAGCTTGGAACTGCAGTGGCATGATTTTTCACAGTAATGTGGCTGCTTTGTCACGTATCTTGTTATCATCTCAGCCTGGAGAAGAGAAGACTTTGGGGAGACCTACTAGTGACTTTCCAGTACCTAAAGGGAACTTACAAGAAGGCTGGAGAGGGCCTGTTTGCAAAGGCCTGCAGAGAAAGGACAAGGGGCAATGGTTTTAAATTGCAGGTGAGTAGATTTAGACTTGATATTAGGAAAAAGTTCCTCACCACAAGGGTGGTGGAACACTGGAACAGGTTGCCCAGGGAGGTGGTTGAGGCCCCATCCCTGGAGGCATTCAAGGTGAGGCTTGCCAGGGCTCTGGGCAACCTGATCTAGATGGGGATGTCCCTGCCCACCGCAAGGGGGTTGGACTAGATGAGCTCTAGAGGTCCCTTCCAACCCAGATGATTCTGTGATAATCATGTGCTTCATTATATTATACTAGTCACCCATTCCTGAGCTGGTCTGTTGGTCCCTACTAAATAAGTAATTCCTTTATTTCTCACTACAAAAATTGAACTAAATACATATATTTTTCATGACCTTGGAAAGAAATATGATGTTTAATCAGAAATAGCTAAGCTTGAATTTTGTAAGACTCATTGATTGTACAAGGGACAAACCCCTCCTTTTGTTAAAAAGTAAACTGGTCTCTACCTGACATTCATTAGACAATCCTTTTCCCTTTTTACCCTTCCACAGTAGTGGCATAATCTTATTAACTGTTTGAAGTAGTTTTGCTCAGAAATAGATGAGACTCAGAGTTTCTTCTGCCTTTGATAGTATTATTTCATAATTATTCAACAAAAGTTATTTTGTAATGTCATCTGAAATAGCAGTCAGCGATTTATGACCCACATTACTTGTGATCTACGTGCTTTCTTTGGAGAGAAGTTTGGCAGGGAGAAATAGGATCTCAAATGCAAGGAAATGATTTTATTGATAAAGTCAGTTTGTTCCCATGCTTTATAGGTTTTCTGCAAACTATCCTTACCATTATTAAATATGTGAGCTGGTCTAGGATCCTACTTATTTTCACATCATACATAAACCTTAAGCCAATCTGCAGAACCCCTTCTCTTTGATGTAAAATGCTTCATGCTAGTCCTTCTGATGGTCTTCTTTTAAGTGGTAGTGGATTTGTTATCGTGTTTTCCAACGAGAATTTATAGACTGCCAGACATCCTCTCGAGAATAACAAAGATTTTCAGGGAAGCTAAAGTTTGAGTTGATCTTGCCTTATAGTAATATTTAAATTTTATTTGTTTTAAACTATTTTCTAAAAAAGGAGAGAATTAAGTAAGATTGGTTTTTTTAACTCTTAAATATCACTTAGATATCCACCTCCTGTAGTTCAAGGAAAAGCAGCAGATATTTTGAAGACAGTGTGTCTTTGACTAAAGGAAAAATCAGAAGTTGGCTGAATGTGCCTTACTGGTAATTTCCACACTAGCTAACATTTATCATGCTATGTTTCATCCACATTTATTTTGTTGTATTTTAGCTTTATACATCACTGCTGAGGAACTGGAGCTATAAAGTAATGTGCAATATTTTGGAATTATTGGGAAGTAGGGATTTTACAGTAAAAGTGTGTCTCCTTTTGTCACACAATGTTATACAATATGAAAATGTGAAGTGCCTTGGTGCTGAAAAAACAGTGGAGTATTTTCTGCTGCTAAGGAATACATTGGTTTTCCAGATAAAGCAGAGCTTTAGACTATCTTCAACGAATATTTATCTCAGACATTTCTCATATTACTGTCTGCTTTCTAACAGTGAACAGTACACTGCCTCTATGTCATGAAAAATGATGAACATTGTAACTACTTACAATTTTGATATCCTTTCTTATACATTTGAAAGGCATTGCTGAATTTATTATAAGTTGTGAACTGAAAAGTAGTGACTAAAGCAGATATAAAAAAAAAACCAAAATGTAAAGCCTAGTTTTTAATCTAAACCATTTCTGGAAGTTAACACTCAACCAATCACTGCTGAAAACATTACAAGTTAGTTTTTTAGAATAGTAGGAAGATAAAATGAATGGAAAAACTTTTCATTAGCAGTGTCCAAACAGAAAGTAAAATTTGTTAATGTCTTTTCATCCTAAGAAAATGCTTATTGGAAAACATATGTTCGTATATATGAAGTTAAAGCAAAACAAGTTAGACTTTAATTTATATGACTTGCACATTTTGAATTAGACTGCTGACTATTCCACAAAGTGAGAAAACTAAAATTGGTGCTGTAGATGATTCAGATCATGTGGTATAGACTATAAATCATTCTTTTAAAAAAAGGAAAGTAAAAGACTTCAAATTTGGGAAAGGATGAATTTCCTTTACATTTCCAGTCAACCTGAACGTAAAAGTCTTGCTTTGCTGGATGGTGTAAGGACATGGTGAAGCTCTCCACTTTTATGTAGTTTGTTTAAATGAAGCATACTTTCAAATACTGTGTAGAATTTTGAATAAAACTGTGCAATGTAGGATTGAAAAAAAATATTTAGTAAATTATTTGATGTTACCTTATATTAATCTTAAAAGACAAATTGGTTGGTTTACATGTTTAACTATCACAGGAGGTAAAACTAAATGGCTATAATGAAAGTGTAAATGTAAATATATTTAGCTAGAAGATTAATTTAGTGGGACAGTGAAGGAATATATCTTTTGTTTAGGGTTATTTAACATCTTCTTTAGGAAAATGAATTAGGAAAACAGAAAAGTTTGTTGTTTTTTAATTTATTTTTTTTCTAAATTTAGAGATAGTGGAAACATTAGCTAAACGAGGAAAATAATATCAAACCTCAAGTTAGAAAGAATGACTTAGTACATAGAGAGGGAAAAGGGGCAAACAGTGCACGCTGGCATCCCAGAAGGCCAATGGCATCCTGGGCTGCATCAAAAGAAGCATGGCCAGCAGATCCAGAGAGGTGATTCTACCACTTCACTCTGCTCTAGTGAGACCTCATCTGGAATACTGTGTCCAGTTCTGGAGCCCTCAATACAGAAAGGACATGGACCTGATGGAGCAGGACCAGACTAGGACCACGAGAATGATCAGAGGGCTGGAACAGCTCTCCTACAAGGACAGGCTGAGGGAGCTGGGATTGTTCAGTCTGGAGAAGAGAAGGCTTTGAGGGGACCTACTAGTGACTTTCCAGTACCTAAAGGGAACTTACAGGAAGGCTGGAGAGGGCCTGTTTACAAAGGCCTGGAGGGAAAGGATAAGGGGCAATGGTTTTAAACTGGAGAAGAGTAGATTTAGACTGGATATTAGAAAGAAGTTTCTCACCACAAGGGTGGTGGAACACTGGCACAGGTTGCCCAGGGAGGTGGTTGAGGCCCCATCCCTGGAGGCATTCAAGGTGAGGCTTGCCAGGGCTCTGGGCAACCTGATCTAGATGGGGATGTCCCTGCCCACCGCAAGGGGGTTGGACTAGATGACCTCCAGAGGTCCCTTCCAACCCAAACCATTCTATGATTCTATGAAAATTCTGAATGATATTGAATCTTTTCTTGAAGTGCTAGTATTCAATTTAAAGAGAAAAATTGGAGAACATGAAGACTAAAAGAGAATAGGAGGTGACACTTTGCTGGATATTTGATAATGAATTTGCAGTCAAGCTTGTACCACATAACCACTAGTGTTCATCATAAAAACAGCAATGGAAAGTTATTTTGTATTCACCATTGTGGTAAATATAGCTAAAAATACCACTGTGTATCATATGAGTGTTATAAATAGAGTAATAGTGATAATAAGAACCAAAAAGTAAATTGCAAAATGGTCAGAAATTTGTGCAGAGAGATAACTGAGGGTAGACAAGAAGGACACATAAGAAGCCTAATACTTATAACTAATAAGTAATAAATAAGGTTACTGATTAATACTTCTCTCATAATTCCTTGGAAGTCCAATGCTAATTTTTGCTTCATGAAGATATGATTATCATATCAAACAGCTCACCAGAGAAGAGCCTCAGATACGACATGAACACTGAATAGATAGTGGAAGAATAGACTCTCAGAAATAAAAGATACTTACTTAGTATGATAAGGCACATTTCTGGAAACAAAGATATTAAATTAAAATAACCCAAAAACCTGTTCAGAAATCGTTTATGACTGGTTAATGTCTGGAGGCAATAAAAACTCAGAAAGGAAACTCTGGCATGTATTTGGAGCATCTGTACTGACAACTCAAAATTCCAAAGTAGGAGGTAGAGAGCAAACATGGAAGACTATTAGGAAGCTAAAATGGATGACTGATCAGATTATTACCATACAAATGGTTAGGTATCTGTATAATACTTCTAGGTGCTTTTAAAAATCCAGTACCTCATACCTAATCAGCATTTCAAACATTAATCAGAGGAAGAACCTGTCACTCAGGAAGGCTCATTACAGAGCTTGATTGTAATATTAGAACTACCACTGAGATGCATCAGCTAAAATCTGAAGTGTCTTGTCTGCTAGAGGAAGAAATCAAAGCTTGTGATTTCATTAATGCATATTATTAACTTTTTGTTTCAGGTTTTTTTTGAACTAGAAATACAAATATGGAGGGGGAACATTTTATTATTAAAAGTAGGTTTTATAAAACCATACTCACTCTCACACATGATTTAAACATTTTAAATAATTTTAATGAGTATTTAAAAAATATTAAGTGTTTTGAGAGATACTAACCAGGAAGATTTCAATATCACTGCACTGTTTTAGCAATGTAAGGTCCGCTTATTCTTTTGGCAACTTGATAAAGGTGCATCTAATCTAATATACATACATTCTTGGCACAAGATCTGCAGAAAATTCTGGTGCTTTTACATACTATTTTCTGTGAAGTTAATGTCTTATCCTATGTAACACATAAGGATTCCTAGAAATACAGGCTAGGATTCCTCTGTCCTTGTCAAATGCCACCAGCTTGGTTTTTTCCTTCTTTCAACCCAAACATCTTTCAACTTCTTTTCAACATAATGCCTAGTCTGAGGAGGGAGAATAGACTACACTTAAACCAAATGTTCTCATCACTGTAACCTAAGTGCTGACATATAGGATGATACTGGGATGGAATTAACTTTCCCCATAGCAACACTCACAGTGCTGTGCTTGGTATTTGTAGCTAGAACAGTACTGATATCACACCAGTGTTTTAGCTACTGCTAAGCAGTGCTCACACAGCATTAAGGCTGTCTCTCCTCTACTCCAAAGGCAAAAAGGCTGGGATCGGGTAAGATTTTGGGAGGAGACATAGACACGATTTCTGACTCCAACTGACCAAAAGGATATCCTATCCTATGATGTTGTGCTCAAGCAATAAAAGCTTCAAGAAAGAAGGAGGGGGGAGGCATTTGTTATTGAGGTATTTGTCATCAGAAACAACTGCTACAGGTACTGAGGCCCTACTTCCTAGGAAGTGGCTGGACATCATCCATTGTTGGAATGTAGAGAAGAAATTTTATTTTCCTTTGCTTCCATGTATGACCCTTGCTTTTCTTCTTTAAACTGCTTTATCTTTACCCATGAGATTTTGATCTTATTTTCTTCCCCTCTCCTGCTGAGGAGGGGAGTTATAGAGAGGTTTGGTGGGCATATAGTGGCCAGCAAAGGCCAGTTCACCACAGTTCTTTTTTGCTGCTCAAGACAGAACACTTGCCAAACTTGAGATAAACAGTAATCAGCAGAAGTCACAGGCAAAACATGGACTGAACATTGTTAAAGAGCTATAAAGCAGTTATGAGGGGTTTTTTTGTTTGTTTGTTTGAGTGGTTTTGGGGTTTTTTTGTAATTGTGATGAAGGGATGAGGGGTGGAGTGTGTGTAACTTGTCCAGACATGTTAGTGTTGTTATTACATTATTTTGACTTTTTAGTGTAGGGAATTCTTTTTACTGATTGCATTGGGTTTCCATGGCATGGTTATTGGTAGTGCGGAGCTTGCAGGGGTCGCTTCTCTGAGAAGACACTAATAGATGACCTCATGTCAAACACAGCTGGTTCCAGCTGGCTCCAACACAGACCTACTGCTGGAAAAATCTCAGTCAACCGTTTTTGTAGCACCTCTGTGATACATAACTGGAAAGAGTAAGAAATACTGTGCAACAGCAGCAGGTAGGGATGAGTGAAAAAAAAAAAAAGATGAAAAAACATTGAAAACTGAAAATTCACAGTATTTCAGTATGTCAAAATTCGAAAGAAACAGCCCTGCAGACACCAAGGTCAGTGAAGAAGAAAGGGGAGGTGATGTTCCAGGAGCTGAAGCAGAGATTCCACTGCAGCTCGTGGTAAAGATCATGGTGAAGAAGGGGTTATCCCTCTGCAGCATATGGAAGTCCACAGTGGAGGAGACATCCACCTGCAGCTGGTGGAGGATGCCACATTGTGCTCCAATGTGGCTCCTGCTCGGTGCGTGTAACCTAAGGAGGCTGTGACTCCATGGTGGTGTAAATTTTCTGGCTCTACCTGTGAACCCATGAAGGACTCACACTGGAGCAGGCTGTACCTGAAGGATTGGCACCCCATGCAAAGAGTCAATGTTGGAACGTTTCTTAGAGAACTACACCCTGTGAAATTACCAGCATTGGTGAAGCTTGTGGAGAACTGTGTCCCACAGGAGGCATCCCATGCTGGTACAGGAGAAGAACATGAAGAGTGAGGAGGAGCAGAAAACATAAATGATGGACTGACAGCAATCCCCATCCCCAACCCCCCCTGCACTACTCAGAGGACAGGGAGGAGGCAAATGAGTGAGGAGGGAAGCAGATTCTGGGAAGAAGAGGTTGGAGTGAACATGTTTTTAGTTTTCTTCTTTTTTTTTTTTACAATCTAAAATAAAATCATGCCAATGCTGTCCTAGTTACACTACCCCAATTTTTTTTCTTACATTCTTGGACGAACTATCATTAGAAAAATTATGATTGTGTATACATAGATATTGAGAGTATATGTTCCAAAAATAAGCTAATGTGTAAGAATATATGAGAAATATATCTCACAGTTTGTGATTTTGTGTGTTAAAATAGATCTTTGCCTGCTGTAAATCAGTTCATAAAAGGCTAAGTGGAATTCTTTGGAATTCTCTGACTTACAACTCATATAGACCTGCCTTAATCACGCCAATGGCTCATGACCAACTGAAAGGCCAAACCGATGACAAGTCAATCAGATTTTCACACTTATTTTAACATGTTGACAAGTATAGTCTTATAATTTTAGTAGGTGGCTGAGAATTTAAAAAAAAACAACACCTCAGCTTACGACAGAAAATATAACAAGAATGCATGCATAGTTCAACAATGCACTTGAGTAGATTTTTTTAAGAAGCTATACCACTACTGTACTGTAAGAATAAAGAAAATCTGAAGGAATCAAACTCAAATATCTGTGTGTTTAAAATAGCCATCGCAGCATAAATGTCAATGAATGCCTGCAGATGAGTTCAGGCCACAACTGAGCTAACTGGAACTATGGCTGTGGTGGTGGATGAGGGGGTGTCACTGATGAGCCCATGATGGAGTTCAGTATCACGGTAGAGTCTTGCAGCAAGTCCATAGTGTTCAAGTCAGGAGAGCAACTGGGGTCATTATTCACATAGAAATAATTTCCAACTAACTCATAACTATTGTGCAGGAATGTTCAGTATGAGCGTTCAGTTTGAACTGCTATTCTAAGAACCCTATTGAAAGACTAGGTGTATTAGCCTGATAACATACATTTTATGTAGTACCACCTTGAATGTCAGAACTGATCTAAAACATTTTGAACTGGATATGAAGTTGAAAGTTCTTAGTTGATTGAGAAAATGCTAATTCTGGCAGATGTGGGGTTGTCCACTATTTGTTATGGCACTGAGTGAATTTCACAGAGAATTAGCAGCATCTGCATATTATCTGCAATGTAATTTTTTTTTAATTTTAACCTGTAATTTTCAGTTGCAGTGGCTAATGTTGCCTTTTGCTTTTTGTTCAATACTGGGGATAAAGCTCTATCTTCTGAAATAATATATCAACCTTTAAACAGATGCAAAAAAAATCTAACCACATAGACAAACAAAACTCAAACAAGATAAGATACTTGCTTCAAAGTGTCTTATTCTCCATTTCATTTCATTTTCAATGGACTCCTGATGTACTACAACTTCTGTAACAAAGTATGCCCCAGCCATATCAGTAAGTTGACATAGATTTACCATGCGAAGGATTTAACTCTCTTCTGAACATATTTCTGCACAGCAAGCTAAGAACAGCTATTAAGTTAGTGGAAGCTCCTGTATCTTATAGAAATGCTTGAAATCACTTTGTCACAAACTCTTACTCAGCATTTTGTCAGCTTATAGTATTTTACAGTGCATTAAACCTCTTTTACCTAGCTTCCCTGCTTCGGTATGCATTAAGACACTAGAAAGATTATTTGTTAACAAAGATGCTTTTACACCATGTGTTTCATCATCACCAGAAATGAAATTTACAATTTCCATTTCCAAGTATGAACCTGAGATTTATCATCTCTTATTCCTATCCTTGCTTCTTTTATCTACTTATTTCTGCTGGGACAGACAGAAACAGCTACAGCAAGCATAGGAGGTTAAAAACTTGGAAAAGAGTCATCACAAATGGAGCTAATACTTGAAACATTAGTCATCATTTTCTTAAAAGATGGACAAACTGAGTTAAAAACCAAACATACATTCTTCATCATTAAATTTTACTTTTAGAATTAAAATCAGAATTTAGACCTTCCTATTCTCTGATCCTTATTACTTCTGAACAGACATCTCTAGGCTTTTGAAAATGGAGAGGAAAATAAGGTAACAAAAATATAGCTGATATAAAAAAACACCTTTGTCTTTCCCCTCTTCCTTCTCTGCAGACCATTTTAAAAGTGAGAAAAGGAGGCAGTGAGCAGTAATATTTCAGCTTTACCTGTGAAGACAGGTGATTCAGTAATTAGTCCTCTATCATCATGAAAAAAATGTAGATAATGCAAGAGAAGTAGCAAAGAGAGGAAAGGGATATCTAAACCAGAGCTTAGATGGAAACATAATATGGATGAGTACACTTCATTATCTCCTTCTATCTCTGCTTCTGTGGAAATGAAGATCTCACTCACCACATTCTCTTCCCCCTCCTGTCCTGCACTTCTAGCAGCTACAGGCTGCTATTAACACCATAATATTAAATGAAAAGCTGTGGGAAGTTTTGGTGAAGGGAAAAAGATCAGCTGTTGATGGAGACAAAGCAAGCAGTGACACCACACAGTGAAACAGAAGACTTTAGTTCTTGTAGGCAGAATCCTGACTAAAAGAACCCACTGTCTCCACTTCTTGGTTCAAGCTGCAGCTTCCTTCTGATTTTCCAGCTGCAGAGGCAGCCTTAAGGAACCAGTGGAATTTGTGAGGACTGTGTGGTGTGGGCTAGTGCAAGGTGAAGAAATGGTGAAACTATGACAGAGAGTTGGAAAGGAAAGGTATGATAGAGAGGGAATATGTTCTAGGCATCAAAACAACATACTGAGTCATTATTTAAAGTATGGCACTTCGGACTTGAATTTTCTGAGTAAGGCATGTGCCTAAGTCCCTGAACTGATTAGAGGAAACTCAGCCCTTTTTGGTCACAAACAGATACTCATTTCTAATTATTTTTGTTATCAATTAGTAAAAAAACCATGTAGACCATGGCTGCATTTCTCCCCATTATCTCACTGTAATTGAAAATGACAAAGATTGTGCTGATGGCCTATGTATACTGTGGCACCATCTGCCAAACTGATAAACTAATGGCCCTGTATTCAGAAAGGAAAGAAGGAAGGAAAACAATAAGGACAAAACATAACAGCAATCAGTTTGTAGAAAGACTATGACTAAGTTCCTGTTTTTACAGCAGTAATCAAGAACCTTATTTATATGTCATAATTTCCTTTTTAGGAGCCTATTTTTATACTTTGTTTAAAAAAGAAATTCCTTTTCCTAAGAAAAGCTACTTTAATAGGAAGCAAAAAAAAATAATTTACAAGCATATATACATGAAAAAATGTTATTGCAGAAATCACTGAATGTGCTGATTACTCATGTTACTAATTGTCCCATTATATCCTCCATAGATATAAAAGTCTTTACTTGCAATCACAAGCCTTTAAGTTCATAGTTACCAATGAATTTGGGAGGGTGGGGGAGAGGAAGATTTGGGAATTTACAATATGGACAGTCAAAATATAATTCTACCCTATCCCAGCAATGCTATCCTGTCATGAATAATACATATCCCATCTGAATCCATACTAGATGCAGGTTTTTGCCTGTCAAAAAAACAAAAAATGGTACTGAGCCAAACCATAGTCTATGAAAGCAGATACTCTTTATCTAGGTGGAAAAACTGTGCATTCAGCATACTTAAATTAAAGATAGGTTTTACATTTAAAATAAGTGGGTTATGACTATAATGAAAGTCTAGGAAAGTTACAAAGGAGTTTTGAGAACAGTGACTTTTGTCAAATACATCTCAGGATAAATTAGTATTTTGATATCTTTGAACGTTTCAATGCCAGTGTGTTCCCTTTTGAAATGGAATAGAACATTTTTCTTCTGCAAAATGTAGTTCATGTAACACAAAAGATTAGAATTAAACATAATTGATCACTTTTCCTAAATGAATTATTTTTAGTAGCAGTAATTATTTTACATACATTTTGGAAATTCCAATAAACTTCGGGGGTTTTACAATTTACAGAGGAAAAAAATTGAATTCACAGAATTATATAAAGCCAGGAAAGCTGTTTTTTGTTTGCTTCAGCTTTATCAAAAAAATACTTCCATAATAACCTAGATCAATTATTTACATCTCTTACAATTTCCAATGTTCAAAGAACACTACTGAGATTAGTCAGTGGACCAAGCCTTTGGTCAGAGAATAAGTAACATCAGTTTCCAAGAGCTACCTAGCAAAATAAAAACACTAAAATAAAAACAAATCCTCAGAGATCAAGCATGCTGGCACAAAAACTATCCTGGGGCAATCAACTGCATAAATGTAGCTAAACATGTGCCATCTGTGGAGGAGTTTGTCCAGCAAAATCAGCAGCATTTCTCTTACAAAATACCCAATTGCTTTGGGATGTGTTTCCATGCAGGTAAATTCAGGATATCTGAAGCTGATGCCAGCCTGTTATCTTCAAATGTCTGAAACGGTGACTGCATTTTGTGAGGTAAGAATTACTGCAGAAGCAGTAACACAGAGAAGCTTCTCGATACTTATTTCAGTGTCCAAGTGACTTGTTTACTCCTGAACAGATGGGCCTAAAACCACAGCATACATCAGATGACACCTTTATTACCCTAATAAGTAACAGGAAGAAACACCAACAGTTTTTTCTCTTGTTAACACAGTGGGATGTGCAGGGTACAGAGGAATGCCGCTAAGTGCCAAAGGTATCAAACTAGATGGATCCACCAGGAATTCAGCAAACCTGTCTGCCTGGTTGTTATCAGAGCCCTGCTCTTCCTTGCATTGCTACTTGATACAAAAGGTCTGTGTTTTTCTCCTAATAGGTTTACTGATCTGCAGAATTTATTTGTATATATGTCACTTACTTGAAAGCAGTCATGATGTTTAACCCATTGGAGACTGCATTTCTGTAGTATAATACCTGTCTTTGGAATGTTTGAAATTTTTTTTTGTTATTGATTTTGATGGGGTTTGTAGTTTTTTGTTTTGCTTTGTTTTGTTTTTCCTTGCTTTCCCAGGGTTACATAACATATATGAATCAACTATAGGCCACAGAAGTTGTTGGAGTAATCATGTTTGAAAGGAATTTTTTCTTTAAACTCACCAAAACCAAGAATGGTAAGAGTTATCACATAGGTATACATGTAGCTCTGTCAGCAGCTGACACTGGCTCTGGGAGTGCTACTGGCCAGCCAGGGGACATGGCTTGACAGACTCTAAAGAGGGGCAAAATCTGCCCTTTCTGTCACAGTGTGTGCAGGGCACTTGCCACCTTCCCTGTGGCAAGGTGCATCCATTTGGGGGACAGGGAAGAGACATAGCCCCAGAAACATTAGCAGGAACCCAGGCTGAGAGTGGGATGAGTACAAGGCCAGAGGGAAGTGCTATTCTTCTTAGTAGAGTCACCTACGCTCTGCATTAATGAGGATTTTCTCTATCAGATAATTCAGGCTCTTGTTAAAACATAAACTGAACTAACACTAGAGTCATAGTTCCATCTATGCGATGTGTTCCTTGAACCCAGAACAAGATACAGGACATCACAGTTGTCTTTTGAAAATGTTTTGAATGCTGCACTGCTTAGCTGGTCCAACAAAACAAAAATACTAGAATATCTGTGATAGGGATGCTTCATTCTCAGTTTCACTGTTTTGCTTAACTAACTTCTATTGGTTTGTTTTACCTGCTCCTACAAGATAAACCTTGTCAGGCAGCAACAGCTGAAGCACAGCAGTCTCCCCAAACTAATGAAATGTATTTGGCTTGATGCATGGTCTTATCCTTTTAAATGTACAAAGATAAAAGGTTTTAAAGAAGGAAATGCAAGTAAATTTCTCCAGCTAGTCTCTACAAGACATGAAAAAAACCCCAGAAATTATGCAATAAGAATAAAACAATATATAAATTCTGACAACGTATATGTCTAAAAACTGTCTAAATCCCTACTTGTATGATTATTTACTGTAATTATTTTAAGTCCCTTCAAAGGAAATTGAGTCAGACATATCATAGTATTCTGTAGTTTTCTGCTCATCTAAAACACAGGCACAGCACAGCCTGTGGCATTATTTGCTTTCTTCTGTCACCTTGCCAGTATCACAGCTCAGAAGGTGCATCATTGAAGCCATATTTTCTCTGACACTTCTGTCAAATGGCAGGGTTTTTTGCTTTTTTGTTGTTATTTAAACAGAAGTAGTAGTAATCAAAATATAAGGAAAATAAAGTCTATCAACTATGAACGTAAGATTTCCCTCAAAGGCAATGTCTGCCCCAGTGGAATTCAAGTACTGAAACTGCATTAAAATTACTGTATGCATCAAGGGGGAATATTTTGTGCTTTTAACAATAAAACTGTGTTCCAGAAATAGAAATTTACAGGTATGCCCAATTTTTTATGCTATATATCTTATAAATGAGGGACATTAGCATTGTCACTAGTAGATACAATGTGGTAGAAAAATAGTTCTCCGAAAATGTAAGCATTTATCAAATCCATAAAACTTTGACTACAATCAGAAGTACTTCTGTGGTGTACAGCATGCTTCAGTGTATGCATCTAATTAGGCATAATGCTGATATGTCCCTGATACTTGATGACACTGTTATAGTGAAGTGGCCCTAGGAAGCTTCCTGCACAATCAAGATAATAAAATATCAAAGCAATCTAAAAGAAATTAATAGCAACACTGATATTGTCTATCTAATTTATATTACAAAAAAAAATCAGAAACAGTACTGACAGATTTTGGTTACAATACATTAGACTACATCTTTGTGACTGCTCCTTCTTAAGAGTCGTTTATTTGCTTTACTGAAGCACATCCCACATTTACAAATTGCAGCCAGCCATATGCTTTTGTTTCTCTAGCGCTAGTACAGTCACACTTCTGGGGCTTGCTAACATCAGTACTTGAATTTCCAAAACATCACATAGGGTCCTTATTTTTGCAGTATTACTCAAATGAGAGAATCAATTGAGACCTGTTAGCCCTGCACAGATATTTCTCTGTATGTATTTCTATACAGGTATACCACTAGAATGTGTTCCTTTTTTTTATTTAAGATAACCTCTTGAAAGAAAAATGTAAATTTTACACAACCAAAGAGGATTCACTGAAATACATAAAGCATATTTTTCTTATTTGTCCCATTAGAGCAACATGTCAAGTGTTATTAAATATGCTATCTCTGCAGAATCCAAGATACTTGGACATTGCTGGCAGATAGGATACAGTTTGTGCAAGAGGCCTGTGTCCTTCTGGAGAGTGAGCTTTAAGGCATCTCAGATGAGCCAGAATACTATGTTTGGGTGATTGAATCACATCCTTAGGTGGTGGGTAAGTGACATTGCTGTCTAAGACTCACTGAACATGTTATTTGGCTCTTCAGGTCACAGTTCATTTCCTAAACACAAGTAAATCGTTAACAGTTTCAAAATAATAAAAATATATTCAAGTGTCAACTAGTATTCAAATCTCCAATGATCTTCAGAAGTTTGGAAGATACTGTGTGGGTTTTGTGGGAGGTCTGAGCAAGAGAGAAGATAAGCATAATAAAGACCAGTCTCTTCTTTCTACCAGCTGCCACACTGATAAACGTCTCTTTTGGAGATAGTGTTACAAGTCAGATGAAGCATTTGAAGTGGGAGTAAAGTGATGTATCATATAAATAAAAATGAAACACTCTCAGCATCTGACAAAAAAATGCCTGCAGTGCAACAGTTTCCAGTCACAACTTATTCTGTTAATGGTGAATAGGAACACATCTAAAGACTTTTAGCCCTTCAATTGACTACAGAAAATAAAAATTACTTCATTTATGTTAGAAAAACACTAGTATATGCAATATAAATTTTCTACCTCAAAAAAGTTTGATTTTTAATGCAAAAGAAAGGCAGAAAGCAGCTGTAGGATTGTTCAGTATTCCAAACTGACTTGCCCACTTTTGAATGTCTGTTCTAAGTGAATATTTAGTAGTGCAGCTGGCATTGTTGCTGATTGAAGAACTCCACTTACCACAGTGAGCATTTTACTTTCTGCAAAAGTATCTCACAGCTTCCTACTCAATTTATCTATCATCCAAGCTCAAATTTCTTGAGGTTTTTATCTTTTTGCTTTTTTTATTTAGTTTTCCTTCCCTTCCCTGCCCCTCCACCTTCCCTGGCTCAATCCTTCTACTTTTCCTCTCCCTCCTCCTTCCCTTCTCTTTCTCTGACTTTCCTCCCCTTTCCTTTAATTTTTAACAGGTGTAAATTTTCACTTTCCAAATAACAAAACAGAAAACATGGAAAACATACGCTATAAATTATAAGCATTAATCTATAGAAAACATTCCAATGAGAAGAGAAGCCATGTGCCATGTTTTAGGGCACAGATGTAATTGTTTATGTGCAAACAGAATCTCATTGTTAGAACAAAATCTGAATAGCAGCTACTGTAGACACAGACTGCTCCAAAATATGCTAATTTTTATGAATTTGAAAATAAGGTGTTTTGCTTAGCACAGAGGTAGTGATGGTGATGGAAGCAGGTAGTCAGGTTATGTAAGTCTGTAACAGGCAGCAAAGTCTGAAATTTCAGACCAAAAGGTTACTTTTCAAAGGGTGTAAGATAAAAATATTTGTATCAGAGTATTTTTGTATACACTGTATCTGTATCAGAATATTTTTGTATACATGCTTAGATAGTTGTACGTCACACTCCGCTTGTTATGCTGTGTTTACGTGCCTAGTACTACCAGAATGGTACTCTCTTTTTGACACTTAACGTTGGAAATATAATTTGTTCTTAAAGTGAGTCACAAAAATCAGCAAAAAGAAATAAACCAATCAAGGACAGTTATACCCTCATTATCTTTGTTTTATTTTGGAAGTCTGCATTGTTCCTGTAACTTGAGTGTAAAAATAATAAAAGAAGCTAAAATGCATCTTATCGCTAAGCTCTTATTGTTGCTGAAGATGATTCAGAGGCAATTTTAAGGAAAAGTTTTTGTTAAATATTTGGCAACTCAACCAAAATATATCCCTTTTGTAAGATGAAGTGTTGGTTTAGTACAGTCTATTTTAACTCAATATTATTATTTCATACATCATAAGCATCAGATGCTTATAGAATATATTAGAATATAGAATATATTAAAATTTTAATATTGAATGTATCCAAAAGCCATTTACAAAAATTAAAGCGTTGAATTTAGATGCTAAACAGGCAAATATTTCTACTGTAAATGAGGGATAGCAAGAGCATTTGGCTCCCAAGAAAAAGTAGCAAAAATTCTCTTATGCCATCATCTACACTTTAAATTGATTGTTAAAAAAGCAGATTCTTCATAGGGGACTTGAGGTATCTCATGCAGAATGTGCTGTGATCAGCTTTTATATTGTATTTTGTTCTGCGTAATAGTACAATAACAGCCACAATAGGCCTTCAATATTAAAAGTGTTCCTGGGAGCTATCTTTCAAACACTCTTAATGATTATTAAAAACTTCTCAGCCTTAATGTAGAAAAGATATAATTTTAGACGGTCTATCTATCTTCACAGATAATAGTCTTTTGTAAAGGGGAATCATGGGATGTAAAAGGTAAGATCAATTGCTATTTTGCTATGAATTATTTTAAGCATGTCCTGCCTTTCCAAACCCTGCTGCTTGTACTTTTCACTTGTACAGAAACAGTTTCATTAGTGGTGGGGGTTTATTTAGTGCAAATTCAGAAATTGATAGATGTTTAGGATGGAAATTAAAAAAAAAAATCAACATGAGTAACCTTACTTCATGGATGCCTTCTCTGTTTATTTTGTTTGCTGCTTGCTTAATTTGTGGGTTTGTGTTTGTGTCTTTTTTGGGTGCACTTTATGAGTTATCATTATTGAAGAATTAATTTTAGTATCCGTGGGGTTGAAAACAGGACTTTTTCTCTGACAGAAGTGGAATACCAGTTATGACTTCTCCCTAAACTACACAGCTATGTGCTTTTGAATACAGAATTCTAATATAAAATCCAATCTAACCTCTGTGCTTTAATTGGTGTAAAAATAGCAAATTCTGTACTTTCTCAGAGGTGAAAGATTCAATTCATAAAAGTACATTATGATTTAGGGTGAGATGGCAATGCAAACAATTTAAACTCCTTATTTTCTTGTCTTACTCTTATTTTGGTCTGTGGCTTTTTTGGTTGTTGTTTTGTTTTGTTTTGGCCAGGTCGTGGGTGTAATTTCTGTCATTAGGTTGAAAAAGCAACAGTGTAATAAAAGAAATATTTTTTTCTGTATGTGTAGGAGGAATTTTCATTGTACTTCAGAAAGTTATTTCCTCTAAAAGTATGAAACTAGAAAGTAGAACAATAAAATATAGGAATAAAAGTTTGCTTTTCAGTAGCTAGTGATTTCATGAAATACTTCAAGGAGAATGTTTTTCAATAATGTCTGTAGCTTCATGCTAGCACAATTTACAAAAGCAATTATTGAAATAATTCTGATTCCATTGTGTTTTAACATATATCTTCTCTAAATCTATTTTTGTGTGGCTAAGAATATTGGCATGAATGTTTCTTTTCATTTGTTTTTCAGACTACTTTTGTTTCTTTCAAGAAAATTGACTGCTGAAAGTTATTATTAGCCTTTCTATCGTTAAGGTTCAATTCTGAACCTACAGACAAGTTCTGTCACTGAAGCAACTAACGATAGGGATGATTCAGAAAAGGAGAGTTGAGTAGTGTGGAATGGTAGACAGAAAGTAAGGGGAGTTGAAGTCTCACAGTTCTAGTGCTTGGCATTTCAGATATTCTCTCAGGTGCATGACAGAATTGAATCTCTTTGTCTGTACACCTTCTTCTTTGTACTATATTGGAAACCAGCCTTGCAGGGCTATGAGAAGGAATTCTCATGAAGAAGCAAAATTAACACCTCTTTTCAGTGGCTGCCTCTCTTGTCCTGGACAACGGCTTCGACAACATTTATGCTCTGATGACCAAACCGTTTTCTTTGTTGCTAGTTCCTCCTCTAGCATTATGGTATTGGCAGCGTTTCCTTCAGTATTCCAGATGCAGCTGCAGAACCAAAAGAGAAAACAAAGAACCAAACAAAAGAAACCAAACCCCAGACAAACAAAAAGAAATCAAACTCAAGTGTTAGATCTATGGCTCTATCAGAAGAGTTAGCTAGCATCACAATTCCTGCAAATCATCCCATTAGATCTATGCATATGGCATAGAGAGATATCTCACACTCTGCCCCTTTTCTTTTGAAACTGAAAGCATCTTCTCTGCTGCAGCTGTAAGTTGCTTCTGTCATTGATCCTTTCAGTGGGTAAGTGGATTGAAAACACTCACAGATACAGCCCTGGGATATCTCTTCCATCTTCTTGATTTCCCACACATAATTGTAGTTAGTAGTACTCTGACCTCATCTGTGTCAATTTGTCCATATTGATATTTGTGCTGAGTGAGAGATGACTGTTAGCAAACTATTTGCTACTCAAGAGAGAAATATCTCTCAGGATACGCACACTTCAGTGTACTGGGTCTCAGTTCATCTACCAGCCCTGTAAATACTTTAGCAAACCACTTTTGAGTGTTTAGTGCAGATGCTGACAGACAAAATTCTATATTTTCATATCAATAATATCTCAGGCAGTTGTCCTTCATCCTGGAGTATAAAATCAGAAACTAATGTGTTATCCAATAACTGTCAGCAGTTTATCTACATAGTTTTCTAGTGCTTGTACATTCATAAGCTAAGAAATTATGTATCATGAATTTCTATGTGGGAAATCAAAGACTCTAGATGATATTTCTATATTAGGTTTATACCAGAAAGAATCTTTTTGCAACCAAAAGCAACAGAATGTATAAATATTCTAATTAGAGTTCTAAGTTTAGGATAGCTACTTGACAGTACAGATGTGTAAATGAGTCATGTTAAACTTGAAGTGTTCATTGCTGTTAAATCTATATACTCATTCCTACTTTCATAGCTAATCAAATTGACATTTTGTGTTTGAGCCTTATGCAGATCTGAAGTCTAGCTGCTGACTCCTTTAACAGTATAATAGTTGCTTGTGTGATGAAATAATACAGTGGGATAAAAAACGTTAAAGCCTTGTGCCATATTAAAAAAACTGTAATGAATGATCACTCCACAAGCATAATAGGAATACAGAGTCAGAAAGCAGAGCTTTATTAACACCTGAAATTAAGCTTTATATATAAAAAATAATAAAATTGCTGTTTCACTGACACCATGATTCTGTATTTTCATTCACACTGAACTAGCATACAATATGATCTTGAAATAGTATAGTGCTTGGTAAAACAGTTTGATAGATCTTGTGTGACATAAAGTTTTGAATCTTAAAGTTTCTATATAATGTATGCTTCTAGGGCACTTCTATTTTTTATCTTTTATCTGTTAATTCAAAGAACAGAGAAGATCCTGACCAGTACCGGAGTTGTTCCATCTCAAAATTGCAACACTAGATATTTTTCAAGTACAAAGTGATGTTAAAAGTTCTATGTCTTGGATATGAGCAGAAAAATCTTAAGAATATTGACTTACCTAACAAATCTAATAAGACTTTTTCTTGATTCTTAGATAATACAAAACACATTGATGCTTTTTATTCTAGATTGTATTCTGAATGAAACAGACCGGTACCATAACTTGGTAACATTTCACTGAGATGACCCTTCACCAAAGCACAGGTGCAATATCAAAGTTCTGGTTCCATTGTTACTGAAGTCTGGCTCCAAATGGATGATTATAAGCTCAAGGCTATAAATCCAATGGTCTATCACAGAAGAATATGAATATATGGTAGGCGTAAAAAATCTGATTATTAGAAAACAAAAAGCTTTTCTTATTTCAAGAACTGTTAAAACTTTTATGAACATATTTGAACAGCAATAAGTAATATATTTACTAATAAAAAAGATAAAAGATAAAATTATATTAGAAAATTTTTGATGAATCTTCTCAGAAACCTGTACTTTGAGTTTTGACTTTTGATTATATTATAGTGCATTTACATTATATTATATTGAATTTAGGGAAAACCTTTCTTCTTCTTTTCTTCATTCACCTAATGTTTGAATCAGGACGATGATGTGGCCGTTATTTTTTTAAATGTGTTGTGGATGCTTCTAATAGAATGTTTCAAATAACCTACTAGGAAATTCCTTGTATTCAAGCTGGTATATTTCTGGGTAGTCCAGGTACAGAATTATCTTTAGCATTAGATGAAACAGAAAATGATCACATTGTAAAATTTGTCTGAACAGCTGTATGAACAGCCTGTAGCAATGTAATACTAACATGCCAACTTCATTCGTACCTGTGGAGATGTCAGCTGCACCTTTAGTCTCATATAAGGGTGTGGCATGTCCCCTTACAAACAGTTGAAGACAAGCATAAAATTTTCTGGCACAGTCAGTGCTGACATGCACTTGAAATCTTATTTTCATCTCCTCTAAATTGTTAGCTACTCTTTTTGTTTGTTTTTTGTCTATTTTAAATTTTCAATGTGGCAAATGCACATTTTTACAAGTAATTTATTATTACACGGTCTAGGATATGTTCTACCTACCTGGGTCATCATACCCTCTGTTTTACGGGCAAATTACGTGAATTAAGACATGTAATCCTGTCATGCACGGAGTCCTGCACCTCACTTGTGAGAGAGAAGCAACAATATACTTTACTGATATAGAACAGTGAGTTAAAGTTGAATGGTAAATGTGACAGTGGCAAGTTTCAAAGACAAGGCACACTTGATCATTTACTGCATAGAGGACAAAGTCAAACAAAACTGTCAAAGAGATCCTACCTTGAGGAGGCTTGAGTCACGAGGTTCAGAAGAACCACTTTGCCTTCTTAACTCCTTCTCAGAGGGGACTTTAGGTGTGGCTGGATGAAATCATAGTCCTAGACTTGGTCAACCATTTATTCTAAAGGATTATGTATGTGAAATCAATCCTTTGCATCGCTTAGATAAGATTTCAAAGTTTAACATGTTACTAATCACTTGCCAAATACATGATGTAATAAGAAATCTCTTAGCCTCAAGAAGTAATCTTTAGAAGCATCCATGCTCAAGGGGAGATTCTGGCATGCAGCCTGCTGCCATACAGGAGAGCTCAAAGGGCCCTAGGCTGTTCACTATTTATAAAGTAAAATGATTGAATAGTTATAAATGCACACTAGCGAGATGTCTGGCTCACTCTTCTGGACGGCCCTTGGCTACCAAGTTGTGATCTGTCACCCAAAGTCCAGAGTAAACTGGATACAGCCATCACAACCCTCACTGGTGGTTATGACATGGGTGGGGTTGGGAAGGGCAGTACAATGGTCACATATCACTAGTCTCAGAAAAGAATGTACACACAATACATATTTTGCTATATTCTATGAATTCTGCAAATAATTGTGAAAAAATTCCATGCCACAATATCTCCTACCTATGATAAGAAGCAGTTCTGCAAACATAGTCTTTCCAAATGATTCATACTATGTACTGTTGATTTTCAACTATACTCCTCTTACACTTCTTACACACAAAGGACTGCCCATCTTTCCTCCCCAGAACCTTCTCTTCTATTCAAAACTTAATCCTTAGACTTGAATGGTCCAAAATTAAACACAAATGTATTGGGATAATTAAAGAAATTAATTCCTAGAATGGACCTATTATCCATAATCCTCATCTTTGTTTCATATTCCGCTTTCACTAATACCATCTAAGAAAATTCTTATGCCATCCACTTCCACTAACAGCTGTTGTAGTTTGTGGAATATTATGACCAAAAACCATGCCAGATGGCAATTGCAGTAGGTAGTAGAGCTGCCAAACCATGTACAAAAATGAAATAATTTTTACTCTTCTTTTCCAGAGAGTTTTGTTATTATGGAAAATAAAAGGCAATATGGCAATATGGGAAATAAAATGGCAATATCATTCTAGATAGACGTTGACTCTAGGAAAAATTCTGAACAGTATATATGCTAAATTGCACACCTCCACATATACACATATACAATCTCATTCCCCACACACTGACACTTATGAAAGTTACTGCGATGTATTCATATATCACACATAACATCACTTTTTGCCTTTTTTTCTATATGCTAATGTGTGTAATATATAAAGGTATGTGTTTTAAAATCCTGAATATTTTTAAGTATGTTTTTAATCAGTTGTTAGTATTTTTTTCCTTTCTAAGCTCTGTCTCAAAGATATGATATCTTTAAGGATGTTGCTCTTCTGACTATTGTATTAATGATTTTTCTTTTTTTTTTTAATGAATTTTCAGAAAGGAACATAGTAATTTAATCTCATATGTGGTTAGTGGTTATTTTACTTTTGACTGCAATAGCATGGTCTCTGGAATTCCTCAACAGGAAGAATCAGTACTGATTTTGTCAGGCTATATAGTGATTAAAATAGAGACTATTTCTCTAATAGACCTGTTCTTGATGATACTGGTGCTAACTCATAAAAATAATTATTTTAAAAGCTAACAGATTGCTAGACCATAGTCTTAATTTTTCTGTACCACAGGCTTTTGATCATTTAGTTATATGGTATAATTTTAATTGCTAGTATGTAGAGTTAAGTCTTATGGATAAATGAAGTTGGCAAATGCAGAGTACAAACTAGATTTGTCATAATTTGGAGATGTGAAAGAAATGATCTTATTTAATTTTGAAAGGTATTGGTTTCGACTGATTCTCTTTAACACTAGAAAAGTACAGGTTTATAAGAGAAATCTTTACTGCTTTTATTGCTTCATGTGATTTTGGAAGAAACACACCCACAAAGATGGCTTTGCTCATGGGACTTGACTGGTTCCTCATTTGGAGTTTATCCTGTTATCCATGGAGCAGTAACAGGGGACATGGATAAAGGAAGCCTTGTATTTTCTGGCACATACATGGCTGTTTAGGCTGACTCCTCAACAACCTGCAAACAATTTTCCATAGATGTTCCTGATACAGCACGTAAGATGAATGAAGTAAAACCATTGTGTTGTCCAAACTAGTAACATACCACATTTGTGTATTTTGGAGTACCAAGGCAAATAGGAAGGCAGTAACAAAATCACGTAACAGAATAAGGCAACCACAGAATAATATGGTTACTTTCCCATATGCTTTCTAATTAAACATATGCCTCTTTATTAGCTTTTACTTAGCTTGAATTTAGATATTTGCTTCCCAATAACCAGTACAGGCAATTACTGTAAGAGAGACTTATGGCTCCATATAAACACTCCTATGACTACTCCTCTTTCAGCAGTAAGCTAAACGATGGAACAAAAACTATGTCCTAGGGCCTGCCTTACCTGTAGAAACCCTTTCTAGATTGATTAGAATGTATGGAGTAAATGTAGGCTTACTATAACATGTGAAAAGATAGCAGATTTACTTCTTGTAATCTCTCCATCACAGTGTCTTTCTTGTTGGGAGTGGGTTGCTTTTGGCTGTTCTTGAATGACTGATAGCAGGGAATGATCTTAAGCAGAGAAGAGAATTTAGGTGACGACAAAGCTGATGTAGATGAAACAAAGAAAAGGAAAGAAAAAAAGGGTATGAAACAGGAAGAGAATTTTCATCCTGTACTATTTTGGAGAAGCCCTTCAAAATGAAGATACAAAATTCATGAGTAGATTCTCTTCCTCTGAACGGTTTGAAGAAGTATCATGAAATACATAAAATATGGAAACAGAAATTAAAACTATGGTTAATATGCTATTTTACTTAAATGTTCAAGATGTTCTAGGAGTCCCTTTAAAACCTGGCTAAATAAGAAGTAAATATTACAGTATCATGCTTTAATGTTAATGAACTTCATACCCTTAACCATAATTCATCTTTACAGAGATTATTATCCTGAAATTATTATATAAATTTCACATATAATCATTATTGTTCAGATATAGCTTAACCAGTACTTGTTTAGAAAATTCATTTGAAATCTGCAGGGTTTTAAAAAACATCAATGACAGCTATTTTTTAAGTTTTATTATCTTGCCCTTCCAACCATCTCCATGCATTTTCTCTAATTATTCTTCAATTAGATTCAACTGCAAAAAGAACTCTATATTTCTTAGCTTAATGAAGATCCTAAGTACACTATATTTCACTGTATGAAAATAATAGTCATCTTTTTGGAGGAAGAAGCTTTCAATCAAAAATAGTAATCAGCAATAAATAAATAATCTGAATGTTTACTTTGCTTATCACTAATGCTGTTCAGTGATATGCCACTGAAGTGTGTGGCAAAGAAAGGCCCTTCTATGAAAATAATCATCCTCAAATACCTAAATAGATGATTCTGTATTGCTGCACAAATAAAACTCTTTTCTTTCCCATCTAATCATGTTTCAGTACTGAAAGACCATGAACACAAAATGCTATCAAAATTATCTTAAATCTTCCAATGACTCAAATACCTCAATGAGCATGACACGGATAAAAAAGACCAAGAACCTATGTGCACAATTGTAATTTGTTTCCCCTTATGTCAGTAGGCTTGATTAATTTTAGAGACTTCACAGTGACCACCACATATTTCATGCGAATGTAACTGATGAGAACTGATTGTCACTGACTGCTACAATATTAGCATTTCCATGGAAGCCAACATCAACTACCATCAATGATGGGATGCTTATATAGGAGATTCTGAACAACATTGCTTAGATACATAGCAAATACAAAAGAAACATTAACAAATGTTAATGGACGGAAAAAAGTAAACTAATGGAACTGTCACTGTAAGCAGCATGTTTCCTCCTATACACAGAAAATTATCAGTAGGAAGTAATAAAATGTAAAATTTCTTTTCCTTTTTATTTTAACCAGTACCTACTGTAAATGTAATTGTGTTGTAAAAAATGTCTTCCAGAAATATTTGAGAATTATGTTTTTACAAGGACATGTTTGTGGGTTTTTCTTGTTAACTGTCTTAAATTTTAAATTTCTGCTATGTATAAGAGATTAATGAATCTTTAATATGTTCAGTGCCTTCATGTTCTTTGAAAGATATCTATGTGACAAGGATTATTTTTTATAACTTTCTTTAACTTACTGCTATTGTAACCTACTATTCTGTAAGCTTTCCGTGAAGAATTATGATGATTATTAGGATGGCATACTTTTCAGTTGGTGAGAGATAAACCCATTTTATCACGTTAGTTCCCTAGATGCTGAGTTTCTTGCATTTTTTTCAATTTACCAGGCAGATACAAAACTAAGACCTTGTTCAGTAAATACCGAAATATCAGCCTTTATCAGTTCTATTTTCCATTCTTACAAGAAGACCATAAATTACAGTCTCTCTTCACTGCTCAGTACCTGTAGCTTGTAGGACTGGTATTCAAAGAATAAATGTTTGTAAAACTGTGCATAAAATATTTTCCTCAAATCGATTAAAAGCTGAATTATGCCAGAATATTACTGATGTCGATAACTTCTATCATGTACGTTAATGCCAAGTAGGTTAGTGAAGCTACACCATTGTTTTGTGTTGAATCTCAGAGATCAGAGGGTATTAAGGGAATACATTCCTCTCAATAATCTCAACAGAGTCTGTAAACCCAGGCAGGTTCATAATCACACACGTACATATTCATTCAGCCACTGGGGATAATCAGAAAGGAAGATAGTCTCCCTGAAAAAAAATCTATACTACTAAATAAAAAAGTACCAGAAGTCTGTGCCTACCCCCAAGGCAGTCCATCAGTTTATAGTCACAGACTAGGATTAGTCACAATATCACACTGTTCTCTTGGAAAAATCCACTTAGAAAATGATACAGAGAACTAGGGAATGAACTAAAATATATCTTGTAAATAGCACTTTTCCATGGTTTATTCCTATTGTGAGTCCAGTGACAAGAGAGTTTCTATAAAGGGCATGAAGACTTTGCACTGATAAGCCTTTGTTTTCCTCTCTGGTTTTTGAAGAGTGGAACAGAGATATTATGGGAAACAGATACTGATTGAATTTCTAGTATGGGTTATTATTCTTCCACACATGTTGATGGTTCTTAATGTATTTGTAGTTTAAGATCCAACAGATTCCTGAACAATCAAAACTCTTTATTGTGTTCCCACTTCATATTGTCCCCAGTTTTGTATCTTTATTGTAATAACAGTATAATAAACAAGCAGAAGCCTATTAAGTATGGGAAAGTTGATGTGTCCCTACACACGTATTCAAAGTACTTGCAAACTGTTTGCTGCTGAAAGATTGGCTTCCTTTAAATTAATATTGGTCCAGAATTGATTGCAGCTTTAGTTAGAGTGCATTTGAAACCTCTGAAAACCTCGTTTGTGCCCCAGGCATCTCTCTATGTGCCTTCAGTTTGACAGTATAAGTTATGTGGGTGAATATTTACTAACAGTCTGCAAAATGTGCTGAGTGACAAATAAAGAATCAGAGCTTTCTCTGCTGGAGGTGAAGGAAGACCTGTTACACAGAAGCAGTTGTACTGATCAGGCACAGCATGCTTAATTTTTAAGAAATTTTTCTGTCCTGTGTTCACTTTCTTACAAGGACTATGACTTTTTCTTAATTTTTCTCCTTTGCATTTTCACCATGTATGAAATATCTCAGATACACTAAAAGAAATTCTTTTCTTCCCTTTTTTATACTGTAAAAGCAGTTCTATCCACTTGTCAAGACCAAGTTCCTTTAAGGTCACCTTTTTTTACCCTTCAAGCTTTGGTTGTCATCTTTATGGTTGTGCTTTAAGGAATCCCTGTTACAGTATATTCCCTTCTTTCTTGCAATACACTGGCTTAAAGATTTGGAGTTTGTGAGAGTTTGTTTGGTTCGTTTTGGGGTTAGGTTTTTTCCAGGGTTTAAAAGGTTTTTTGCCTTCAAACCAAATCAATTCTTAAAACTTGGTTTTCCAGTTTCCTCTTTCATCTCCCATTTATATGCCATAAAAAGTAATGTATTTGGAATTGACATGTCTCTGAATGTATTTGATCTATCAGATGTTTTTTCCAACTCTAATGTTCATTTTACATAATCACAGAATTGTTTTTTGCATTAACAAATAAAATATTTTCCTTATAAATGAACATTATTCATCATATTTCAGCCAGAAAATTCAAGGGTGTACTTCTTAATTTGACTGCATAATTACTTCATATTGTGTAAATGTTGTGTCTTTATACCTTTAATAAAGAGAAATATAAAGCCTTTTTGATTTTCTGATGTTTGTAGTTTTGTTTTCTATAGGATTATATCTGGTTGATGGAAGTAACACTGAAGATTGAATATAGTTGGATGCCTGCAGAGAAGATGACTTACTCTTACATAACATTAAAAACAACAGTTGTGTGGAATTGAGAGTATGTGTATTAGATGAGACAAAAACTAGATCACTGACAAATACCCAACCTAGTTATAATGAGAAGATATCTTGCTCTTGTGGCATCCCCGAGAAATCATTTGCTAGACTTAGTTATGTCTTGCTTGATTCTGGAAAATATTTTCTGAAAAAAAAGGTGATTCAAAGGCTGTAAATTTCTTAAAAATAAGTAAACTAACCAATTAAAACAAGATTTGTTAGATTAATGGATTAGTTTCTAATTTAGATCAGAAAAAATATAAGGTAACTTACAGGGGGAATCAGGAATATTTACTACCTCTGAAAGATTACACACAGATACATACTCCTCTGACTTGATTTACAGCTAATGAGATGAAAATCACATCTGCTCTTAAAGCTTTGTCCCTGCTTTAGAGAATAGGGAAGTTACTCATAATAAACATGATCTCAGAGGGCTACATTTAAACAGTCATATGGCTTCTAAATGAAAGCTGACTTATGTCCAGTCAAAACAGAAATTGACTGTTTATACAAATACAAGTAAAAATACATACTACAATGGGGGTTAGTATCAAATATCTGCATGAAATATTATGAAATATATTATATGAATAAAGTAAATTGAAAAGATGGTATTCTCTGTTGCCCTGTAGTTTCATGACTATGTCACTAAAGAAAAAAAGTTAAAGAACCAAAAAAGAGTCTGCTTCAAGCACTGAGGCAAATTAAGACTGACTAGCTTAGCTCCACGTTGCCTAAAGTTAATTCTGCGTACAGCAAATTTTCTCTGGACATAATACTTTGGATATTCCAAAATGGAGCCAATAGACAAACCAACTGTTTCAGAAAGCAGACAGTTTGAAGTCTACTGTTTAGCTGTGTCTTTTGAATATAAGTCAAAATCTAGGAGTAGATAATATCTTGCTAGTCTGGATAGTAAAAGGCAGTTGGATGTTAATGGAAATGAGGTTAGTTAGGGAAAATATAACAATTTAACAACAATCCATTGCCAACAGATCTTAGTTCTAGAGAGAGGATTAAGTTGTTTGAAGGCTGATTGGAAAAGCTGTACAGGAATGTAGTAGGATAATACAACTCATCATATCTTTCCAGATGGCTGAAGTTTTGTTTCTGTACTATGAACAGTGAAACTCAAGTTCAGTAGCAGACAGATGCCAGTTCATGAAAGATCACACAACAGCATTAGCCTTGAGGCAAGAGTGTTCAGCTTTCATCTCCTACTTATATTTCCAGCTTGACATATGACGTGTTATTTTGTACTAACCTTTTTGGCAGGTCAGTCCAATGAAGGTCTAAGAGACAACTGGGTAGTAATTTTGCAAAGTGGTCTTATGCATTGCTGCAACTTCTATATGAAATTGACCAAATGATGAAAGCAAAGCTGTTCTGAGTAACTCTCTGCTTTATCCTAAAAGAGCAGTTAATTGCTTCCGTTATATTAGGGAATATATTAGAGTTTATTGGTATTGTACAGATGTATATAATCACTGCTTTGCTCTGCATGAATAGCAGCCATCTGTTTGTCTTTGGATGATTGCAGCATTTAATAAATACACTTCTGTTTGTATCTGAGAAGCACTCTTTTTCTGCCAATGTAAGCAGGATGACATGGCACATAATGGAATTCATCTTTTAATACTATTAACATATGCAAGTGTTGTAACTGACTGTCCTGGTTTTGGCTGGGATAGAATCAGTTTTCTTCATAGTAGCTCATACTGTGCTACATTTTGGATTTGTGATAAAAGCCATGTTGCCAATACAGGGATGTTTTAGCTATTGCTGAGAAGTGCTTACACAGTGTCAAGGCTCTTATTTCTTCCCATGCTGCTCCGCCAGCAGTAGGCTGAAGGTGCACAAGAAGTTGGGAGGGAACATCCAGGGCATCTGACTCATATTGACTGTAGGGATATTCCACACTGTATGACATACTCAGCAATAAAAGCTGTGAGAAAAAAAGTGGAAGGGGATAACATTCACAGTCATGGCCTTTATCTTCCCAAGTAGCTGATATGCATGATGAAGCTCCTGCTTTCCTAGAAATGGTTGAACATCTGTCTGCTGAGAGCAGTTGTGAATTACTTTCTTATTTTGCTTTACTTGCACATGCATCTTTGTCTTTCCCTTTTGAACTGTCTTTATCTCAACCCATGAATTTTCACTTTTATCATACTGTGTCTCTTCCCTATTCCACTGGAGGGAAGTGAATGAATCGTTGTGTGTTGTTCACCTGCCTACAAAGGTTAAATCACGACAACATTGGCTTAGACCAATACAATCTGTTTTGAGATAGCTACTATGATTCAGTTAAGTCAACTGTGCTAAATTGACCTGCTAATTAATTGTAGAATTTACAGCAACTGCAGTTGGGATTCTTTCTCTTTTCATCAGTAAGAGATGATTTCCTAATAACTGCTTAGAAAACTGTTGCATTATCCTTGTGTTCTTACTATTTAGATAAAGAAAGAAAGAAAGAGAAACAAAATAGAAAATTCTAAGTCACTTCACTAATAAATGAACAGGTGTCATGGAGGCCAGAAAGATATATTGATAATATACAAAAGAGTCGGTATTCAAAAACGGTGTGAAATTAACTCTGTGTTTTTGTTGTTAGTGAGATTTTATTTGAATTTTGGGTAACACTTCAGAAATATGAATGAAAATAGAAAATAGAGGATTGTAAATAAAATAAATAGTAGTTGTTTAATCTTAGGTACTTTTTACCCTGAAAGTTGAGTATATGAGAGAAAACTCTTTACACTGTCTCTAATTTTCCAAGGACAGACATTAACATTTATAAATCATATAAGATATTAAACAACTATTTTTCAAATTTTTCATGGTCAAAAAGGGAACAATGGAAGATTGCATTTAGTTTAATTTTGAAATATGCAGTAAGTTGCAATAAACTTCCATAATTTGTTTTTCACTTCATGAATATTTATAGTCAAATACAGAAACTCCATTTACCATTTTTAAAGTCATTTGCATAAGCTATAAGTGAATCAGGGCGTACCTTATGAAGTTTAATGAACAGTGAACCATTTTATAGTTGATGCTTTAATATAGTTGCTCTTGATTTCAGAATGATTCAATGTTGTTAAGAACTACTGAATCAGACTCTTCTGAGCATCTTGTTGTGCTTTGTGATATGCAAAGCATGAAAATTTTTCCTGATATGAAGGAGTTCCAGTCTTTGAGGCCAGTCCTTTTTAAATTGAATTTACCTGTCAAATAGACCTTTTAAAAAAAAAAGAGTAACGATTAATGTCAAATGAGACAGAGCTGCACAGATATATGAAGTTTATCAGTAGAAATATTCTGAAAGCATTATATGTCCAGTCTTCTCTGGAGGCTTGGTTTTGGGGATTCAAGGACAAGGTACAGCCAGTGCAGCCAAGTGTGGATCCCAACCAGTCAGTGGTGATGGGGAGAGACCCTCGGGCAGTGCTACAGTATGGATGCAACTGGAGTCCAAACCCAGCCACTGAGTACTACCTTCATCTGAGGTTCTCCCTGGCTCTGCCTGAGCTGTGGTGTAGTTCTGTCCCGTCTGACCCTGGTTAGCCAGGCCCCACCAGTGGGCTAACCTCTTGGCTTAGCTCTGCATAGACATTCCAGGCCTGTGTTTGACTCTGGTTTCCCTCACTGGACCTGATCCTGATCCCATAGCTCCAGCACTTCAGACCCAGGGAGCTGCCAGACCTGATTATCTGAAAATTTAAAATGTGCATGTATCTGTCCTCCATATGTGCAAAACAACATTCATGAGTATCCACATTTTTTTTAAGACTGAAGACCACATGTAGTAGTTTACAAATGCCTAAAATTTTGAATGAAATACGTGGTCATATTTGTAATTTTTTCTAATGTTTGATCTCAAAGTTCATATCATCATTTTAATCAACAGCTCTGAAATGGTGATAAAACTGATATACTGATTAATCTTGTTCCCATGAACCCCAGCACTAGATACATCTTACCTAACTTGAGGCAGTTCTCTAACAGCCACTTCATCTAAGTTTCCAGTATAATGGAGGAGAGTAAGTTCTTTCAAGGAACAATTCAACTATTCCAAAGATGTTTTTTCCTGTCCTGAGGTGGTTATTTTGCTACATGAACTGTCTATTCTGAATACAACAATGTCTTGAATTAAACATCCTAGTGCTTAGATATATATCTCTTTCCTTTAAGGACAAGACAACCTTTCTGAGAATTTTGCAAGTGATTATGATTTAAAAGAATTCAGAACATAAATCCTTCATGAAATATAGCTGCATTATCAATCTTCCTGTTCCTAAAGAAGTTTTCTGAGTGTTTTTTTCTTCAAATTACTTTTGAATGTTCTTCACCCAGTTTCATCTGAATGAACTTTAGATTTGGGAACAGAGAATTTCATTTAACTAGCTAGGTGTTCTGAGGAGTAGAAATTCTCCCAAAGATACCACAAATAGGTGCTCAGATCTTAGGTGTGTTGTATTGACTTCATGAGAGGTCTTTCCTACCAACTTGCTCATTAATGGATAGTTGGAAGAGACAAGGGCACATGTGAAAGTTGTTTGCAAGTACAGGAGATCTGTAAACAGGGCTGCACTCCCATAAGACAGGTTTTGTGCTTGCAATCCACATTTGTTGGGTTAGGAGTGCATCTCTATGGGAATATCTGTGTGGGAGGAAGGCAAGTTTAGAACTTTAGTCATAGAAGGGTGACTGAAATCTGTAGATGCATATTTGCATTTTTTCAGTAGCTAATATTGTGATTTATCTGTTGTGTTGTTAGTGTTGATCTTGGGTGTATAGGTCATTGATTGTTGGTTAATTGAATGTTGTTATAATAAATGAATAAACCTCTTTGATTGTGATTTGATTTAAGATGTGTAAGTTGATCAGTTTTCCCCTATGACAATGTATAATTGTTTTAGTTTCTGTGAATGCATAATGTACTTTGATGTAATTTAAACAGTCTGATTCCCCACATCTGATGACTGAAATGATTACTGGAGTTGTGTGATGATAAGACAATAGGTTATCGCTTTTCTTACTTCTGTGTCAGCTAATGTATATGGATTTTCTCAGAACTATACATCAAGTTATTTCTGTTAATATATGAATTCTGAGAAGAATAAGAATTACTAAAACAAGATTTCATTTCTTATTGACAGATCACCAAAAAAGACATTGTCAAAATAAATCAATAACCAGTAACTCAATCCCATACCCCACACAACTCAATTTCCTTCACAGTTCAGAATTTTTTTAAGAATGCTAAAGTTTCTTTTTTTCCTTCCTGTACCTTAGTCAACCAACTTTTGCCCTAGTTATGGATTCTCAGTGTTTCTTTAATCAAGATTCACTGATGTTGCTTAAACCTTCTGTTTCAGAAAGCTTATGCCTCTAATACCCTTAGTAGATACCTAGACTTAAGTGCTAAAAAGTATTCCAGTAATGGAGATGCAAAGTACCTATATTCACTTACATCTGAGCCTTTATTGGCAGTGGAGATGTAGCTGTTATATGTGGAAGGATGAATCAGTTATAACACAAGAAATGATACTAAACCCAGGTCAATTGAAAGGATTTCCAAAATTTCTGAATGTCTGTCTTGTCTGTCAAGATAAGTAGCTCAGACATAGATCTATTTTGAGGATGCCTAAAATTAGATTGCTTGTTACTTGGCAACACCTTGGCAGTAGCTTTAACACAAGTTCTAAATACATATTGCAGCACAGAGTTACACTTCCTTGATAAGAAGTTTTTAAGAGAAACAAGGAATACCCACCTGAACACTTGATACACTGCCAGCCTGAAAAGTTAAGAGCAGAACTTTCCCAGAAGCTCTTAAAAAGGAACAAATTATTTTGGAATAACATACATTTTTTTCTTTTATAATATGCTTTTTTCTCTCCTTCAGAAATATTCTTATCACAAAATCACATTTGATATCTTAAACATATATTTACATATATATTTTTATATACATATTTTTTAATCACTACATAAATTATTCAATCTCCAGAATTAGATTTAACTTCAGCTTGAAACTCAGACTTCATGGAACTGTTATTAGTAAGGTTTCTGAAATCTGTTTTTTGCAAATCCAAACAGACTTTCTAGTTTTACACTACAAGTAGCAGTGCACATATTAAATTCCATGTAATTTTAAGAAATTAAGATAATTCAGTTTTCATATTGTAGAAGAACACTTTCTTGCAAACATATTCGAAATCATGAATACACATTTTATTAACTCTCTATTGAGTTAGAGAGATTATTCATCATGCAGTCTGTATGTAGCTTTTTCTAAAGTTTTAATCATTCAGCATGGTTTTCAAGGAAATCAACTTCTATCTGCCAATCCTTTCACAGAATAAGATTTGCACGGTTTAGGAAAAACTTATTTCCCAAAATGTGAAATTTAAAATGTGAATTAAATACTCAGAAATTGAACCTATCTTTTTATTATAACTTCAGCATTGTTGTCAGAATCTCTAAAAATTTCTTACCTAATTTATGACATAATTACCTACTGTACAAAACTGATGTCTGATAGACAGAAAGTATCATATGTTTCTTTTGATCAAAGTGATGGTAATGTGACTCAATGTCCTCTATTTTTCTTTCAAATAATAAAAAAAAGACAACTCTAATTTTAGGAGATGAGGAAGAGGGATACAAGTAGTCTTATAACCTTCTAGTGGAAGCATTACTTTGCAATTTCTATTTTAATCAGTAGGTCCTTAGAGTACTTAGCTGGATAAAATCTTAATTCCCGCTTCTCTTTCATCTTAGATGAAGTGATTTCTCCCTGTAACTATAGGCCAGTCAGCTTCACCTCCATCCCTGGAAAGGTGATGGAACAGTTTGTACTTGCCACCATCTCCAAGCATTTGGAGGAAAGGAGACTTATCATGAGTAGTCAACATGGATTCCATAAGGGGAAGTCCTGCTTGACTAATCTGATAGCCTTTTATGATGGCATAACTAGATGGATAGATGAGGGGAAGGCAGTGGATGTGTTTTTTCTCGACTTTAGCAAAGCTTTTGATACTGTCTCCCATGGTATCCTCATTGCCAAACTTGAGAAGTATGGATTGGGAGACGGTGTTGTGAGATGGATTGAGAACTGGCTGAAGGACAGAGCCCAGAGAGCTGTGGTTGGTGGAGCAGAATCTAACTGGAGACCTGTGACTAGTGGTGTGCCCCAGGGGTCAGTGCTGGGTCCAGTACTGTTCAATATATTCATTAATGATTTGGATGAAGGGGTAGAGTGTTCCCTCAGCAAGTTTGCAGATGATACCAAGCTTGGAGGAATGGCTGGCACCCCAGAAGGCTGTGCTGCCATCCAGCGTGACCTGGACAGGCTAGAGAGATGGGCAGGGAGAAACTTGATGAAATTTAACAAGGGTAAATGTAAAGTACTGCATCTGGGAAGGAACAACCCCATGTATCAGTACAGACTGGGAATTGATCTATTGGAGAACAGCCCTGGGGAAAAAGGAGTCCTGGTGGATAGGAGGATGACCATGAGCCAGCAATGTGCCCTTGTGGCCAAGAGGGCCAATGGCATCCTAGGATGCATTAAGAGGAGCGTGGCCAGCAGATCCAGAGAGGTTATTCTCCCCCTCTACTCTGCCCTGGTTAGGCCCCACCTGGAATACTGTGTCCAATTCTGGGCCCCCCAGCTCAAGAAGGATAGGGAGCTGCTGGAGAGAGTCCAGCACAGGGCCACCAAGATCATTAAAGGAGTGGAGCATCTGCCCTATGAGGACAGGCTGAGAGAGCTGGGTCTCTTCAGCCTGGAGAAGAGGAGACTGAGAGGGGACCACATTAATGTTTATAAATATGTTAAGGGTGAGTGTCAGGAGGAGAGAGCCAGGCTCTTCTCAATGTCATCCAATGATAGGACAAGAAGGAATGGGAGCAAGTTGGACCACAGGAGGTTTAGTATTAACATGAGGAGGAACTTCTTTACAGTAAGGGTGACGGAGCACTGGAACAGGCTGCCCAGGAGAGCTGTGGAGCCTCCTTCTCTGGAGACATTCCAGAGCTGCCTGGACACATTCCTGTGTGACCTCATCTAGGTGATCCTGCTCTGGCAGGGGGTTTGGACTAGATGATCTTTCTAGGTCCCTTCCAACCCCTGACATACTGTGATACTGTAGAGTTACAAGGAGTATGGTTTGTTAAAATGGTGGTTTAAGGCTGAATTTCACAAATTAACTAATATTAATTAATATATTGAGCAAATATTACTATTTGTAGTTATGTAGCAGTAAATTAACACATCTATTTTGATGTTTGACTTAAGGCATAAGTAATCATAATGAAAAAGAAAAATAATTGTATCTGTTTGTTTTCCCAAGTGAAAGGGAGAACTTATGTGATAATGCATAAATATCTTACAATATAGGTGTGCACATGTAAGATAGTAGACCAATTGTGAGAAAAAAATCTGCTGTCTGCTGTCAGTTAAATAATCTACTGAAGTTACTACAACAGTTCACTTTTCTTATTGCAGCCATCTCATCATTTTTTTTTTTTTTTTACTTTTCCCATTTATGTCCTGTAGCAAAACTTCTAGATGCACTGCAGAAGTTTGGGTTTTTTTTTAGTCTGTGTTCTATTTATGTAGTGTCCTACATCTGACAGTTCCCCCTTGAATAAGAATAATGGTAACCATTGTTGTATTTTTTTATTTCAGGAACATCAATTGATGCTTTCTCTTTAAAAACTATGCGTCAAAACTTCTCTTACCTGTTGTCATTGTCATGACCATGATTCACTTATGGATCTAAGGATAACAAAGGAATTTTTTAAAAAAAGATATATTTAAAACACACACTTGGATCAGTATCTCTTTATCTGCCATCAGACTGAAAAACCTGTGCTTCATTCAACATGTGGAATTTATGATACTAAAGATATCAAATGATGTAAATAAAAATACATTTGAAAATGTATTTCTTTAGGTTCACCTGAAAGATTGAGTATTCACTTCTTGGATAAAGTAAAGATATTAAGAATATTCCCTTACAAGATGGATCCTCACTCTGCTTACAAGTAGAATAAAGCAATGACTTTGAGGTCACCTGGAAGAGTAATAATTAACAGGACTTAATAGTCCATACTTAGCTATCCAGAGTCATTTTAAGTGCTATAGATCTTGCCTCCCAGGCACAGTCTGAAAATCACTTGGGGTCTCCTGTGGCCCCTGGTGCCATAACTGTGCCTAGAGCAGAGGGAGCATTAAACTCATTGCCCACGGGAAAGTGTGGGGAGTGATACCCATGTTCCTATAAACCTTGTATGGGTAGGATGAGCTCATTAGCCTTCTGGCAGTCATCCTAGGAGAGGGACAACTCTGATTCCAAACCCGGGCAGATGGAGCTCGTTTAGCCCTGTAAGGCCTTCCATCTAAGAGAAGGACACTCTAATAAAACCTCCGTCCTAAGGACTTGGCTGCCAGTGTCCAAGCTTGCTAGGCCCTGGCAGATGAACCTTAGGACTGAACGGTGGGTCCAGCTCTGCGCATGCTGTGTCTCACCTAAAAAAAATCCATTGTGCAGGCTCAAGGGTGCTATCTGCTATCCTGTTTTTATCAGCGCGCTTGGAAAAGGCGCTTATGAGGAGCGTGGGTGGAGCCCTCCCTGGATCTTCATTGGTGAAACCTAGCCATACATACAGATCTTGCCTCCAGTAGCTTCTCCAAGAATCCTTCTGCCTGTGTGACAGCTCTGTGTTGTATCTGTTGGCTCACATGTCTACCTCTGTCTGAAGCATCTCAAGTGACACATAACAAATACATTTAAAAATCTAAACCCTGTGTCTAAACTTGTATTAAATCAATACAAGCTCAGAGATGGGTTTATTTACACAAGACCAAACAATCCTGAGATACCCTAGGTCACCTAATACATCTGTCCAGGATGAGTGAAAATGACATACAACTTACAGAAGAACTATCACATTCAGGAATCTGGAGGTTGAGAATATCCCACTGGCTCTGAAATGACATTAGATTCCTACATTTGGGCAAGTAGATGAAGTCTTAGTCAGTGATTATATCTATTGACAGTTGTGGAATTTCAGACACCCACCACACATGCAAGAAACTAAACATAGGTGAATTAATTTGGAACTGAGTCTCATCTCTACGGAAACAGTAACCAGTATCTGCTGTGATGATATCCCACAGGACTTCAGCACTTGCTTTATCCTTGTAAAACCATGCTAGCTGGTACACTGAAGGAATTGGAGAGAACTTTTTTACTAAATATGAAGAGAGAGAAGATCCATAATCCAATTAAAGTTTCTTTTTTGTGTGTCCTAGAGGTGAAACAGTGAAAAGGGAGTTTTCAATCCATCAGCCTGCTAAGCAGGGATGCTAGAAGACAAGTGTGCTCTTCCACATAGCTTTCAGTTTTTCTTTAAGAGTGTGTGAACCTTTGCTATGTCCTATTTGTGGGTTGTCTGTGAATCCCACGCTGATGTCCCCCCCTTAAGTATTCAAGCCAGGGTAGCTATTGTAATTACTTCCCAATCAGACATCAGGAATATCTTTTTCAGAGGGACATGAGTAAGAACCCAGATCTTTTCCCAATATGAGGTTAGGATATAGTTAGGCACCTAGGGAATAGGAGGTCACATCCCCTACCTTACAGTATAGGTATAACCAGCATGAAACAGATTTGGCATTTAAATAGATAAAGAATACCTCTTTGGTGATTCTATCAGCCTTTCACCCAAAGTATAAAAAGGTTTGCAAAAATGTGAGGCTTCCACTGCTTAAAAAAGTATATCATGTTAAGTTTTTGAATCCAAGATTTAGAAGCTTTTCACCTGGTAATTATGAAGCTGTGATAGGTGAAAGAAAGCAAGAAGACAGAGTGAAATATAGAGATTAAAAGAGATGATTAAGACATTTTTTACTTCTGGCTTGATTCAGTAGCCCTAGGGAATCTCATGCTACTTTAATGAGTGCTGCTGCTTAGCCATCTTACTCCTGCCTAATGAGAAAAACAGGTCCAGAGAGATCACTTCAAAGGTAAGTGCTTCAAAGATAGGTTGCATTTAAAACCATTTTTCCCTCAGCTTCCATAGTCTCTCTCCATGACATTTTTTTCTTCTGTCATCTGGTATTCTTGAGCATTAACTGTGTGAAAGGCTTGAAATTAACAGTCATATTATGCAGAGAAATATTCCTTGGCCAAGTTTTTCAAATAAATATGGTTCTCTGCACTTGATGTCTCTGTCCATATTTTGTGTCTCTGTTCCATTAGTTTCTGCTTCCTGCTCCACCACCTGTTTGNGCTCCTGCTGCCAACACTGTTCCTGCTCCAGGCCAGGATGCCATTGGCCTTCTTGGCCTCCTGCAGTGACAACCAGCAACTTATATTCCTAGTGGCCAGGGAGCACCAGTGGCTATTCAGAATTGGTCTTAACCTGTAAGATGATTTCCCATTCCCTTCTTGTTCCATTTTGTACATAGCAGAATTGTGCTTTTTTTTAATTTGTAGTAAAGACATACTCCAAACACTCTGTATGGAAATATGATTGATCATTCAGTTACAGCCTTTCTCAGCCAAAAAATACCTCCAACAAAATATCCAACTGGAAAGGATTTATGAACTCCTTTTTAATGGTAATCTGGATAGTTAATTTGACAGCTGCATATTCCAATATATATATTGTTTGTATATTTGTTTTAAAACAACTACCTCTCCCCACCCGGGCAATCAAGTGCTGTTGTTACACCTTAAATTCTGATTCATTCAAAGACATTAATTAACCTTAGGCTACCAAGGAATATATTGACCCACAGGTATATTAGCAATTTCATTAGCTAGGAGTTTGTCTACACGAGGAAGCAAAGCTGTACCTCCCTTTAACAATTCCTGTAAGTAATGCTTTCCGTATACAGTAATTCTAGAAATGGTATTTTTTTATGCTGAAAATGCTGATCTGCTAGTTTCTATAAAGTAATTCTCAAAAGTGCTGCCTTAAAAAGGCATGACTTCTGGGAATTACTGCTTAATTGATGGACTAAAAAAAGATAGCATGAACAGAACTTGAACTACAAAAAAAAGGTTAGCTTTCAAGAAGTCTTGGACTGGCTGTAAAATGCCATCTACCTAGTCTTATCTTGTATAATAATATCAATAATCAAAGTATGACTGTGTCTAAGACTCCTAAAACTTCTATAAAATATTGATTTGAAATATTTTATATTTTCACCATTTGTTAATGTACTGTAATCTTTTAAAATCAATAGTCTACAATGCCATCTTTCAACTATATTTACTCTTACTATATTAAGATAATTGTACACATTAAGAAAAAGTGATGTATTACAGTCTACCTTTTATTTACAGGTCTTGTACTGACAACATACTACCATGGCATTTGTGTTTAATGACATATTTCTAAGTCACAAAATACATCAGACTCTTTACAGTCTGATGCCATCCACCCTACTGCAGATGCAAGCCAGACTGTCTCTCACTATAAGGAATTTTGAATGTACCTCCATTTTCTGTGGGATCTGTTTCTGCATAGATGTTTTTCTCAAGGGCTCTTGCCCACAGTTAGTGAAGAACTCTAGAAAGCAGACTCAGCAGATCACCACTATGAAGACATAATAATCTGTAAGAAGTCTTTAACCTGTAAAAAATTTATGTTGTAGAAAACTAGAAAAAGTTCATTAAACCCAGAGAAATTCACAAATGTACAATTTAACACACAATTTATTGGTGTGACATACCTTTACTGTACCGCATTTTACACATACTGTAGCTGTCTGGAAATATCAGGACTATTTCTACACTATGTTTTTATTCTATTCTTTGTAACTCTTGGTGATTCTCTCCTCAACTCCTTTTTTTTTTCCCCCTTCTCTTTTTCTTCTCTTCTCCACTCCCTGCCCAGAATGAAGAAATATGAATCTGTGGATTTTTTATGAACTTTGGGAAAAAAGAGTTATAGTTCTTCCCATGGGTGTGACTGCATTTGTTTTCTTGGATTGACTTCTATGCTGATGGCCACAGCCAAAGGTAAGTAAAAAAATTAAAGGGAGATAAGTTTGTTGGGAACTTGGAGAATGAGGGAAGAATATGCATGCTGATGATAGCTCACAAGGAAGGGAAATGAATAGGAAAGGAATAAGTCACTAAGTTCTTCCTGGATGGGGAGGGAAAATTACAGGTAAGTACAGACTAACTGGGAGAAAGCTGAGGATACAAGAATGTTGCGTGTGGAGATGTGGAGCTGCTGGGGTTGTTTATGTGGAAAAAGAAGCAAAAGGGAATCTGTGAACATATCTGCACTGAGGTACATAAATGATGACTACTGGCATTTCATCTAGCTTCTGACAGGCAGTGCATGCTTGTATTTGTGTGTGCGTGTATGCATCAAATGGTCATATGAGTAAAATAGAAAATAAAAAATTTATTACAGCCATGTTCTCTGATAGCAGGTTTAGTGGAAATGACCTAACTGGAACACATCCAAGACCAATGCAGGATGTATTTGGATATTCTGTTCTTTGGATACAGCTGGTAGTTTATTCATAGAAGTTGCTAATGCTAGTAAAATAAGTATTTTTATTACAGAGATGATTTTCTGTAACTGATAGTAATTTCAATGTATTCTAATTAATTCATTTTCTCAGCAATGTTCTTGTAGACTTCCTGCCTTAAAATTTCTTTATAGCTTTAAAGATTAAATGTAGTAAGTAATTTCCAAAAGTGTGTTTTAGTTTTAAGAAATTTAGACTCAAGTAAAATGATATTTTTTCTTGGTAGTTTTCTTCTTTGAGTGACATACTACTTTCAACAATGTTGATGTCAAAGTATTTCTTACCATTAAATAGAATCATAGAATTGTGAAAGCCTTTAGATTGGAAAACACCTTTAAGATCAAGTCCAACTGCTAACATAACACTGCTAAGTCCAACAATAAACCATGTCGCTCAGCACCACAACTACACATCTTTTAAATAACTCCAGAGATGGTGACCCAGCCACCTCCCTGGGCAGCATGTTCCAATGCTTGATAATCCTTTTGATGGAGAAAATTTTCCTAATGTCCAATCTAAACCTCACCAGGTGTAACTTGAGACCATTTCCTCTTGTCCTGTCACTTGTTACTTAGAAGAAGAGGCCAACAGCCACCTCACCTCATTTCAGGTAGTTGTAGAGAGGAATAAGTTCTCCCCTGAGCCTACAGTGCATCATTCCAGTTTGGAGGTTGTCATAGGTGACTCTCCTAGTGATTGTCCAGTATGACATGATGTCTAGTATGTCCAGACACAAAGTGGTCTTCAAAATAATTAGTGCTGCTGTATTTACCAAATTACTTATAACAGAAGCTCAGAATTCCATGACAATGCAGGCTAAATTATGAGTTAACTCCATCAAGGTCAGTTTGGTATTATCACTGTTAAGACTTCTGTGAAAATTAGCTCAGGCTCTACGCGGTGGTGGTTTTTTTCCCCCATCTGAAGTTTCCTAACAAGAAGAGACATTCAAACAATGTCTAGTGATTTACACAGCCTTCAAAAGCACAACAGGAGCATTTTGTTTGAAGAGGAAATGAATTTAAAAATGAGTGCCCCTAAGGCCATTGTCTTTCAGAGCTGTAAACATGCATGACTGAGTGTCTGCAAAGGATTTGATCTTCTGCTATTAAAATCAATGATTTTTTTTTTTTTTGCTTTGACTTCAATGACAGCAACATCCAGCACAGAGCTTGATGAAAGATCAGTCCAGATCTCTAATCTGAATCTAGACCTAGACAATCTCTGAATCCTTTAGGCTTGAAAACACTTATTACTGGTTTCCTTTACTAAAATACAGGTCTTAAAGAGAGCTACTGAAGAATTTTGTTCTCACTGGAGAGTCCTTACAGATGCATTGTCTGACAAGCACAGTGTGGGATGAAGGGGATTACAGGACAGAAGGGAGAGCACCAAGAGTCCAGCACTTACAAAATCTAGGAAGCAATAAAGACTGTGACAAGTTGCCTACTGGGTGGGAAATTATGCAGGACCTGGGGATGTTCACCTCCATCTTCCTATTGAACTAACACATAGGGAAAATCAGTAACCAAAAGCACAATAACAAGGAGGTGTACAGGTTCAAGACACGTATCATTTATGTTGGTGCACAGGGTGATGCACAGGGGTTCTGTAGATTCTGCTCAATCCTGCAAAAGTTATAGAGGTAACAGCAAGGTCTAGCCTCTTGCAAAGTAGACTATGCCTGTTGTGTCCAGGAGCAAATCTTAGAGAAGGACACAGCTGCCCTATTGCAGGCTGCAGGCACTGTCTCGTGCTCCTCAAGCCAGGGTTTGAGGTATTGACTGCTTCTCCTTCAAGTGGTGCACTCTAAGACATCAGCTGATGGACCTGAGTAATGAGGAAGGAAGACCACAAGCAGTAGATGAAGGATAAATAAATAGGATTTTTGCTGAGACTCTAAAGGGGCAAAAGTCTAAATGCCATCTTGGCCCCCTTGCTCTTAATCTGCACAAGCACTGATGAAACTGTCAGGGCAGACCTTGAATGAATGAAGTCACTATATAACTCTTTAAGGTAAAGGGGATGAGGACTGAGCCATTGTTTGTGGCACTCTCAGTCAAGGGGACAGGCCAAGTCAGGAAGGGGATACATTTACAAGTGAACACCTAACTGTGTAGCAGGTGTCCTTTGCACGCTTCTGTGACTGTGGGAATCTAGTAAAGGAAAGACTGTCAAAAAGAGTGGCATAGTAGGGTGAGATTATCTTTCCCAACAGGCTTGCTAACCTTTGAGGAATTAACACAGCATCTCAGGCACTGGAGACCAACACCTACAGGTAAGTGAGGGAGCGGGGATTGCAGGAAGCAAATCAGGGATGGAACTGTAAGAGAAAATCTCAACCTCCCCTTGAAAAAGTTGTGTGACTAAATGACTATATGAATTGTGGAAGCATGAGAAACAAACAGAGGGGACTGAAAACATATGAGTAGTTGCACAGCTATAACATCACCCCAGAGAATCACAGATGTGGTAATTTGCATGAACGAAACACTGAATGGACACAGGCCATGTAGGAAAAATGGGAAGGGAAAACAAGGAATGCAGTGACTGTGAGATGGTAGGGTTTAAGATAGAGAAGGAAGTGGGGAAAGTGAGTAAGAACGTAAGGAACCTGGACTTCAAGAAAGGGGACTTTGGTTTCCCTGGGGAACAAGTAGAGATGATGCCATGGGATGCTGCTCTGAAGGACAGAGGATCCCTTTAAACTAAGAGTAGTTAAGCGCTTGGACAAGTGGTTGCGAAAAAAACGTTGCAGTGTCCATCATTGCAGGTATTGACTGGATTAAATCCTGACCAACCTGATCTATACAGTATTTGCCTTGCTTTGAGTATGACGTTGAATTAGAGAGCTCTAGCAGACCCTTCCATCCTAAAATATTAAATTGATCAGAGATTTGATTTCCAGAATATTATTAATTTCTCTGAAGCCTTAAAAAACAAACCAAAACAACCAAAAAGCCATTACCTCCCTACCCTTCATCAAACAAACAAGTTCCTTTATCAGAATTTGACATCCAGTTAAGGTAAAAGCTTATGAACTTAAACATATTCCAGAGAACAGAATGGAGTTTTTAAGGAGAATATATGCTTAAATTTACAATTATGTTTATTATTTTGTCCATTGGAAGAATCATTTGCTTTCTAAAAGAATGACTCAAATCAACAATAGTTTCATCACAGATGATAAATTATGTAAAATTTAATCCAGTACCTTTTAACTGCTTAAAAAATTAATGTCATTACCAACATTATTTCATCATTTGGTTAATAGAATTCCATTAGTCAATAACTGAAGACTGAATAACATCTTTTCAATGTCTAAACTTAGGTAAGACTAATCCTACACAAATGACTGAGGATAAAGGTATTTTTCTCATACATTATTTAATTAAAGAAAGTTGTGTGCTACTCAATGTCTTATTATGAAATTATTTTTAGCTATTTGGCTTCACTCACCACTTTTTTATCATGTAAGGTATAAAAGTATTTCTCTGCCTTGTAAGAAGAAAGTTTACTTGTATAAATTGAACTTATTGGGTTCTATTTCAAAATGTGATTCCAGTCAGCAGTATAAATAATATTAAATATAATCAAATAAGGTCTTTGTAAGTTTACACAATTCCCATAGATTTTGCTGTGGGATTCATCTCACCATACTTAGATTAGACAGCTACTGAAAGGATAAGAAGATTATTGCATGATTTCCTTCACTCACCAGAGTTTTAGCTAAGCTTAGGCGTCTATGGTAATATAAAATAAATCCCACTTATACAGTTCTGCAAGTGAGCAAACTGCCTAAACCTATGCTCTTAAACCAGCACTCAGCATGTTCTACTCTCATGCTTATTTATACTATTTATAAAGTACATTCTTGATGGAAATCTAACACAGAATAAGATATACAGCAGCAGTATCTCTACGCTGACCAAATCTGATGGACTATTCAATCAATCAGGATATTTCTGAGTTAAAAAATTAATGTTTTTTTCTACTTTTCCTGTCAGAAATATCACGCCAATTCAAGTCTCGTATGTCTTCTAATTCAAGTCTAATATGTCTTTTACATCAAAAGACAACAAGTTGAGGACACGAAGTTTTACCTTTGGTATCTTAGGTAAAGGTCAGTTTCTACTTATACACTGTGTATATAAGCAGAGAATGAAATGGAAAAAAATGCTGATGTATATCCCATTTTTTTATATATAATCAGTTGGCCTCTAGTATGTACATTTGAACCCAGGAAAGCTAAAGTAATGGCATGTCTACAGATACAGATTTAGTCTTATTCAACTATCTTAGAGGAATTAATTATTTTTTAGTTAGAAAGACTGAATTATTAAACATAGAGAAAATCTATACCACCAGCTTAAGCTGGACACCTTCATTTTAAAGAGCTAATTGTTTACAGGATTGTCGCATTTCTAATTTTCAGATAGAACTGAGTTAATTAATTTGGAAGTTAGGTAAGTAACCAAATCAGTTAATTTGGAAAACACCATTCACATAGCTATGCTTGACTATATTTAGTTAGTTTGGAGGTCCACTATTTCAACGAATCGCTTTAGTATGATGCAAAAAGACTATGCAAAGCTATACTAAGTCTTCACTGAAGACAACAAATGTTGACACTTTTCTGCTTAATTGTGCAAGGCTTACCACTGTTTCAATGGTTGCTCAAGCATATTAATATCCAAACCTCAATAAGCTGCAGTCTCACACTGTTCCATAAGGCAAATTGTGTTTCAGCAGCTGTTGCAGAGTATGTGCCAAATACAAAAATTAATATCTATAGATTTTACATGCATGGAACACAATCATAGCTACTAGTAGCTTCATAGCATTTATTTTGTTCACTCCATTATGTACTGTGAGAAAGCAGACAGCTGGCGGAGTTTGAACTGAACTGTAAGTCCACTTGCTACTGCAGCATCTATAGTGTTCAGTCAGAAGGATACAGTAGGATATGAGACCGTTATGTGCAGACTGTTTGAGTAAATATGGTGATACATGCCTCCCATGGTATTCTTTGCCATTAGCTTAGAAGAAGACTAAATATACAGTATCTTCTGCATTTAGACATACAGTGATTAGTAATTTACAAAGACTATATTTAAAACTATTCCAGATTAAAAATGGTAACATTCTGAAGTTCCTGTTTGTCTCCATTCTAAAAAAAAAAAATAATAAAAAGAATAAAAAAAAAATCCCTCTTCTTTTTCTCCCAGTAAAGTAAAGCAAGGGATAGTTGCCAATATTGGGATTTATTCTGACAAACCTGTAAGCACGAGTAGTAGCTTGTGGCTTCATGTTTCTGGTTATTTTCAAGTGCAATACAGAGGGTTTGGCAGATGGTCATATATAGGCACGCATATTAAATAATATGTTGTAAGAGTACTCTCATTTGAGTTCTCTACATCTTTATCACTTAATTCATCTTTCATTCTCTTTTGAGAACTGAAATATTTTTGAGAGCGTTTATGGAGTGCTTCATCTGTGAATGCTCCATGTTTTGATGCCGAAGTATTTGTAGGGAATATTCTGAAACAGAAGCTTGTTACCAAATTTATGTTGCTTAAAAGCTGTGTAGTTGTAATATACTTAAAAATTCTGTATAAAATTAAGAAGCACTCTGCAGTCAGGTTTTTTCAAGAAAGTGGCCACTGTCACTTCATACTCTGTACAAGTCACTCAGTTATTCCTGCACAGTATATGCCAAGTAGGTTGAAATCTATGAGTTTCTTTGTGCTTGACTGCCCAGTTTCAGGACATGGACTTTGTTTAGTCAATACAGAAGTATTGAATTCCTCTGTCTGTCAAGGTGAAATGTTTCTGAGAATGTATGAGTCTACTGCCTGAGGCATTTCACAACGAAAACTTGAGACATCTATGGAGTTCAATCTCCTACATTAACAGCTATAACAGCTGTTTTTCAGGATCATAAGCTTGGTCTCATATGTTTAAATTAATCTTACGTATGTGCTAAACTTATCGAAGAAATCTAAACTTTCAGGCATTTCACTGATTTTTTTTCCTCTTCTCAAACAGGCAGATTATATGCAACTATGCAAATGATCCTTGTCCAGCACAATCAGGTTTTTGTTTGTTTGTTTTGTGCTGATTTTTTAAAATAATTTCTCCTCTTCTACTAATCCAGGCTTTAGCTATTTTCAGTTACATCCAGAAATATGGTAGAAATATATAAGCACTGATAAGAAGCTGAATACTGACTAAACCAAATGGGACTTTCAGTATCCCTGCTGTTATAATCCTGTACTGTCTAAGCAATCTGGAGGAATGAAAGATACAGAAGCACGGCCAGCTTCAAATTGTTATGAGGTTTATGCTAATCTAATAGTTAAGCTTTAGCAAACACTCTCATTTGATAAGATAATTACTTCAGTTTGTAATACACGAAAGACTTAATAAACTCTCATTTTCAGAAAAAAATTTCTGTATGTGTAGGATGTTGCAATTTCTCCTGCTTACATCTCTGTAGTGGGTTGACCATGGCTGGATAGGAGGTGCCCACAGAAGCTATTCTATCACTCCTCCTCCTCAGCTGGACAAGGGAGAGAAAATTTAATGAAAGGCTCATGGATCAAGACAAAGACAGAGCTATCACTCAGGAATTACCATCATATGCAGAAGAAACCCAACTTGGGCAAATTAGTTTAGTTTTTTGCCAATCAAATCTGAGTAGGATAACAAGAAATACAATCCAATCTTAAAAAACCTTCCCCCCATTCCTCCCATCTTCCCAGGCTTAGTCTTACTCCTGAATTCTGTATCTCCTCCCTCTTTTGCATACATCAGATATTTCTGTACTACTCTGTGCTATTTAAAGTAAACATTCTCTTACATCATATCCTAGTCTCTTTTTTCTCCATATCATCTTACTAGATCTCTCTAATTTATTTGTAAATTCTCATTCTGGGGTTATTTTGTACAAGTGGATATAGACCTGTGTTACCATGAGGGCTGATGGCATAGCCCTTAGACAGATGTCCCACAGATAGATGACGAGATGACAAAGTCTTTGGGAAGAAGGGATTTCAGCGCTATTGTCCTCAATCTGTTTTGCTCTCAGTGATTCCCTACAACCTAGTCCTGGAAATCTTTGCTTCCTTCATTCTTCAATTTCTATAGACTGGCTCTCTAAAAATGCTGTCATGTGGCCTCTTGTATTGTAAATATATCTTGTACATGAGTAAAACTGAAGAAAAAATAAAACTTATAGGAAAAAGTAAGGTGATTACCATCAGAAAAAGAAATTGCTGCCATGTTAAACACTTCTGGAAACTTTTAATGTCCAGATTTCCACTGCAAATAGTTCTCATATTATGTGGTCCAAGTATTTTAAGTTTCTCTGTCCGAGACTACACCAATAAATGGGTATGTGCTAGCTAAGACAGGATACATTTAACATCTGTAATACCTTCAAATCTATATCTAAAAATTGATAGCTGAGCTCCTACAAATCTCAGAATATCAAAACAAGGTTTTAACTGGAATTGAGTGATGAATAGAAACTAAAACATTAAACCAAACTAATATAATTTAAAATGTGAAGGATTGTTCAGCCTTGAGAAGAAGGCTGAAGGGATTTGCTGTACAGCTGTTCATGCTGGCTATGATGAAAAACAAAGACATTTCACCTTTGGTGGCTTCTCTGACTGGGAAAAGTGAAATCAGCAGAAGCTGACAGTGCTATGATGAGATCTTCTTAGAGTCCCTTCAGTGATCTCTGCAAGATTAACTACAAGGTTTATGCTTCATTTAGGAAAGAATTGGGAAAGAAATAATAACTTCTTCAGTGATCAGTTGACCTATGTGTAAGTTTATTCAAAATGTAGTAGATTAATGAGCCCTTTACAGCTGAGATGGCCTGAAAATATCATCAAGAATAAGTACCCTAGATTTAGAAAGAGGATATTGATAGTTTGCCCTCTGAAGGAAGAGGTAGTTCCTAGCACTTATTTAAAAGTGAATGGTCTTGACAGAGGAGCCATTCCTTATGTTAATCAACATATTGCTCATTCTGTGCAAGTCTGGCTCTATTCCTCCGAGACAGAAGGACTGAATGAAAAATCATTTCTTCTCATCACTTTCCTCACTCTCTTATGAATTCACACTAGAGTCCCTTGAAGTAGCCTCTTGACAGTTCTTTTAAGTGAATCTTGATCTTTGGATCACTGAGTATCATTTAATATGATTAGAGCATTTCATCGTACAAAGTTATAGTTCTATACTGCAGATGTGATTTTTTTTTAATATATTTTTTTCTCTTCCCTCTTCTCTGGATGTATTTAATGTAGGAGCTTTGCTTGAATTTCTTTGGTTTGGGTTTTTTGGACTTTTTTGTTTGGTTTGGTTGGGATTTTTGTTTGTTTTCTGTGTTTTGTTTTTTGTACTCACAAAGATTTATGACTGACCTGGAACTCTGAAACCAAGCCACTAATCCAGGAGAATGTGGGAATTTATTGATTCCTTTAAAAGATTAACTAGTTCAATGAAGCAACAAAAGAATTTTAGGATTATATTTTTTGTTACAAATATACTAATGAATCACCTATTCAAGCCTACCTTTTTAAAAACTGCAGCGTCATCAAAAGTCATGTTCTGCGAAATGAAATTTTCTACTTGATTTGGGTCACTCAAGCTGACAGACAGATAAGTTAATGCAAAATTAAGTCTTGCATATTGTCCTCTTTATTTGGCTAGATCAACATGTTAAATGGGAGCTGTGACCAAACAAGACCATATTGATTTTAAAATAAAGAAAAAAAAACCACCATCACTTTAATCCTCTTTTTATGTTCATATTGCTGCTACTCTGTATTTCCCTCAGATTACCAGAACCAAATAGTTTGTTTGGTGGGCTTCAAAGTACTCCTCTTGTTTCCTGGACAAATACTCTACCATCCTCTGAACAAGGATTCAGGCTGAAGTACTTTAGATAGTGAGACTCTAGAGTCCTCGTCAATGTATGCAATAAATATATAAACTTCATTGCTGGAGGTTTTCTTTCTTTTCTTGGTAATTAACTATGGGTCTAAGAAGGGCCACCAATGGGCAATGGTTTTAAATTAAAGTTTCCTTACTTGGTATTTCCTGCTATTTTTTCTTTCTTTAACCAACAGTTGATTATTTCAGAAAACAAGATAGTATAATTACTTTAGATGGCTTGCTAAAACAAAGAATTGAAGGCCAACAGCTAGAGAGTTGTCTTTCTGAAGAGAAAATTTTTGTATGGGCCAAAATCAATTGCCTTTTATATTCATCTGAACAAAGAAATTGTGATTCTCAATCCTTGGAAAGCCAAAAACTGGAAAAAAAACCCTGTCTGTTTTAGACTGCAGAGAAAAAACAATACAAAGCAAAACAAATAACCAAACAAAAAAATAACAACAACGAAAAAAACCACCAAACAGAAAACCCCAACTTAACATATAATTTCCTTGGGCAAAGGAAGGTTTGAAGAGAAATAAAATAGAAGAATATTGTTGATACATGCAGGTTTCTGTATAACTATAAAAGCTAGTGTATGTGTAACTAAAATATTATTTGTGAGATCAGAAGATAGGGGAGACAAAGACAGATATTGGAATCTACCCATGAATATTAATCTATCAAATAATATAAGCAAATGTATCTAATTATATGCATAGAAGAAAGTGTTTGCTGTATCAGAGCAGTCATGAATATTCAGATGATTATCAGATACTTTAAACTTGTAAATATTTACCTTACTTGTTCTAGTTTCATGTTTTCATTTTCCATAAGCTGTTTGCTGTTCATTACTTGTTTTATGTAATAAAGCTGAAATTTCAGTGATCTGTCATGCAGTTCAAATAATACTGTATAGAATCCAAGTAATCAATTTATGAACAGTTTATGAGCAACCCACACAACAGTTGCTCTTCTTGTAAAGTTTGAATGTCTATGAACAAAAAACAATGCAAGCTTTAGGAGTAGCTTATGTGTAACTGTACTAAGTAATTTAAAATATTGGATTCAGTAGTGCTACTTGACCAGTTTTAATTGCAAGGAATACGGTTTTCTTTTATTTGTGCAGGAAGAGAACCTGCTTCACATATTTTCAGATCACAATATTAATTAATGGTTACGTTTTGTATTTGGAGGATCATTTCACTTTTTTTCCCTGCAGCATTCTGTATGGAAGAATAAGGCCTCTTCCACAGTAGGACATACTCCAGTATCTTACAAGGATAGGTTCTGTTTTAGTCTAAATGACTGCCATGCAGTCACTGTTCATGCTTTCATTGCATGCAGTTTTGGTGTGAGCCTTGTGTGCAAATGTCCAATTAATCCTTATCTAGACTGCATGGTCCTCAGAAGTAGCTTGCAATGAGCCCCCGAGATCTCACTGTGGAGACTCTTGCTCATCCACTTCTTGCAGAAAATTTCTTATATTCTGTTCTTTCTGCACAGTGAATTCTGTTCTTTTATACACTGACCCTAAGACAATTTTGTATCAATGAGTGTTAACAGGCCGTAAAGTAGTGAAGACAATGTGTCTGCAAATAATTCAAAGAAAGCTGAATCATTGCTAGGAAGTTTTTTCACCTAATGAACAAGCTGCAATCCTTGATATAGCCTAGTTTAAATACACAGTTTAGAATCACACAGCCTGGGTTAAGTTCCAAAATTAGAAAAATGTGTAAATAGAAGTGTCAGCTAGCACTTCTGGCTCTTGAAAAGACAGCTTGAATTAAAGTGAGAGATTCTGTAAAGTATAAAGACTGCCCAAGGAGGAAAATGTCAGAATGCATGTCACATGAGAGTACAGCTTGCTAGTACTTACAAGACCAATTTTTATCTCACAAAGGAACAAGCTAAAGAACAGAGTGACTCTGATGGAGGTCAGCACACGATGAACACTTTTGCTGGAAAGTGAGTAGCAGTATTAGTGAACCCATAGTCCTCCTCCTGACTGTGTTATGGCCTTTAATATGAGACAGAAGAATATATGAACAATTGTTAACATTACAGGCACTTGAGGCGATCTTCGTTCGCAAAGCCTAGCCACGACAGGCACTTGAGAGTGCTTCCAGCTGCAGGGGTCTAAAATGAGTCTGGAAAAATTGTATCACCTAAGACATCTCATTTACCATTGCTGTCAGGTACCAGTAAGCTAATGCAGCAAATAAGTAAGCAAATTATGAAACAAAATGCGCTCTTCAAATCCACATTTCTTGTAAACAATGATATGCTTTTTATCAATAAACAAAACCACTAAGATGAGTTTACTACAATTATGGAGAACAGCAAAAGCTCAGCCAGAATCATAAATTAAGTGAATATCTGTTCTGGCCCTCTTGTACTTAAATACTAATGTAAATTACTGAGCCAGAGCCTCAGCTTAGAATTATTAACTTAGCTACACTGAATTTGTTTGATCTATGAGTATTTGCACAAACCACATGTCTGGCTCACCGTATGGACACGTAGTCTAGGCTAAAAAGCAGACAGCAAGATTCTTGTCTACTGATTTAACCATTGCTTTCTTACAAATTGCGTGATATGTTTGTGGATCACTTGGGAAAATAAGTTTAAAATTTATTTTTATTAGCTTTTGTGCGAACACCATAAAATCTTGCTGTTAAAATGTTTGTTAAAAGGACCTGTGCTAAACCTTATTAGAATTCCCATTGATAACAATGGATTTTGTAGACTAGAGGGAAAAAGAACATAGCCCTGGAAGAAGTGAAAGAAATTCAGGTTTATATTTTATTCACCTACAAACAGATATATTAACTAATTACTTTACGTTGTAAAAGTTGCTATGATTTATTGGGTTTTATTATTTTCTTCTAAGGGAAACAGTATTGCAAAATAAGCCTTTTGTGGACTGTACAAGGATAATAAAACAATAGTTTGAAGTACAATGTATCATAATGGGATTTTTACATATGCACTGTCTGTTGCTGAATACCATTTAGAAGCATTAAGAGATATACTGAAAAAGAAGTAATCGTATCATTGGTTTGCATGCACTCTGATTTTGATTTACTTACAGGCTGACTTTGGATTTTCTTAGCATAAGCAAAGAAATTTTGAATGTTTCAGTCTTTTAAAAATTTAATTTAATCTACTTTTGAATCATAGTTTGACAGTATAGTGCCCAAAGGGAGCCACAGAATTATCTTTTAATGACCTAAAATAACATTTCTATTCATAAAAGTGTCACAGCTTTACAGCCCAGTATCTCATAGCTCTGCAGACTAAAAGTGACTGCAAGTTTCAGCAGGACAATTTTCTTTCCAGTGGAACAAAATGCTTCACTATGGCTTACAGAATCAAAAGGCATAAAACTTCTACCTTAAGAAAACAAACCGGCAAAGGGAAGGGTAGCTATAACAAAAATCTAGATATTAATTTTACATATTCTAAGCTTGAAACAGGCTCATGTATGGTGGCAGGATATCAGTTTAGGGATTACTTTTTGGCACAGAATCAAAATTCCCTAGACAATGTGGTCATTGTTGTATAAACAAATTATTTGAAGTTGCTAAGGGATCTGTCTACAAGAACAGTCCTATCAAGCTAAGCTAACAGACAGTTACAGCTGACAGAAATGTATATGAGATAATACTGGTACACTACAACAAGTGTAAAAGCATCACGGATGGCATCTGTGTGTAGGTGGTGTATATCAGTCCAGTTCCTGGGATGTCATTACATAGAAAATAAGAGATATGCTGTTACCTGAAAACAAAAGAGAAATAGCACAGGATTGGCAAATTTCGTCATAACATTAATCTTTGGAGCAACTTGTCTGTTGCTTTTTTTTCCGCAAAAGTCTTCATCATGAGCCGGGAATTATTTTGTATACAGTTCTGACTTCATTACATTTTTATAGTAAAAATAGTATTGTTTTCCTTCACATTGCTTTCATGCATTTCATGCAGGTGTTTTGAGCCCTCTTCCATTGTCAGGCTTTATTTGAACTCTCTGTATCAGTCCTTCCTACTAACTGGATCTCAGATACAGAGTGAAGGTAGATCTGTCTGCTTTCAGTTGTCTTACTGGTAACTGAACAAAAACAAGTATCAGATCTCAAATGAACCAAGAAAAAGAGAAAAACAAAGCAAAGAAAAAAACCCCAGACAAGCAAACAAAAAACAAAACTCCCAACACGTAAACATGAGACTCAAAGGAGTATGAAGGAGTAGTTTAAAAACTCAACAAATTTTGAATTTTTAGATAAATCAGGGATAATCAAAAAGATATGAAAAAACACTTCACTAAAGTAAAGAGTGGGTGCCAGTAGGAAAGAAGACAACTGGAAGGTAATGGTTTCTGACAAACAACTTTTCACTGGAAAAACAAGTGAATATTTTTAATAGTTTCAGCTAATTTTGGTAGAGGAGTTTAACCTTTAAAGAGTAGTACAAGAAAAATATAAAACTAGAGAAGATTTTGATTTGAGGGGAAAAAAATTAAAAATATTAAGACTTAGGAAAATCACATAATCACAGAACAGTTCCAGCTGGAAGAGACATGAATCAAAATTAAAGGGATCGTAAATATTTTTGAGACTAATTAATAGCCAGTTAGAAAATTAATCCTTGCAAAAATATTTCTGGATGAGGGATAGCTTGACTACCCTGAAAATTGTGCATTAGCTGTTATTGTGTTCTAAATAATCGAGAGTATTAAGACAATAAGATACATTGGGTTCACAAAACAGCTCATATGGTCATATATTTCAGTTACGTCTGTGAATTAAAAAGACCAGACCACAGTCTTAAGTACTGGTTCATAGTTGTTCAGATGTGAGTCACACCATTCTGCTGACCTGAAGGGTTATCAAATGGTCTCTGGCTTGTTTTATCTGCTAGTGTAGGTATAGTGTACAGCATAAGACAATGACCCGTTTCCAGCCTAGAAATAAGGCAAGAACCATAAAGATGAAAGTAAAACTGAAAATGAACAGGAAGCTCTGTGGGAATTCCCAAGGTAGGTGGTAAACACCATTGCATCAGAAGATGAATGGTTTGTTATTCTGAATAAAAATATGAAACATATTTAATTAATTATTTTTAGCATTGTACATAAGTGCTCAAGCTTGTCTTTATCAGGAGTTTTGTAGCAGCATTGAAATAAAAGTAGTAAATGGAGAGTAAATGGGTAAACTAAGTTTATCTCACTGTAGACATATATAAAATATATTTGAAATATATATCAAAGTATGTAATGAATTTGTAATAGCATCTCAGTAAAATGTTCTGCAACTGATGGTTCTGGGACACAAAGCAAGTAAGAAAAAATTTGAAAATACTTCCTAGGTCCTCAGAAGTCTCTCAAAAGAGTACAGTACAAAGCTGAGAGTTCATGACCAAGGAGACCCCTTTGTCTCTAATGCATAGCCTAGAAAAACAATTTGTCTCTGAGAATCTTACATGTAACAGGCTAGATAGGAAATTGATCACTATTGCTAATGACTTGAGGAAAACAAGAAAAAAATAAATGAAATAATGATAGAAACATTTTTACAGTAACAACAGAGGAAAACGTGTGTCTAGTCAAAGTTCCCCAAATTCTGAGATGCTGGTGTTAACAGAAAATTTGTAGAAGTTAACTAAACAGTCCCACCCTCAGTAAGTGCTGTCACATCTTCTGGCAAGAGTTTTGAGACTCCAGGGGCTATCGGTTAACTTTCTTCCAACTCCTATTTCATATTTTCCAGACTGATGATTGTTCACATTCTCAAGCTATGATTATGCAGTAGGTCAGGAATCATAAAGAGCTCGGCTCTTCCAAGCCCAGAAGGCAGAACAAGGGGATTTTTTTTTCCTGCTCTCAAGTAATCTAACATTTTGCACTGCATTTTGTTTTGATCTGAGAACTGTACTACTTAGTTTCAGAGGTCAACTATGTTATTAATTCCTTTTTTATAGGCAAATGTGTGCAGTAATCCCTTTTGGTGATCTGAGCTCTGCTTTGTATGAAATAGTCTTCTGTCACAGAGAGATAAGTTATGGCTGATGCCTTAGGTTACAGAAGGCCAAAATATGTTTTGTTGAGTCTATAGGGCCCTAGCAGAAAAGCAGTGCCTGTAGACATTACTCCTTTCCATCTGTCCTGTCTTCTTGATATTTTGTGAGTCATATTGAAGTCTCAGAAGTGCTTGGTGTCTTCAGTCAGTTAAAGAAAGTGTTATTTGATGTCCAGATGTTACATTTCTTTTTCACTGGAGGAAACTGAGCCTGCTGATCCTTTTAGTATGATATGATCGAGTGATGCATCTTTCTGTTGAGACAGAAGTAAAAGGGACAATCAAATGGAAAAAAAAGAAAAAAAAAAGAAAAATCCCAATGACCTTCATATGATACATTAAAACTAAGTTAATTTTCACAAGGACTGTTTATCTTATTTACTGGAAAAAAAAATAGTATTAGCCCATCTCTAACTCCACTGATTTTTCTCTTTCTCATATGTCAATATGTAAGCATACAAAGTCTCTACAAGCTACTGCTTCTTGTTACTCTGAGTTCAAGCATTAAACAGTTTGTTCCATTCAATTTAGAAAGTATGGGTTTGTTTATATTATCCTATTGTCATGGAACAATATTTTCTTCAATTAAGCATGGATTTCCAAATTGAAAAATGTGAACATAGATATTAATCGATGTATTCCTTTCCTTACAGGCAGAACATTCCCTTATTCCTGTGATTTAAATGAAACATGCATGCACATACAGACAGAGAGTTCCTTCACTGACATAATTGTATAAGACTACATTAGTAAATAGGCATATTGCATAATACAATTTCAATGTTACCTACATTATAGTTTTTACAGAAAGACAGTATTTAAATGTCTTCACTGGCATGATAGAGGACTTGAATGTTGTAAAATTACTGGGTTTGGGTTGGGGGCATGATGCTTAATGCTTCAGTGGGACTCTGGTTTGTAATGGTGAGCACACTTGTAAAGGTTTAGGACATCAAACATACCTTCCTTTTTTTCTGTGGTTCTTTTTGAGGAAGTTTTCCATGCTGGACATCTTCCAAAAAATATTAATGTAATAAGTAAATACTTAAATACTCTCTTCAGTAATGAAGTCCTGGTTAACTAGGGAGGTCCCAGACAACTGGAAACTAGCTTATGTGACACTAATCTGCAAGAAGGGTCAGCAGGATGATCCAGGGAGCTACAGGCCTCTCAGTCTGACCATAGTACCAGGGAAGGTTATGGAGCATATCACCTTGAGTGCCATCACACAGCATATGCAGAAAAAACAGGAGATCAGACCTAACCAGCATGGGTTTACAAAAGGCAGGTCCTGCTTGACTAACCTGGTCTCCTTCTGTGACCATGTTACCCACACAGTGGATGAGAGAAAGGTAGATGTCTACATAGACTTCAGTGAAGCCTTTGACACTGTTTCCCACAGCACTGTCTTGGAGAAACTGTCTGTACATGGCTTGGATTAGCATACTCTCCACTGGGTTAGAAACTGGCTAGAATCAGCCATCTCTTGGAAAGGGGTTAAATCCAGTTGGTCACTGATCACAAGTGGTGTTCCTCAGAGCTCAGTACTGGGATCAGTCCTGTTTAGTATCTAGATGAGGGGATTGAGTACAGCCTCAATAAATTTGCAGATGACGTCAAGTTCAGTAGAACTGTTGATCTTCTTGAGGGGAGGAAGGCTCTACAGAGGGATCTAGACACACTGTATTGATGTGCGGAAGTCAATGGGATGGTCCTGCACTTTGGCCACAGCAATCCCATGCAACGCTGCAGGCTTAGGGAAGAGTGGCTGGAAAGATGCTTGGCAGAAATGGACATGGAGATGCTGGTCAACAGCTGGCTGAAAATGAGCCAACAGTGTGCCCAGGTGGCCAAGAAGACCAGTAGCATCCTGGCTTGTATCAGAAATAGTGTCACCAGTGTGACTAGAGAAAAGATCATCCTTCTGTACTCAGCACTAGTGAGGCTGCACTTCGAATACTAAGTTCAGTTTTGGACCTCTCACTACAGGAAGGACAACGAGCTTCTAGAGCATGTCCAAAGAAAGGCAATGAAGGTAATGAAGGGTCTACAGCACAGGTGTTATGATGACTGGCTGAGGGAAGTAGGGTTGTTTAGTCTGAAGAAGAGGAGACTCAGAGAGGACATTCTCACTCTCTACATTACCTGAAAGGAGGTGATTGTAAAGTGGGGCTTGGTAATGTCTGATAGGACAAGAGGAAATGTCTTCAAGCTGTGTCAGGGGAGGTTCAGACTGGATATTAGAAAGAATTTCTTTACCAAGAGGGTTACCAGGCATTGGAACAGGCTGCCTAGGGGGGTGGTGGGAGTCACCATCCCTGGAGGTGTTCAAAAAGCATGTAGGTGTGGAGCCTGGGAACATGTTTTTGTGGTGGACTCAGTAGTGTGGGTGGATGGTTGGACTCGACATCAGAGATATTTTCCAATAATAATGATTCTATATTTCTTTAAGTCCATTATTCTACGACTCTATAATCCTTTTAAAGACTGCATTAACACTTCTCCTCAGGTGTTTTCTGTATTCATTCTCCAGATGAGCTAGGATTCTTCATTCTCCTTATAATCAAAAGAATGAAACAGTCACTTCCAGAGTAATAGAAATTTCTAAGTAACATTTAAAAGAACTCTCTTATTTTCATCCTCTGACTGAAAAGACTAGATTTCTGTCTCAAACACAGAAACTTATATGCTGTGGCCATCTAAAGTTAGGGAATATTTATCCCACTTCAAAGTTTTACAAAAGTCATGGAAAATGTAGACCATCAAGCTTAGTATGTTCAGTTAATAGAACTGACAACTGCAGTTTCTAATTTCTTTCTTTTATTAACATTAAAATAATCTGTAGGATTTTCATACAGATCATCCATAAACCAGTAAGAGATTAAAATGATTTATTCCTAACCTATTTGCATAATAATGGTTTGAAGATAATTAAGGTCTGAGCTTAATAAAGTTAGGAAGAGGTCAATCAGTTATAATATTTTGATGAGGGTTGTGTTTACACAGATTTTGAAATTTTACTAGTTGTCATATAAAAAATATCAAAGGAAATGTGGCTGTCTAATTGTGGGAGTCATCTTTGTATTCAGTTTGAATAGAACAGTTTGAATACAACAGTTTGAATAATTTAATTCAATTAGTAATTTTATTCATTGTCAGGAAACTGAATACCACTTTACAGGTGTGACCTTCGCACCACATTATATCTTGTCATATTTTCAGTTTACGAGCTTTTTTTTTTCCTTAACAAATCTGGTAGCTCTTTTCCACAGTCATATGTAAAACACTGTATTATGCATGTCCTAGTAAGATTTCTGGTTATCTTTTTATAGTTCATAACAGGCATGAAAAAGATATCCTTTGAAATGTCTGTCACTGAGGTGTAGGTATTCATAAACTGCACTAAGCCCTGGCTATCATTCCAGATATGATTCAACTAAAACATTTTTAATCTGGAAATATTTACCTTCATTTATCCAGTGCTGTGTCATTTTTGTTATTATTTTAGTGGTTTTTTTTCCCTTACAGTAATAAGTAATCAAGCTTTATTTTTCCAGCTGAGGAAGTACACCTTAAAAAGTGTTCAGCACTAACACAAACACAGCATTGAGATCTCAGACTCCCTTTTGTTCTGATATATGTTGCAGACTCCAAAATATAAAACAAAAGGTAATCAGACAAATAACAGCATAGAATCATTCTCTTTTTCTGTGTGTGATAGTTAACATACAAGTACTATGTATGGATCAGTACAAGATTTGATACTTACAAAACACAGCCATATTTTCCTGCTACATCAAAATTTCCTCTTGTAGAAGTACAATACACAGTGTTGATAAAGCTAAAATGTTCATAGAAACATAGAATTATTTGGAGTGGATGGGGCCTTTAAAGCTTAATTCATTCCAAAACCCCTGTGATGGGCAGGAACATCTTCTACTAGATCATGTTGTTCAAAGCTTCATTCAGCCTTGAACATTTACAATGATGAGGCATCCACAGCTTCTCTAGCAAATCTGTTTCAGTTTCTCTCCACCCTCTTCGTAAAATATTTATTCCTTATATCCAGTCTAAATCTACGCACTTTCAATTTAACACCTTTGCTCCTGTTACTACAGGCCTTATTAAAAAGTCTTTTTCCATCATTCTTGCAAGCCCTTTTGAAGTATTGAAAGGCCACAGTCAAGTCTCCCTGGAGTCTTCTCTTCTCCAGCCTGAACAACAGCAAGTCTCTCAGCCTGTTCTCACAGGAGAGGTGTTCCAGTCCTCTAATCATTTTTATGGCACTCCACTGTACTCCCTCCAAAAAGTCCATGACTTTTATTGTGTTGAGGACTCCAGAACTGGATGGAGTACTCCAGATGCAGGTCTGATGAGAGCAGACTAGAGGGGCACAATCACCTCTCTTGACCATGCTGGCCATGCTTCTTTTGGTGCAACACACAGAGTATTGTTGGTCTTCTGGGCTGTGAGCGCACGTTGCCAATTCATGCTCAATTTTTATTTCTGCCAGTGTCTCCAAGTCCTTCTCCACAAGGCTAATCTCAGTCTATTCATCCCCCAGTATGTATTGATACTAAGGATTTTCTTGATCCATGTGCAAGACCCTGCACTTGACCTTGCTGAACTTCAAGAGGTTTGCACAAGCCCATCTCCCTAGCCTGTCAGGGTCCCTCTGGATGGCATCTCTTCCCTCCAGCATGTTGATCATACCACAGAGATCGATGTCATCTGTAAATGTGCTGAGGATGAGCACTAATACATTAATAATGGTATTGAAGAGTATCAGTCCCAATACAGACCCCCAAAGGACAACTTTGATTTGGGAATAGAATACATTTCTGCATACTTATCCTGAATTGTTTTCTTCTGAACATCTTAGAAAAGGGATAAATTTATAATACTGCTCTAAAAATATCCGCACTATCACCAAGTTAGCAGGTATATCTACACAGCATAATGCCATGGCAGAGAAAATATCTCTATCTCATGAGCCTGTTGTAAAAGGATTAATTAATTAGGTGGATTTCTCTTTCGGCATTTCTGTTCATCTTATCCTTTCTACAACAGAAAATTAAATGTTTTTGTTTAGTGTATAAGCTGTGTGGCATGCAGGAATATATTAGAAACAAAGACAATATGGGAAAAAAAATATTCCTTTTAAATGGCTGTGAGAAGACTTTTCTGATTCGTCTTTGTTTTGTTCCTTTCTGCAAGCAGAAGAATAACTTAAATAGTAAGGGCCTCAATAAATGTATCAGCTCTGGCAAGTTGGTGTCTCTAACAATTTTTCATGATGACAGCTCATAATGACATACACTGTTATGGTGCCAACTCTCATTAACGTAAGGTAGTAGAAAGTTAGTGCTGTCATTTTCTTAAGCTACCCTGTTTCTGCTATGACATGGCATTACATCCTTGTTTTAAATCAAACATCTGCTCTTTGTGCCTACAACGAAGCTGAAGAATGCTAGTTGTATAATATAGTATGCAAAAGCCAATGTTTTGCTGTTTATCTAGATTAAGAAGTTGCTGATTTTGAGAGTATATTTTAAAGCTTTAATGTGTGCCCTAAATATATTTACAGTATTTGAAACTTTTTTGCACAGTACTTGATTTTAATAAATAATTAATTCATTAAGACTTATGAAAATAGTGTTCATTAATCTACATTGTAATAATATTTTTATTTGAATTTAACCATCTTGCTCTTTTAATTTCATGAATAAGTTTCTTATTATAGCAATAATTGCAACCTGTCTTTATTAATGTCAAATTGAGTATCTCATTACGTTAAATTCTAGGAAATAAGTAAAATATATTTCTTAATAAGTTAATCTTCAAATTAATTTGATTTTGATTCATTCTTAGGAAATTGAATGCATCTTTAATGATCATATGTAGAAATTACCAGTTAATCCAGGTAATATTTTCATCTGCTGAGAACTACCAAGGATATGATTCTGTGATTCCATGATGTGCTTCCTAATCATGTATGAGTAAGAAGCACACTATCGAAGTGCTTAAGAAAAAAGAACACCAAAACATTTAAATACAGAAAATAGATTGTGAATTTCTAATGATTTCCAGTAAGAGTATTCTCCATGATACTAGTAATTTTAAAATTTACTAATTTACTAAAAATGTTTTGAATCTTTTTTAAAAGCAGTGAGCTCAGATTTTAAGATCATGTTCACATTTCAAATTTAGTACTTCCCTGAAAATACTACAAGAAATACAAAGTCCATAGTATGTACTTTCAAAAAAAAAAAAACCCAACAAAAACCAATACTCTGATTTATTTGATAACTACACAATCAAGGAAGCAAGTTTCTGGATGAAAAAGGTGGAATAATGTTGAAGTTTTAGTAGGTCTAAGCAGTCAGCAGTAAAAGATCTGTATCATGGAATTAATTTCAGTTCACTGGGGAACTGTTAACCAAAGCTGAATTGCTGAAATTTAAACTTACACAGATGTGAAAAAAGAACAGTTTCAACTGACTTTTTAGTAGGATGGCTTTATGACAGACAGTCCTGTTAAGATACAAAGCTGTAAACTAAACCCCCTACATTTAAATCCTTGTTTTGAATATTAGACTTGCCATATATTTCCATAATCTACAGATTATTTGCAGAATATTAGAGAAAGAGGAATTTGAGATCTCAGAGGGATAAAAAGAAAACAAACTCCCATAGAATTATTTTCTAAAAAGATTTTTTTTTACTTTTCTTCAGACCTGATCTAAGACAGAGTTCAGTGGAAAAAATGATATTTAGATCAAAACAAAATTTATAAAGGGCACATATCAGACCCCAATCAAGGTCTAGCAACTCATCATATCACAGCTCTTCTCCATGATATTTTTTTCTCTTAGAGGGAAGAGAATTATAGAATATCTCAAGTTACAAGGGACTCGTGAGGTACATTGAGGCAAACTCTCTGCTCCTTGAAGGACTACATAAGACTGAACAATATGACTAAGAGCATCGTTCAGATACTCCTTGAACTCTGACAGGCTTAGCATTGTGACCACTCTCTTGGGGAGCCTGTTCCAGTGACCGACCACCCTCTCAGTGAAGAACTTTTTCCTAATGTCCAATCTGAATTTTCCCTGATGTAATTTCTTTCCATTTCCTCATGTCCTATCGCTGCTCACAAGAGAGAGGAGGTGAGCACCTCACCCCCAGCTGCCCCTTTTGAGGAAGTTAGAGACTGTGATAAGGTGATTCCTCAGCCTTCTCCAAGCTGAACAAGCCAATTGACCTCAGCTGCTCCCCAAAAGTCTTGCCATTGAGGCAAAGGCATTTTAGTTTGACTATTTTGTTTTAATTATTTAGAGGACATTGACTAAAGACCCTATATTTATCTCACACAATATACTCTGTTTTTATTCTAGAAGCTTCAGTTCTCCTAGAAGCTGTTATAAAATCCTTTATTTTCATATTACTATCCCATGTATAAACATGGGATAATATTTAAAAAATAAATAATTTTAAAATGTCTACCCAAGACTGATGAGGAAAAAATTTCCACCGATAGTTCTTCTGAGCAAGAACCTCAGGATGCTGGTGACTTGTCATAATAGCTCCCTGGTTCAATTTTTATTGACAATCAAAGATGTGGACCTTAGGATTTAGAGGACCCTTAGAAGTATAAAAGTAACACTAGAGATTTCATTCAGAACATTTATTTCTAGGGTCCTGAGGTATTTGCTCAAACTAGAGTTAGAAAAGATTCTATGGGAAATGGAATGGTTTATGAAAGATAGCTTTTCGTTTCCATTTATATACTAAGTACTTTGCATGTATACATCTCTGTATATCTGAATTAAAATGGGAAATTATTATTTGAGAATCCAAATTTCACATCTATGGATAAAGAAATTTGCTTTAAATCAAGTATCTTTAAATTTACTACCACTATTTTAATTCACAGCTCATAAGCATGAAAATTGGAAGTCTCCTGTCCCTTACTAATCATTCATCTGTTGAGTTACTCTGATAATTTTTGTGTGACATTTAGCCTGGGGAACTATTTTTGCCCCGTGGAGCAGCCACAGAAACAGACATTGGATTTGGGTTGGTGGCATCCACCCCAAAAAACTTTAATTAAAAAAAAAATGATTTCCAAATGGTCCCACTTTTCCATCTGCTGGAGATATTTTAATTTACAATCACTTTTAAAAATGTTTTTGGACCTTTGCTTTCATATTTCTTTTTAAATGCTTGGTTGACAGGCAGCCAAACTTCATTTTGGCAGCTCTTTAAGGTTAGATCACCTTCTCAAAGTATTGCTAAGTCTTCCTACAAGCAAGATAGAGAAATAGTTTGGGTGAGTGTCTACTAAACCTGACTGACATGTATGATAAACCTGGCAAGAGATTAAAGGCCTCTGTTAGAAGAAAAAGTAGCAGAATTCTCATTTGAGGAAGGATCCCACTTGCAAGACTTTCCTATTATCATCCTAGCCTCTCTTTGTAGGAGTGAGTAGCTGTGTGGAGCTTAGCTGCCTACAAGAGTTAAATCACAACACATATAAACCAACAATGTCTGTACAAAGACCCTGTGGAGAAAAAAGCCTGAACCCGTGTTGCAAAGTATAAGCCACAGCTAGAGACCTCACTGAAGGAACCACTAGGGACAATGATGAGGAAGGCAGGAGACATGTACCTTCTGGCAGCAGCGTGAGGGTGCATTCTCCACTTGCATTTCTTCCGCTTTCCAAAAAATATATTAGAGACAGATAAGGAGCAACAAATCTCAGAATGGAAGCACCAGGGTCAGCTGAGGCTGAAACAAATAGCTGTACCAAACATGGTGGCAGACGATAGTGACTGGACTCTATGTCCTGCCAGGGATGGGATCAACCCGCTGTCAATCTGGATTGTTGTCCTAGGAGTTTTGCTGTTTGGTGAATGTTCAGATGTGGGATGCTGCTCAGAAATTGCTAAGGTTTTTCCAGTGCTCAGACTATTAGCTTTTCTGGCTAACAATGTGTCCTTGCCGAAAAGGTCAACAATATCCTGGGCTGCATTAGCAAGAGTTTAGCCAGCAGGTAAAGAAAAATTACTCCTCTGTTCAGCACTGAAGCACATTCAATGCTATGTTTCCTAGTACACAAAAGACATCAGCACACTGGAGTGAGCCCAGTAGAGATCACCTAGATGGTCAGTGCCTATATAAGGAGGTGTTAAGGTAACTGGGTTTGTGCAAACCAGAAAAGATAAAATTAATGGGAGATCCCATTGCGGTCTACAGCTACCTAATATGAAGATGTAAAGAAAACAAAGTGAAACTCCTCTCAAATCTAGCGGGTAGGATACAAGCAGTAACACTTAAAAATCTTACTACATATAAGAAAATACTTCTTTGTCACATGGGTGATCTAGCCCAGGAACAGGCTGCCCAGAGAAGCTATTCAAATTACGCAATTGTAGATATTCAAAGCTACAACTTGGACAAGGCCCTGAAGACCTTATACTTTTTGGACCAGATTTGAAGTGGAATTAGAGTCTATGACCTCCAGATGTCCCTTCCAACCCAAATTATGCTGTGATTCTACAATTCTATCTGCTGCTATCTAAACTGTAAACCACTTATAGCTATGCCCCACAAAAATATATCTTACATGTCTCTGTATGATTCTGGGTGGCAGTTGCATTGACTGCCTGTAATGATGCTGCATTACAATTATGTCAATTAGTAGTTGAGTTCTTAGTCTGAAAAAAATGTTTCCATATGATTTTTAAGATGTATTATTTGGCTTCCATGTGGAAGTCAAAGTTTATTCTTTTGTTGTCTTATAGATGAGAATGAATGAGCAAATAGAATACACCTTGTGCTTAAAATGGCCCAATCTGATTATATACCTAATATAAAAGTTTCAGCCTGTAGACTTTGTTACATCCTAGTTGAAGCTAATAGTGACAGCCTCCTAATTCACTTAGACAAGCTGCTTAAAGCTTTCATGGAATGGCTTGTTTTTAACCATATTGAGAGAGTTGCTGTCTAATATTGTGAGTTTTGTGTTCACTGGATAAGAAACAACCCAAATTAGGAACCTCATAAAAAAGCAGATGTTCTTCTCACAGGGCTGCTCAAGTCAGCAAAAAACTGAGAATAACATACATAAATGAATATCGAATTAGGATTTTCTCTTTTACGTGCATGGATAAATCTACTAATAGTATGAATTAAACTGTACTGCCCTCTTCTAGCTACATATAAAAATAATAATGTTTCAAAATTGTAATTAATTATTTCTCCATTTTCAGATATTAACCTTATTATATTATTTCTAGCTATATATATAAAAGTACAACTACATACATAAATATATGATTTATATTAAACCAGCACGCTGATAAAAATAGGACAGTGGATAGCACCCTCGAGCCTGCGCTATGGAGTTTTTTAGGTGAGACACAGCATGCGCAGAGCTGGACCCACCGTTCAGTCCTAAGGTTCATCTGCCAGGGCCTAGCAAGCTTGGACGCTGGTAGCCAAGTCCTTAGGACAGAGGTTTTATTAGAGCGTCCTTCTCTTAGATGGAAGGCCTTACAGGGCTAAATGAGCTCCATCTGCCCGGGTTTGGAATCAGAGTTGTCCTTCTCCTAGGATGACTGCCAGAAGGCTAATGAGCTCATCCTACCCATACAAGGATTATAGGAACATGGGTATCACTCCCCACACTTTCCCGTGGGCAATGAGTTTAATGCTCCCTCTGCTGTCGGCACAGTTATCGCACCAGGGGCCACAGAAGACCCCAAGTGATTTTCAGACTGCCTGAGGAAAGATGTGTAGGTGAGGCACTATGGGACATACTTTTGTGGTGGACTTGGTAGTGTTAAGTTTGTGGTTGGATCTGATGGTCTTAAGGCTCTTTTTGAACCTAAATGATTCTCTGATTCTTTTCTGACCCTGTGTTCTATCTGCTGGCACCAACACAGATCTAACAGTATTGACTCAAAGCTGTGAAAAAAACCTTTTCCTTTTTCAGAGTGGCAAGTAAAGATGATGCAGAAGGTCTTGGGGCATTGCAAATGGCACTAGGTTTGCCATTTATGCAGCTGATTTTATACCAACATGCTGGCCACTATGTTTTAAGTGATTTAATTTCAAATGAGTCACCTGTTCTAAAATACAATAACACAGACTTCCACTCTTAGTTTAATTTATTTGCTTTTTCAGTTGATTTTGAGGATCTCACATTTTGGCATTTGTTTCCAAATATTCTCTGATCCTTGCTCTTAATTTATAAATTACAGAAAATTGTTTTATTTTTTCCTATTTCAAAGTGATACATGGTAAACATTCTTCAGTTCATATAGTTATTAAGCATGCACAAATACACATGTAAAATATGACACCAGTCTCTTTGTTGCTTGGTCCTATTCTCTATTCAATATAGTTACTATAAAATACTTAGTAGTGTATTAGGCAATGAAGTCAGAATTAAATTAATGTTTCCTCTAGGCCATGTACTTTTTTTCACAATATTAGTTGGTGGATCTAACCTTGAACTAATACTCTCTTGAGGTACTTCTGTCTTAAGAACACATGTAATTTTAAATAGCCAGAATAAGGTCTGAGCTAAATGAACTCTCAGCTGTGGCAATGAACTGAAATGTCATCAGTGATTCTAACTAGATAAATACTCTAAGATATAAAATATGATACTGAAATAAGATTAATTTTTTGATGCCCATTGGGCAGTTGATAGCTGCTGGAAGAAGATCCAAATAATAGTTTGGGGGGTTTGTGTTCTTTTTTTTTTTAACTTGTAGTTAATTCTAAAACAGAACTGAAAGTGTTCCCATTAGTTAATGAGGAAGGTTTTTTTAGATATGTGCAATGGTTTCTTTTTAGACTAAGCATAGCTGAGTAAAAAGATGACAAGTTTTAGGCATTCAAACTCTTCTTCAGGTTTAAAATAAAAGAAAGCAGTCTTCAAACTAAACAGTGGGTAAGAAAATCTTCTCTGGGTTTAACTTCATTATATTGAACATTTAGACAAATGGAAGAAAAAGCACATGGCACTGATGGAGCTGAGAGAGATATAGGTGCGATTCCCAGCTCTTACAGGAAAGTTAATTATTACTTTGGGTGTAGTGAAGAGGAGGATGAAAGCTAGGCAAAATCAGTTTGCTATAACACTGGTACCTCTACTGAATCTTCAACTTTTAGTACCAAGCAGAACTATAATTTAGTTCACAGGCTTGAGAATACTATGTTCATCATCTGTGAATCAGGAATTAAGTGTGAAATAAGGACATATGTGTGGGATCTGCAGATTTCATTCCATTTCTGCTGTGGATGAGTTGAAGGAGTAGGCAATGGACATGTGAGAGAACTCCTCTTGAGAAAGCACTGGAAATTAAAACTATAGGGGAAGGATAAAGTTTCCTTAGGTGATACTGGATAATGCAGGTCAGACTACTCCAAGAAGCTATATTTCTTGGATTTCAGGATATGGGTTAAATGAGTACACCAACTTGTGGCCGAGTTTTTTACAGTCGGAACATAGTGTAAATTTTGAGAGAAATCCAGACTTCAGACTAGCATTTAAGATCTGTGCTAAGCACAACTGAAAATGTAATCCTTAAAATATCATTACTCTGCAGCCCACTGTCGTTTTGCCAGTCCCTTGGCTTCCTTCACATCAAGTATAAACTACTTCAGAAACTGCTATGATCTCTTACTTTAAAAAGCTGATGGATAGGTCCACTTGTTCCATTGCACTCATTTCTATTACTTTCATCTTCCAAACAGGCAAGTTAATGTGTTTAGGTATTTTGTGATGTCCTTTTCTGAATTCAGGGCTCAGTGGAGGCTCCATGTCCGAAAGTGTATTTTTGCCATGATCAGCAAGCTACTGGAAACCCTCAGTAGCAGTTCAGGCTACTTTATCATTGTTGCGATGTCTATACTGGTAGTTAGGTTATTTTCATATGCCATTGTGCAGATGAGTTTTATATGTTTTTTATCTCTGTGCCTTCTCTCTTTCATGCTACCGTATGTATTACACTGAAGTTTTAAATAAATTTGGGAACTAGTTACATTTTTCCAGTTTGACACGGTTCAGTCCTGGCCATATATACGAAAATAGATTTAGATTTTCATGGTTAAACATTGTGGAAAATAATCAGAATAATGCTATTACTGGAAATTGCTGACACATAAATCCTAGGAGGATTTCTACTGATTTGCTTAAGAGTTTTGCCACTGAAAGTATCCTTGAGGACTTAAGAAGAAAGTTAGAAATATATGCCATGGGAAAACCTGCAAAATATGAGGGGCAAATATTAAAAATGTCACATCATCACATCTGCACATTTAAGTTTTCTAAACTCTATAGTTATTTGCATCTAATGAACAATGACAAATCATTCCTCAAAGATCACCTATCATATATGCAAGTTAGTTAAATAGACATTCTAGCAGAGGTAAGATAAGCAGAAAGAAGAAACACTGAATCTTGAAGAAAGTGACCCTTCTTCCATAGCATGTTCTATCCAAAAGATAGAATACTAAAGTAAACTCACATGGAAAGCAAATACCTGATCACTTGATGGTACTGTAGTTTGTCAGTCTTTTATTCCTAGTAAGTAATTTCTAATGGTTGATATGCATAAATATGAACAAAGAGTTCATATGTCAGTCATCAGTATGTTGTTTGAAAACATTAGAAAATGATCTCATGCATGTGAGATCTCACTTATTGTTACTGGCTTAATGCATATCAGAATAAAACTGATATGTCAAAATGAACTGATGGATTTTGAGAGACAGTGGGGTAGAGATTTTACCTCCTAAAATGGCAAGTATTGTTTGCTACCCACTTGAAATTACTGTAGCATAAAAGATTAGTGAATCACGATAATCAAATTAATAATGCTTTATTATTTAATATTGATTGTGAAATTGTGCTGAGATTAGAAATAATACCTTTATTAGCTTCCCCTATGAGGATAGGCTGAGAGAGTTGGGGTTATTCAGCCTGGAAAAGAGAGGGCTTCGAGAGGATTTTACAGCAGTTTTCCAGTACCTAAAGGGGGATTATAAGATATAAGGGGAGAAACTTTTTAGCTGGTCGGATTGTAATAGGACAAGGGGGAATGGTTATAAACTGAAGGAGGGGAAATTTAGATTGGAGATTAGAAGGAAGTACTTTACCTGGAGGATGGTTAGGCACTGGAACAGGCTTCCCAGAGAGGTTGTGGTTGCCCCATCCCTGGCAGTGTTCAAGGCCAGGCTGGATGTGGCCCTGGGCAACCTGGTCTAGGGATTGGCATCCCTGCCCATGGTGGGGGGCTTGGAACTAGATGATCTTTAAGGTCCCTTCCAACCTGGCCATTCTATGATTCTATGAATAAAGACCAGAAAAAACCTCTCTTCAATACTGTCTTAGTTATACACGTTCATTGGTAGCATAGAAAGAAGGCACAAAATGCCTCCAGCTTTCTATAATTCCCATCTACTCTGCAAATAAGCACCATACATTTTTGCTTTACTGAAGTAGTGGCAATTAGTCTTGTCATACAAAACTATTTAACATTGGTGATTTTGTATTGTGCAGCTGAAAAATAACAGCATTCACCTGTTTCAAAAGAACCATACCACGCTGTGAACATTTGAAGTGGTGTTTTGTTCTTTCTCTGTTGCGCTTTCTGAAAGGGGAAAATTTATCTTGAAAATATGCTGAATAGTTCTAAATAGTTCAGGTAGCTGCAAATTGGAAATCATGCCAGATAACAAGCAAAGCTTACAGGATTTTTTCACTAACACTTCAACAGGTATATTCTGTGGGGAAGTGGTGAGTGGCTGCTGATGTTATCAGACTGAAACTGGCATCAGGATATCAGTACCCAATTTGATCACTGGATCCAGTCATCTAAGCATCTACCTGCAGCCACACAAAGCACCCCATTAATCTCTCCTTTGATACTGGAAGCAGGTTTGACATCTGGAGTATGCTAAGAACAAGAGGTTTACTTCATTTTTTAGACTGCAGCGTGAAGTGATCAAGCATGGAGCTACCCAGCAGGAACTTACAAAAGCTTCCAGTCACCCAACTTGTTTATCCTATTCTCTTATCCTGTTTCTTGACTATCCTTTTTGTTGCCCTTGTACCTGACTTTCTCCTTTCAAGTTGTTGCAGAGGTACCCACAAATGGATAGCAATTGCTTAACCAAAGTGAGGATTTATTGAGACAAGGTCACTTAGCACTCCTGGTGACAAATTAAATAAAGCTTTGAGTTTCTGTTGAAGATTTAACTGCTCCACAATCAATTTCTTAGCCATAAATAGTACAAACACTAGACAAGACAATCCACAGCTGCACATGTGCTTACTCAAAAGGGGAAATCCACCCTGTTTGGATATCCAGAAACTAATAACCACTCACCAAAAGGGGATGAAGACTCTCAATTTGCAGAAGTTTCCTCAGGTGGCATACCAATCTGAGGGGAAGGCTTCCCAACTGCAGTCAGCACTGGTAGTCATGTGTAGGGTCAGCAATTCTGACTGTCATGCAGAAGGATTCTTAATTTATACTTCTTGGGTCTGGATGCTGATTTATGCTCAGACAAAGTAACCCCAAACACTGAGATGCTGCCCACAGCAGAGAACCCATCTATATCTGGAAGGATTTCTGCTACATCTCCATCCCAGATGTTCCTAAACACAACACAGGCTCCTGAAGGCCTCAGCTCCTTTGTCTCAGGCTGTCTGATTAATGGGTTGTCAATATTTCTGCGGGGCATGGGTGTAACTGCCACACAAGTCTCCTCCAAATAAACAACCTGACCTCATTACATTTTCCCCATTATTCTAAATTTTACTGCATCTGAACCCAGTCTTGCTAGTTCTGATATCATGACCTGGATAATCTTTGCTTCTGAAGTTGTCACAGATGGGGTTATCAAGGTGTTTTAGGACTCTGCTCCCCAAACATCCCAATGCTTTCCTTCCACTGCACTTGACTTTTGCCTGTTTTTTATATGCTTTTCCTGTAGATGCCTGTGCAATCCCTCAGCTTCTTATGTTGTTATTTGTCATGTCCAGCAATTTCTCACATCATGTCTAGTAGTTTTTATGCAGCTCTGACAAATTCAAACTGTTTTTTCAGTAAATACATCGTGTTTACAGTGAATGGAGAACAAGTAGTTAATGAATTAGTAAAACTCATTCACCTCATTCACTCATGAAAGTGGAAGTTGTTTCTTCTTAGGTGAGCTTTAACATTGCTCTCATATTTTGAGATGGTTAAAATAATAATGAAAACAAACTCCTAATGGATCATAGAGGCATTGTTGACACTTCGTGTGATTTACACTGTTGAAGTCACTCTATCCCCACAGCTCTCTCCCTTCCATGAAAGCAATGAGCTTTACTCTGAAATGTAACTAAGATAGCTACAGTCTGTTGCTGCTGATACATTCTTTGCTATCCTTCATGAATATAAAGAAACTGTCACTGTCACAGCAGATTAACAACACCGTAGTATGATTTTTTCTTCTATTATTACTTAATATTTCAGTTTGATATGGCCTACAGATCAATCCTACAGATTGATGAGTTACTATGTTTTTATTGTTATTTATGTGACTTTTCTGAAAGCTCTGTGATATCACAGATTGATCATGGGAAAAATCATTGTCATCTATAGAAAAATTGAATACAAAATACAGATAGTATAAAATGGAAATACTGTGAAAGTTATTATTAGCAATAATAAAGCACTTATCCAATATTTCTTATAATGTATTACAGACCAATAGTGAGAAAGAATTTTTGAAAGTTTCTTACTCCTGTGTTCAATCAATCCACTAAGGTTTTCTATGGATGGTGATCAGAAAATTTCTTTGCAACATGGCAGAGCCAGCCTTTGATCTGTGATCAGCCAACTCTATTTCTATTCCAAGAACATGTTTCAACATATTATAACCTATTTCCATGTTAGTAATGTCACTCCAGGGCCACTGGGAAAGAAAAAAGCTCATCTATTAAGGCATTTAAATGGAGATTTCCAAATGCATATGCCAGCATGCAACTAGATGTTTGGTTGAATTTCCTAGACCTAGATATATAGGGCAGTTTGAAATGTCGTAAGATATCCAAGATATCCACAGAAGGCTGGCAAATATGACAGTGATCCAGTGGTAGTCTTATGCATTTCTGGAATGCAGGTGGAAGCTCAGCAGCTATTCTGGATATTTCAGATGAACCTGTAAAACTGTGTTAAACAAGAATCTCATATAAATTTTAACTTTATAACAGGCTGAATAATATTCTCTGTTCCATCACCTGAGCTCAGTGGTCATCTGCTCATCTGAACCCTAGACATATTTGCTCTTTTATACAAGTTTAAACATCTACTAGAGATTTTCTGAGTTATGCAAGCTTAAAAACTTACTTGTGCAAAGACCACACCTATAATTAGATATGATTTTTAACTTGTCTGTCTTGATAGACCTACAGTCTCTCCTTGTGCATTTTGAAACTTCCTCTGTTCATCCCCACACAGAAAAGATGTTTGGAATATAGCTCTGTATTTAACAAGACTTTTGCTATTCAATTGTAAATATCTACATTTTTCTTCTATTCCTTCTTCGAAAATAAAAGAAAATAAGACAAACCTGAAGTAATTTTTCATGTATTTATTAACACTTGAAATTTTATTTGCCATAAAATTTCAGTTCCAGATTGTCCTTGTGTAGCCTAGAAATGTTGTTTATTTTTCTTATATTTCTTTTGGTTAGTGCAGTAACAATAGCTAATACCCTCTCAACACCAAATAGAAATAGCTACATAGTTCTCCAGATTATTCAGACCCTACACTATCTAAACTATATTTATTGATTACCCACAGAATTGTTTCTAGAAAATGTATTACATTGATTTGTATGTTCTGTCATTTTGTAAAATAATAGCAAAAGCAGGGTGCTGCATTGAAAGCATTTTCTGTAAACTACCTGGTTTTCTGATTATTTTGGAAATAGTAGTTATGGGTGCTGATGTTGGAATTTTATTTTACAATAAAAATATAATGCAATCTGACGTCGAATTTATGAAATGTTGTCCTTACCTTTTCATTATTTGTATTTGAACTACTAAAAAATCCCACAGAATTCACTTGCTGCTGGTGTACAGAATATACTTCTGTATCTGGCAATACATTTTAAAGTGCTCTCAAAAAGTTCATCCATTTTAAAGAGCTGTATTTTTTGTAACCTGAAACAAAGATCTTTCTTGTACTGTTCTATCTGAAGGTTATCTCATCAAGAAATTTGAAAATTCTGCATTCAGGCACATTTTGTTTATTTTCCTATCATTTCATTTTAATTCCTTCTCTCCACTTCCCTCAGCATTGTTAAAGGGTAAGATGTAGGCTGTTACTAGTCAGAAACATAAACAAAAGTCAAGAAGCCAAAGATAACTTATGTAAGTCTAACTTGATTTATTCCATACAGACATTTTCCCATATGCTTTATTCCACGTTTGCTCTTTTCTTATACTTTCTTTCCATATGGCAGTCCCTCCTCCCAAAACCTGTTTCCCTCATTCAGCATCATCCAAGCTTTCTGAAGAACAAACAAAAAAAAAATGTGGGTCTGTAATTATGAAGTTGTGAAGACAGGAACTGGTAATGAAACTGCTTATTTCACAGTCTAAATAATAACAAAGATACTGTAAATTTATTCCCATTCAGGTAATACATCAGATTACAGACTTCTTCATTCAAAACATTCTGGTTTTGAATGAAAAATGGACAAGACCACACTGTTGTTTGAAAATTTGTTTGTGGTAGTAAATAAAACACAAGGACAGTCAGAGGACATAAAAACATCAAAAAATACATACTTGCAACCATCACTAAATCTAGTAGAAGTATAGATTTCTTTTATCAGGTTGTAAAATGGTTATTATCCTCTTTGAATATCAAGTCCTTTTCTTATTGCTTCAATTTCTGAAATCCCTATTAGATTTATGATTTGCAACTTCAGATCTTGCATCAGCCTTTTATTCTTCTCAGCATGATATATTTACATGTATATCACATCAATCATCTCAGATCCCGGATCTTCATTCACGAAGCCTAGCCATGATTGAACATCTCAGATATTTTACATCATCACACATACACCTACAATGTTCTTGTCCTACTTCACGACCATAGTTTTAATCTCATTTTCCTTCTTCTCCTTCTTTTGCTTATACCAAATTATTTTTACAGTTTTATCTTGTTATTGTTATTTATTCCACAGCATGTTTGGAATAAACAAGACTGTATTCTCCAACATAAAACCATTTATGTCCAAGTCTTCTTTCAAAACTGTATGCTTGAAAGTTTTAATTCTTCTAAGGTTTTGGTAATTTTGAGTAATTTTTCCAAAGCATATAATTTTTTGTTTGCCTTGTTGGTGGGTGTAGGGGTTTTTTTGTGTGTGTGTGGGGGTTGTTTTTGGGTGTTTGGGGTTTTTCTGTAGTGGGTTGTTCAGGGTTTTTTTGTTATGTTTTTTTTTTGTGGGATTTTTTTTGTTATTGAACTTTTGTACATAGATAAGCATCTCGATTAATGTTGTGAAATTAATATTAATCCTTCAAAACACATTTATCCTCTTTTTGTAATAAAAATAATTTGTCTTCTGTGCTGCCAATACAATTTTATAATTGTATGTTTACAGGAAATTGTTTCAATCAATAATAATTGTTCACTGTAATATGAGGAACAAACGGCACTGTCTCAGTAAAACTTTCTTATGAACTGTTGAACTAAATAAAAGTCCTTGCATGAAACAGTTTCTGTATTTTTTTTTCTATATCTCAGGCATATTTTTCCAGATAATATGAATTCAACAGTAGACTGCATTCAAGTTAGAGGTACAATGTTCCTTTGAAAACCAAGTATCTTATAACATTGGCCTTGGTAGGAAGCATTCTGTTCCTTGTTTTCCATCTTGATCTAGTAGTGCTTTCAGGTGACATATGTATTTTTTCTACTCAAGTGCTAATTCTGTTGACACTCTTCTTCTGATTTCCTATATTTTTCTATGTTTCAAGTACCTCTTTAACTGATAATTCACAGTTTCTCATATAACAGTCACAGTTAAATCTTTTCAGTTCTAATTAAATAGAAACACAATGTTTAGATAGTATACTTCAAGAGACAAAAGAAATGTGCTTAAAAAAACCCCTATTTTGAAGTAATCTAAGATGCTATTTTCTCTGTTGATTTACTTGGTTCATCATCTGAATCTGAAAAGACAATGGATGAAATAGCCCAGTTTGTTCTTGTTTTTGTTTTCTTTTTGTTAAGTAAACACTATCTTTTGAAACTAGTCCACTCATTCAGAAACAAAAAATGTCAGCTGGAAATTATCCCAACAGATTATTTCCACACTGGCAACAACCCCAACAATAGAGAGTTCCTTATAATTACCAGTCACTGTGTGGCTGAAACAACTTACAGCTCTAAAAGACCTGGCAAAAAGAACCAAGAAAAAACCCAAACCAACCCATCAAACAACAACAAAAAAAAAAACAGCAAACAAAACCCCTGAAACAGACAAACAAACAAAACCACAAAAACCCCCAAACAAACAAAAACCCCAGGGAGGGACTAGAAACCAGCTAGTTGAGTGCAAGCGTACAAACTTGGAACTGGAAAAATTATCAGAGATACATTTGAGGCTTAAAATAAATGGCATTCGTTCTACCCACACAGTGTGTTTATGTACTTATTGCATTTAGTAGAAATAAAAAGTCACTTTGAGATGAAAAATTCCTCTCATGTATTTCAGGATGGAATAAATTGCCTTGAAGGAAAAAATGTTGCCATTCATTCCCATTTAGTGCAAGGTAACCTAGACAAATGACTTACATTATATTCCTACTTCTTAAAGCTGAAGTTTAGGTAAGATGAATTCAACAATGTGAGTAAAATTCTGGAGAACTCTGAAGTATCACAGGAAAGTACTTTTTGCCATGAATATATATGATTTTAAATCAAGAGCAACAGGCACAAAGTTGTCTTTCATTTGCTGTAAAATCTAAAGATTCCCTTCCTCAGTCTCATTTGAATAAACGATATTTTTCTTTGAATTTCTATTGGTTTTTATTTATTTATGCACACTGGAACAGTACTAAAACACTACATTTGATTCCTAGAGTGAAGAAATTAAAAATACTTCAGTGAGGACTGTGGAGTAAATATAATGTGGAAACAATGATTGCATGTTTGACATCCCAAATCCTACGATTAAAACAAACAAAAAAGCCAGTTGCAATGAATTGCAGTAACAAAGTTGACAACCACACACACATACACACAAACACACAAACAAAAAGAAAGACTGCTCTATATTCTGGATTGTGAGCCTTCTGTGAACTGGAAGTACTTTGGAGATGCAGCCAGGAGTGCTAGAACACTGCTTTTTGAAGACAAACACACACTGTAACCTGAAAATTATTTCTAAAAGCATATGAATGCAGCAGCAGTGACTACAAGGGAAAGTGAGTTAAAACTAACAAATAAAACCAGTTCAAAATATCTTGAGGTTTAATATTATGAGATTAGCCACAGTAATCCCTTTATCAAGAAATAAATTAAATTGAACCAGCTGCACACACTATAGCTCTTTCTTATAGTATCGAAAGAGACAGACTTTGCAAAGCATAGTTTGGGGATAAAATCAGAAGTCTTTCCTGTACCAACTGTATTTATTCCTGTGACTATAACAAATTCTGGTTCAAGCCTTTAATAAGCCATATCATAGAATCACAGAATTGTCAGGGTTGGAAGGGACATTAAAGATCAGCTAGTTCCAAACCCTCTGCCATGGGCAGGGATACGTCCCACTATATCAGGTTGCTCAGAGCCCCAGCCAGCCTGGCCTTCAAAACCTCCAGGGATGGGGCTTCCACCACCTCTCTGGGTAGCCTGTTCCAGTGTCTCACCACCCTCATGGGGAAGAACTTCTTCCTAACATCCAACCTAAATCTCTCCTCCTCAAGCTTATGTGCATTCCCCCTCATCCTATCGCTGCCTGACATCCTAAAACGTCCTTCACCAGCCTCCCTGTAGGTCCCCTTCAGATACTGGAAGGCCACAAGAAGGTCTCCTCCGAGCCTTCTCTTCTCCAGACAGAATAATCCCAATTCTCTCAGCCTGCCCTCATAGGAAAGGTGCTCCAGCCCTCTGATCATCCTTGTAGCCCTTCTCTGGACATGCTCCAGCACGTCTATATCCTTCCTATATAAGGGAGTCCAGAACTGGACACAGTACTCCAGGTGAGGTCTCACGAGAGTGGAGTAGAGGGGGAGAATCATCTCCCTTTACCTGCTGGCCATGCTTCTTTTGATGCAGCCAAGGACACGGTTGGCTTTCTGGGCTGCAAGTGCATACTGGTGACTCATGTTGAGCTTATCATTCACCAGCACATCCAAGTCCTTTTCCTCAGGGCTACTCTCAAGCCACTCACTGCCCAGCCTATATCAGTGCTTGGGATTGCCCCAACCCAGATGTAGGACCTTGCACTTGGTCTTGTTGAATTTTATGAGGCTGGCATGGGCCCACCTCTCCAGCCTGTCAAAGTCCCTCTGGATGGCACCCCTTCCCTCTAGCGTATCAGCCGCACCACAGAGCTTGGTGTCATTGGCAAACTTGCCATGGAGGTTTGCATTGAGGTACTTACATTGGGACTCTATGAAGCTGACTTTCTGTCTGGAGTGGCTGGAATTCCTTTGTGCAGCTCTTCTGGTGCTTTCCTGCCAACCTGTGATCCTTGTCCAGGCTCTGGGCATCTATTGCTGGCATTGGCATCAAACTGGTGCATCCTACTGGTAGTAGGATGGATTGAGGTTTCCCCAATCCTAGTGAAACTAGGATATTAATAGAAATGACTGTTTACAAGAAACATTTTTATGAGGCATTTTGGAAGAATAAAAGCAAAAAAGGAAGAGTTCTAGACTCACAAGAAGAAAAGCTGGTGTTCTACAGCTTTGAACACCTAGAACTGAAATAAGTGACTGAGGAAATTTCACCCAGCAGCAGAACATCGTGATGAACACTATGATTTTAATTGGTAATAGTCAAATAAACTTAATGGTTGCAAAAACATCTGTGATGAGGAAAACAATGCACCCACATTTAATCTAGAATTTTGATGCTTTTCTTTTGTTAGTGATAATGTTAGCAGACTTCAGTTTAGAGTCCGTCAGCCTATTATTTAGGAAATCTAATATGCTTGGCTACATGTTACGTGGCAAAAAGATCTATAAGAGAAATGCAAAAACAGAGAATAAACAAGATGGGAAAATATGTTTCCTTTTTTACTGCATTCACTTTGTCAGAATCTTCTTTATTAGCAACTGAAGAATGATGTGCAAGCATAAACATTAGTTCTCTCATCTTGTTTTCTTTTTAGTTCTGTATTTGGAGAATTTATCTATTGCTGGATCACTGTAGGATTTTAGTCACTGAAATGAAATAGAATTTATTACTGTGATTTATGTCAACATACCAAAGGTGTCTTAAATGTGTGAGAAAACCAGACAATTTTAGATGCCAGAGTCTTAGGTAAAGAGAAGAATTCTATTTGACTACAGCCCTTAGTCTCAAGCTAATAAAAATTTCCCCTGAAGACATATTCTAAGTGATGTTATGAGTTGCCTTAACTAGTTAAATAAGAAGTTCAAAAGTTCAGGTTTATTTTGTCAGAATACATATTTCAGTACCATAAACAGATTATTGTCCATCTTAATTTAAAAATATTGCAGTTTTCTCCAACTGAAATGACTAAGGAAATTTATCAAAATCGTGTTGTGCAGAAGAAAACAAAAGAAATATTTTCTTCATGGGGTAAAAAAGTCCTCACCTTCTTCACTGCAGAGTTCTTTGGAAATTTAAGTTCATTATGACCGTATTTGGCACTTCAGTTAGAATTACCAGACTCTGTTCTGAAGATTGTGTATTCAGTTTTGTTTCTGTGTAAGACTGAAGATAAAACTAAAAATCTGGATAAGTCAGCAACTTCTGAGTCATTTTCTCCTTGACAGATAGCAAGTAGATCTATTTACCTACATATTCATCTATTTTGCATTTTACTTTCATGAACTTAAATAGTGACTATCAGTATAGTGCAAACTCATATTCTCTATAGCTACAATTGAAATTAAGTCAATAATAAAGTTGAGACTAATTTCAATAACCTGCTGTAAACATTCAGTTTTATTCTGTTCATACTTATGTACCGGTTTGAGTTGAGAGAGAGTTAATTTTCTTCCTAGTAGCTGATACAGTGCTGTGTTTTGGATTTAGTGTGAGAATAATATTGAGAAGACACTAATGTTTTCTTGTTGCTAAGTTTTTTTTAGTTTCCTGTGCTCTGTCAGAGAGCAGGTGCACAAGAATATTCGTTATTAGACTATTTTAACTCATGCGTTCAACAACTTTTTTTTCCTGCTTCCCATCGCCTGGTGTAAGAAGCAGTGAGTGATACGCTTTGTTGTGGTTAAGTTGATGGCTGAGGTTACACCATGGCAGTTTATATATAAACACTCGTATATATAAGAATTATTTTAACTATATTATGTGCACAATCTTCCAGAGAAAAATTTCTCTTATTTGAAGTAAAAAACAATCATTCTCTTGCAAATCCAGTCCATCCTGCAAGGATTCTGTTGTTAAAAACATTACCTTTAAATTGATCCCTATAAAATTAAGCAAGAAAGGCTAATATTTTTAGATGTAATGATCTAACTTGTACTAAATGTACTGCTTGATGAAAGTTATTTTCTCAACCTGATGCCAGGTCTTGAGCCCCCCACAAAAGTGATTGCACTTATGGCTTGTTTGTATGTTAGTGTGTGTATGTGTGCGTGTATGCATGAGCACCTGCATAACAACACAGAACTTCTAATTATGACTGCTTCCAATTTTACAATTATTATTTTTAAATCTAACATATATCACTGACTCTTACAACAGAGGGGTTTAAGATTTACCCTAGAATTACAAATACATCACCTATTTTCTTCTTCATTTTCATTCATTAACAATGAGAAGTGGTCTGATAGTTAGGAAAGTTCCAAAAAGAACATCACTGTATTCAAACATCACCTCCAAAATTGAGCTAAACACTGAGATGCAATCTTATTGTATGCAATTTACCTGAAATGAAATAATTCTTTCCCTATATTGTTGTCTTCATTTTGGGACATTTGCCCCATTTATAACTCACATTTTCAAACTACTTTTCAGTATGTTTCTAAAAAATACCACATATTTTATACAATGGCATAGAACATTTCCTTGATTATCTACCATCTAGAGCTAAATAGATGTTTTCTTTATGCTTTTGAAATTTTTTGATTTTTTTTCCCTCAAAGATGCATAATTATTTGTATAAATACTCAGGCATATTAGTGCCTTTAAATCATGTGACCAATATGCATAATGTCAGTGAATATAATAAACCATAGGATCTTAAAAATTATCAGTGTTAGATTCTGTCATGTTTAATTAAATGATGGATAGGGATAGATAAAACACGGCCTTTGGGGGAGACTATTTCACAATCAACAGTGTATTTACAAACTCAAAAGTCATTCTTTATCTGAGGAGTTATAAAAATTTTTTTTGCAAATATATATACACCAGAAATTAAAATATATGTCTTCCTTGTGTATATACAAGTCTTATCACATAATTTTGAGTCTACTGTTCAGAAAATTATAAAAAGAAAACCATTTAACACATCTGGGAAGTAGTATTCTCAATTTTCAATATGGGAAGTCAGACATTTTAATAATGTACGCTCAGTCATTGTAGAAAGGTCACCCCAGATGGTGCAGATGATGCACATGGCAAAGAGGAAGGCAGACAGAAAGCAGGTTTAATATAATAGAAATAATGCCTCATCAGTAAGTCTGAGTGATGTGAAAAAGCATACATTAAAAAATTATTATACTAGATCATTATATAGAAAAATCATCTACTGGTAGACTGTTTTCTTGTTTGGGCTACAGGAGATGTATTAGTTCAGAGATGGCTTTACACAATGGTTAGAAAGAAGGGAAATGCAGCAACATTTCTACAAACTGTCAATGAGTAGAGATATTGGCTGAGTGGGATATCACAGGGTAATGGCCACGGTGAAAATATAACAGCTGTGTTTTGCTTTTAATGGAGGAGGATCTGGAAAGTAAATACATAAATATTACTCACTATATTTCTGTTAAACTCTAATGTGAGTTATACAGGTGCCCTGGAGCTTTATAACCATCTGGGTACTATGCTAGCTTGACAGCCTATGGACAGGAACAACAGTCCTGCCAAGAAAAATAACTGAAAGCAATCTGTGTTTCACCAGCCTGAGAAAACAGCACAGCTTATTTTTCAAGTGCAATCCACAGTTCATTATAACATTCTGTTGCTTAACAATATTATCTGACTCCCTGTAAAGCAACCACTTAAAGAAACTAGTTAGCAGTCCTATGTACATCAGCTTCAGGCAGCAATTTGTCCTAGAAATAAGACAGAAACTGATGCAAACTGATATGTGCACAACTGCATCTCTTCCACTGATTATTCTTTTCAAATGCCTTCCCCTGTCTCTACAGATCAAGTGCAGTGTGGTCACCATTATTATTTTTCCTTTGCCTCAAATGCACCTCTTCTAAACTATTTTCAGGAGTGGAATATATGCATTAAGGCTGTCAGCTTAATTCTTGCCTGGTATAAACTGCCATGATTATACCAGTTCAGAGCTTGCTCCTTTTACTTTCTCTTGCCTCTTTATGGTTTTTTGCCATTAAGACCCTTCTGTCATTTCATTTCTGCTATGATGAAATTCAAGTAGCTCTTTCTGAAGGACATGTCCTTATCTACAGGCAACATAGATTTGAGATTTCTGGGCCCTCTAATGAGGTAATAACACTTTAAACAATCTCGGCTGCATCGTGATCCTTATGAACATTCAGGAAAATTAGGTTCCTGACTAAAATTATTTTGACAATAAAAATTATATAAAGAAAGGTGTTTCATTTTTCTTGGAGATAATTTAAATAAGAAGTCTGAGTCTTGAAATTTAATAACAAATGTGTACATTTTCAGGGTCATATATGACTATTTTTAGTATTTTCACTAGAAGTTTTTGTCATGCTTCAAAAGGAATTTTGAGTCCAAAAGATTTGAAAGTATCTTTGCATTACNACCTCCCTAGACCTGCTGCTCCTGCCTCTCCTGATGCAGCCCAGGATGCGTTTGGCTCTCACTTCCAAGACTATTCACTCCATGATCTTCCCAGGCACAGAGGTGAGGCTCACTGGCCTGTAGTTCCCTGGGTCATCTTTTCTACCCTTTTTAAAAATAGGGGTGATGTTACCCTTTCTCCAGTCACCTGGGACTTCACCTGACCTCCACGACTTGCCAAATATGATGGAGAGTGGTCCTGCAACAACATCAGCCAATTCCCTCAAGACCCTAGGGTGTATGTTATCAGGGCCCATAGACTTATTCTGATCAAGTATCAGTAGGTGGTGCTGAACCTGTTCTTCACATACAGTGGGAGGCCCCTCACTCCCCCAACACTTATCTAGGGCTACCAAGTCCTGGTCGTTGCAGGAAGTTTGGCTAGCAGTAAAGACTGAAACAAAGAACTCAATATGTAAGGAAGTTCTCACAGTCCTGATAAATTAAGTCAATATGAATCAATCAAGTTCATTCCACAGATCCAAGCCCTAAGCTCTGTTTACTCATGTTTCTGAAAACTAGATAAAATTTCTAACAATGTCATTCTTTTCATTTTGTCAAATTTCCTTTTTCATATCCACTGCATTCTACTTTGTATTTCACTTCCCAATATTAGCACACCATTGTTTTTCCTTTTTGCATGCAGTTCACGTGAATTGAAAAGCAGAGAACCTGGAAAGAATGAAGCAAATGGATTCTGAGAGCTGAAGCAGTACAGATGCACAGGACAAAAAACCCAGAAATTTTAGAGACCACATAAAAGCTGTATGTAGTGAATACCATGACCACAATGTGTAGACCTGCTCTAAAATCCTTTTCAAAGGAAGGTGCAAATGGTATTATCTTTTCATATAAGAAATAGCAAAGGGGAAACTGCATTGATACATCTTCCAATTCTATCTTTTGCAGTTCATGTTCTAGTCAAGGTTAAAGGGAGCTTATTCATCTTGCTACTAGCTGATTTCGCCTACTTTTTCTACCATTGTATCTCTTCTCTGACATCACTTTTCAAGACTGTCCACTGTATTATCTTCTTTGCATCCTATTGTCAGCTTGTCATGCTGTATTCCTGTAGGAATTTTTATTTGTTCTCTTTATTTTTCTTTTTCCTTACATTTTTCTTATAACAATGGGTTTCTTTTTTCCCCATGCTTTGTGTAAATAGTATTTATTTTTTATTATTATCTTTTCTTATTTCCTGTTTTCTTCTACTACCTTGATATTTATACATGCTTTAAAATGTTTGATAAAAAACCTAGTTGGTTGAGGCGATATAACTTCTGTATAAGATACAAACCAGGTTTTATGCTTATTAGATATTGACAACACTGTAGACTCATAAAGCTTATAAACAAGTGGCTTGAATGTCTCTTCCTATTAGCAGTATAGAAAAACATTCAGCAGATTTGCTGTAAATACTGCAACATGTATGCAACAACACAGTTGATGCAAGTATTTTAATATTAGGATGAAACCAATTTGCTGAAAACACAAATTACAGAAGGCAGTTGAGCCAAGTCATAACAGGAGAACTAAGTTACAATCAATTATGTACTGTATGCAACTGAAATACTGAATAAATCAATGGGGATAATCAGAACATTGCTAAGTAGAAACAACACCCTAAAAAGTATAACATTAAAAGTCATGAAGAAATAGGTTTGTAGAAATATCATTCTTTGTAATATCTGTCTGCTGGCCTCCTTACCTTGTTTCTACATGATTTTAAATCTGCTTTAAAAAAATGCTTTTTTAAAGTGATAAGCAGTTTTCCAGAGGTTTTTACCAATTACTCCCCCAAACTCACAACAGTATCTCTACTGGTCTTGAAATACAATTTGCAGGTGCCATCAAAAATCACATCTGAACTAAATGTTTTACCAATATACAGGGTGATGCTTTCTCTGAAATATTTCAGATTCTTCATAAAAAGCTACTAACTTCCTCAAGCTTAACAGCCTGAGATATGTGATTCTTTACCTTACATTAATTCATAACAAATATCCTATCTTATATGTTCTGTATCATCTGTTGAAATAGCCCACCTTTTCTCTACCATCTCTGAAGAGAAGCTGAACAGCCAAGGCAAAGTCTGAACTTAGATGATGTTCACTCTATCGCATTTGATGTGATGATTCTATTGAAAGCAGGATCTAAATATGCTCAAGAATCTTGGACAGCCATGAGAGTGTTTATGATATAGATCATATGAACATATTAAAAATGATCTGTGCACATTAGGCCATAGAAATTCCATGTAAAATCAAATTCTCCAAGCTGTACTGAATCACTCTTTTGGCCACTCAGCTCCATGGACTACCCCCATGAGACTGCAGTAGTTTTATACAGAATCAAAATATGATGCTGTCATTTATATTTAGATACAGTGATGTTCTGAATAAGATCAGGCATGTAATGGGGAATATATTTTATTAGACCAACTTACATAAGGAATATTGGCACATTTTCAGATGTACAAGGTTTTATTTTTCCAAGTATTACATCATGATCTGAAGAAAACCAGACTTTAATCAAATAATTTCCAGAGCTGATTATGCCTCAAAAAGACTGGGCTGTGTAAAGACTCCCCTCCATTTCAGCTACTGAGCCATTATCTCAAGTGTTATAGATTATTTAATTGCGGTGAGAAAGAATGAGTGTGTAGCAGGAGAAAAGAAACACTAGAACAAACAAACAGAAAAATCTCAGAAAATCCTAATTCAACAAATATTCAGATAGAATTGTTGGCAAGTCATAGAAAATGACCCCTCAGAAAGGTAAATCTAGATCAATGCTATGCTGTTTTCTAAACTAATACAGGAAATCTTTCAAGGCTTTCATGCCTCAAACTTTTAGCTGAAATCAGCCATCAGATAGTGAGAAAGAAAAATGAAAGAATTAATGATTCCTATAGGAAATTCTGTTTAATGGAAGAATGTAAAGATTCAGCACTGTGGGATTTTATTTTTTACTTGTTTTTTATTGATAGGAGGGGAATATGAGGTTGTGTCTCTGCATGCATCTGTAAAGACAGATGGATCAGTTTGGTGCTTTTCAATGCAGTGAAATAAACTTTGAGATCAGGGAGAAACTGCTACCTAGAATTTTTATTTCTTATACCTATACTTGCCTTTTGAGGTTTTTTCTTTCCTTCTTTAATCTTTAATAAAATTTTTTTAAACGTGTTGTAGTGTTCTTCCTTGTCTGAGGATATGATCTTTATTTTATTGAAATTAACTGGGGTTTTTTTATGCTGCAGATATGGATTTTTAGGTTTCTCATGGGCACAGGTTTCCTACTATCTGCAGATCTGGAAGGAAGCACTCTAAACTAGTAATAAGAATTTACTTCTAGAGCAGAGTCTCTCAGCTCTTGTATCAAAACCATGACAACAGTGGATCACAGAAGATAATATAGTTTCAAAAATACTTAGCAAACTAAACCAAAAAGCAGGTAAAGGAAACCTCAACCGTTACATTTACATTGTGTTTTACTCATCTAGTTCAACTAGTCTTTGCAAGCTTCTTGGAATATATGAAAAACTCATTTAACTTATTAATGATATACTTGTACTTTCACAGTAAAAGTAATTTAGTGATTGATTGTTTTCTTCAACTAATTGACCACCACCTTGGAACGACTGAGAATTATTAATCTAGGAAATCATCAGTAACTCTACACAGTTGGTTCATGACATTTGTTTACATTAAATAATTTTGTACACCAACTCTGTAATACCGTAACAAAATTATTCCATTTTAGCAGGGAATCACAAAGGTTGCTTGAATGCCTTTTAATAAAAAAAATAATTTAAGTTTGGCTCTGGTGGCTCAGATCAGAAGCAATATTAATGAATCTCTTCTTTTTTTCTTCTTTAACATGTTTAAGGGAAATTGCTGTCTGGGAAATAAGGTCAGTTTTCAAGATGAAAGTGTATTTTAAGCTTATCTGAATGATCTTATCATAAGGGGACATGACTTTTGTAACTTTGTTTACTTAGAATACATAAGTGCTTACTGGGAGCAAACCTCTAGGAAACAGAAGGTGAGAGATCCCTCCCCCCATCACACACAACTAAAAGACTAAGAGCATGTTTATCTTTTAATTTCAGAAATTTACTATGTGAAGCTGACCTGATCATTTTTTAAAGCATATAAAGTATGAAGAAGGCTTGCTTTTGGCAAGGAACTCTGCTCTTTTCCCTTGCTTGTCTTCTCTTCCTTTTCTTTCTCATTAGATTCCATGTTATAGTTCAAAGAGAATAAAAAAGTACTGAATTTTTTTCTTCTTTAGTTCTCCAAACACAATAAGGGCTACTTGAGCTTGAACTGTAGGCTTCAGCTGTGACTTATGTTGCTCTGGGATGCCAAGGTTCAGAATTGTTCATGTCTTTTCTAGAGTTTTATTTCATGCTCCTTCAAAAAGTTATATTTGAATTATGAATAATTCTAAGAAAAAGCAAAACAAAGCAATATTTTTTTATGAATGAAGCTCAAGTGTGGATAATGGAAAAATAGGCTTTTGGGTAAGGAAAAAAAAAGTGTTGTTCTTCTAATTAACTTCTGCAGTAATGATATGAGTTAGAAAATAAAATAAAAAAAAAACAACAACCAAAACAAAACAAAAAAGTTGAGTTTTCTCAGTGTTTTGACTCTATGTATATATATATATGATTACAATGCTCTCATGGTTACAAAAAATTGGTCGTCTAAGTTGTTACTGCTAGTAAAATAACTTTTTGAGATTATTTTCTGCAATTGATAGCAATTTCAACACATTCTAATTAATTCATTTTCTTAGGAATGTATTTGTAGACTTTCTGCTTTAAAATTCCTTTATGGAATGAATAAATGTAGTAAGTTATTTTCATAAATACATGTTAGTTTTAAGAAATGTAAGCTAGACTCAATGATATTTTTACTTAGAAAATTTCTTCTTTGGGTGAGATACCACTTTGAACAATGTCGATGTCCAAGGAGTTCTTTCTGTCTTAAAAAGGATCAGAGAATCATTTGGGTTGGAAAAGACCTCTAAGATCAACAAGATCAATCATTAACCTAGCACTGCTCAACAATAAACCATGTCACTAAGCACCACATCTACATCTTTTTAGTATCTCCAGGGACGATGACTCTACCACTTCCCTGGGTAACAGAAGTGCTGGCAGAAGGAGAGCTCCCTGGGGCTCTGCAGCATACATGCCTGAGCCCTGCAGATGACTCTGTGCCTGTAGTAGGCAAACAGCAAAGTGCAAGCCCAGTGCGCAAGGGGCAGGGCTGCTAGTGGCTGGGAAGAGGCTCTGCACATGTGAGTGGGAGAGCAGCCCATGAGGATAAAGAGCGGGAAAGCAGCTCCTCAGGAAAAAGGGCGGGAAGAGGCGCTGTGCGTGTGAGGGGAGAGCTGCAGCCTGAGAGGAAAGGATCAGGACCTGTGTGAGGGTAGGGGAGCTGGACCCACTTGAGGAGAGGGGAGCCTGAGCAGTCTGGGGGGAAGAGAGGGAAGGGGAGGCAGAAGCTGTCTGAGGAGAAAGAGCAGGAAGAGGTGCTGTGCACATGAGCGGAAGATAGGCCCCTCAGGAGAAAGGGCGGGAAGAGGTACCGCACACATGTGAGGGGAGAGCTGAAGCTGGAGGGGAAAACCCGACCCATCTGAGGGGTGGGGAGTGGGAACATTCTGAAGGGGGGGAAGTGGGATCTGTCTGAGGTGAGGGGAGGCAGAAAGTGTCTGAGGAGAAAGAGTGGGAAGAGGCCCCGTGTGCGTGTGAGGACAGAGCTGTAGCTCGATAGGGAGGGAGAGGGACCTGCCTGAGGGGAGGGATGTCTGACTCTGCCTGAGATTAAGGGATCCTGACCCATTTGACAGGAGGGGAGCTGGACCCATCTGAGGCGAGGGAAGCTGAACCTGTCTGAGGGCAGGGGTGGAGGACCCATCAGATGGCAGAGGAGCCAGACCTGCCTAAGGGCGGGGGAGTCTCACTGGTCTGAGGGGAGGGGAGCAGGACCCTTGTGAGGGGAGGGAAACAGCACCCATCTGAGGGGAGGGGGAGCCAGACCCATCTGAATTGTGGGAATCCTGACCGGTCTGAGGTGGGGGTACAGGACCCATCTAAGGAGAGTGGAGCCTTGAGCAGTCTGAAGCGGGGGGAAGCAAGACCCTTCTGAGGGTTGGGGAATGGGACCCGTCTGATGAGAATGGAGAGGGGACCCACCTGGGGAGGTAGTGGACAGGCAGAGTCAGTGCTGTCGGGGGAGAGTCTGTGATCACCTCCTGGCAGCCTGGGGTCGGTACTGTTGAGGAAGGGTCCGCAATCTCCTCAGGGAATGCTGGCAAGTGGGGGTTGGCCATAGCCTTTGTGGGGAGGGTCTGCGACCATCTCAGCATGGTCTGGCATCGGCACCATTGGAGAAGGGAATGCGATCGCCTTGAGTAGGGCTGGTGGCGAGGGGTCAACCAATCTCCTTCTGGAGATTTCGAGCACCGTGGGAAGGGCTGGGACTCAGGCACTGTCCTGACACTGCCCACTGTCCTGGGCTCAGGCAGTCAGCCATTGTCACGGAGGGAGCCTCTGGTCCAGCCGCCACCAGTTCAACCACTGCTGGGAGCAACAAGGAGCCCAGAGCAGCAAAGCATCCTTTGAACTCGTCCCTGCATTGAACACTGGAGCACCAATTTGGTGAGTAAAGCTGACCTATAGGGCTTTTCCCCAGCGGAGGGGAGGGGGTGGCAGCTCAGTTCAAATCTACTCTAGTTTATAGTTTAGACATTATGTATGTTTCACTTATCTAGGGTTAGAACTGGACAATTAAGTGATCTTATTTATAAATTGTCATGAGTCAACGACAGTGTTTATGATCTGAAAGTGATGACTCTCATGGAGTACAGACACTGGCAGAATTTGTAGGTACTTTGAAATGGTAATTAGTCTCTTTGTATCAGAGAGTTCTAGAATTCCGTTTGTGTAGGTAGTAATTGAAATGTTTATGGGCTTTATCACTTCCCTAGTAAGATCACCCGAGACTTAAATTCTGCAAGTCTTTTGTCTCCGTTTAAACTTGAGATTATCTCAAAATATCTAATGTCTGCTTTGTTCTTTTCCATACTTTAAAAACTTGTGCCTGTACTAATTTTCTTGGTAATGTCTCTGGCATTAATCTTGGATTATCTACTATTAATAGCTATACACATGAACGGTTGTCAAAATATTATTGTCAAAATGACTACCTAAGAAGTTTCCAAATGAAAAAAGCTACCTGATTTAGTCAATAGAAGACATAAAAGCAAATGAAGAGAAAGGCACCTTTTATTTCCATGTGTATAAACCACATCCTGCATAAATCTTCAATATGGAAAAGTTCATCTTTACTCCATTAATTTAAAAGCTATCAGATTCCCATTTCAGCAAATAATAACATTTAAAAAGCAACTGTTACTACATGTAGGGAGAAACTTATAATTCTTAATAGAGACTTAAATATTGTATGGCTTTTATATGCAGTACATACTGTGTCTGTGTTTTGGGTTGTAAGTGCAATTAATTAATAAATACTAAATTATTGATGTCTTAATTCCCAACCCACTTGGAGAAAGTCAAACATCTAAAATTAAATCCATAGCAGTCACAATTGTGAAAAAAAGATAGGTATAAACCAGCTGATAGAAAATACCAATCATGCAAGAGGTCTAAATCCTACCTTGGAAGCCTAACCTGGCACACCAAGTCAAACACTGCACCTCTATGTGCTCTACATAAATATATTAACTCTCTGTTCACAACAACTATTTTGATTGTCTGAAGGAAAACAGTCCAAGACTAGTTATTACAGAGGCAGAACCATTTGAATAAGGTTTATCAGTTCTGGAGCTAGTTTGGTCAGCACTCGCTCAGGGAACTCAAGATAAGTCCACCCTATGTGTGTAATGTGGGGATATGGAAACAAGTTGAAAATGTGTATGATCAAATGTAGATCATTCCATCTGTCTTAGTTATCTAGACACCTCTTTATAGGGATCTTTATATAGAAGGTTAATATTAGTCTGAAAAAAAATTCTAAAAAGAATTCTGAAAAAATAGTTTTTCTCCATTTGCTATAAAGACTAGCTCAAATAATTCTGATAAATATGTCTATATAATGGGTATCTGATAGCTATTTAGGAGTCTTGGCATCTAGCCTTGTTTAGACAACCACTGCCATTCCAGTGGCTTTCCCCCACCTCCTCCAGAAGGGTATCTTAAGTACAATATAATATCTGCCAGTTCCATCTTGATACCATAAAGTATCAAAAATTGATGAATACTATAGATTTCTACATATATATTAAAATAATTGCATAAAACCAAAACCCACCTTTTAAGCTTTATTTTACAATTTTGCATCTACATTTCGTAAAGAAGGTAGCTAATATAGAAAGATATAATATTTATATTAAAAATCAAATAAATATCAATGCTTATTAAATGATTTTGTTCATGCATATTTATTAACCTATTACTAGTTGCAAGTTTGACTTACCTTGTTTCTAGTTAAGAATAAAGAATGGTCCATGTAAGCAACATAGTCTTCTTAATAAAAAAAAATTTCTTTTTTTTTTTCGTGATCACTAACTACAGTGCTATTTATTTATGTGTAGCAGATAGCTTATACAAATCAGTAAGGCTAATGAAGGTCTCTAGTCCTCCAATCTTGGGACCACTTGATTTTCCAAGTTTTTAATAAACCCTGAGACTTACAAGTATGATTGTATGATTTGCTCTTAAGTAAATAATTATTTATTCATTGACATATACCTTAATGTCCTGGGAGAAGTGTGGTCTGGACTAAACCACTTCTATGTTTTCTGGATCTGGTAACATTATCAAAGACAATGCCACCAATCTGTGGTCTGGGGCTGAAACTGTGATCTCACTCTTCCCAGGAAAGGCTTAATCAACAACCTTGATGAGCTGTCAGCTCGCTGAGGGTTTTATTCCTTGTCAGACAGTGTGATGTGGTTTAGTTTTCTTTGGTGATTTCACTTCTATATTCTGAAATGGGACTAAAGAACTATATTTATCATACTTACAAAAATGTTGGTATATGTATTTGGCAGAAGGAAAGTGTAAAAGACAACTCCATGCTTAGGATATAAGCATAACACTATTTTTGTGAAGGCAGAAAGAACTCTCCAATGTATATATGGTAGTGCAAAATTATCTGTCATGTGGATTTTATATTTAATGTTTATACTCTCAGTACTATCTCTTTTGCTACATGAACACAAACCACTGCGTATTTAACCTATGTGATCCCAATTTCTTTTTTTGTTGGTTTTTTTTGGGGTGGGGGTGTGGTGTGGTGTTCATAGTTCTTCACAGTTCACGTCAGAAAAGAACTCTTCTTTAGGGTTATGTCTTTATGCACTGCTTAAATAATAATTCAATGGAGTACATTTTAATAGAAAGTTTTCTGTAGAACATCTAGCTCATCTGATTGCCCTCTAGGATAAATCCTTTTACTGCTGCAACATTAGAAATATAAGACCTGGGTGCAGAAATTGTGTTGTGCTAAATGTGTCAGTGGTCTAGTCAGAGAACTCTGGATCTGTTAAGACAAGATCTGTAAATGACAATTTCCTGGTGTTTGGATGTCACTCCACCAGCCTTTCAAAATATAAAGTAGAAATAAATTTCTTTTAAAGATTAAGAAAATAAAGAGGAACTCTCATCCATTTATTAGCATGCACTCTTAGAGAACGAAATTACATTTTCTTTTGAGTTGAACTCTCACAGCAGCTGTGCATAAAAATGAAGTGCTCAAGACATTTGTAATATTTACGATATTTTAAATTTGACACCATTTTTCTACAGCTCATTGTTAAGAGTGTATGCAAAACAAAGATATTTCTGCACTGGAGCAGTTCAAAGCAGGGAGTTAATTCAAATCCTCATTTGCTTTTTTGTATTCATGACTTAAGATACTTCAAGGCTATTCTTGCAAGTTCTTGTTCTGCTGAATCAGCTTTAGAGAAGCATCATTGTTCTTGGAAACTGACATAGGTTACAGACTGCTTAAGGAATGTGAATTAAGTGCACTGCTGTGTAAGAATGAGTAGAAGAGTTTGAAAGTGGTTTTGTTTTGTTTTTTATTCTGCCCAATCAACTCTCTCTGTCTCTGTAGTGTCTATATTCAGATTAACCTCAAGCTTCAAAGAGTTTTTAACAAAGCTTCGAAGCAGGCAATTTACGCATCGTTATTACTCTACTTTGAAATCACATGTCTTTATTCAGAGTGCAAACATTCTTAAAAGAAGGATTGAAATCTAAAACAAAATTCCAAGAAATTGAATTACACTGGGAAAAACCTGTTACAACTCCATCTTAGGTAATTCTTTTCTTTATAGCGTTGACACAATAGGAATTCCGGGTCATTTTGTCATAACATGTAAAGTACAATGAGCTGTATTTTCCACACAGGCCTGCAGATAAGTTCAAGAGGTCACTACGCATTTTCAAGTGTTCATTTCCATTCAGCAAAAAAGGGAACAATTAAGATGAACAGAGCTGACATGATATAGTTTGTTCTTCTGCAGGACAAGTATCTGCTGCGTAGATTAAGTGGGCCACCACACGATATTTCTATAAGATTAAAAATTACTGCAGAGAAGACAGATTAATGGGTTGTCCACTGTTACCCTCCTTATGGTTATATATCAGTGAAAATCAGCATTCGTGCTGCATCCTCAATTCTTCTTCTTAAATGTCCATGTTTCATGATACTCTGACAAAGAAGCAAGTCGTATGAATATCCATGCTGTGTCTGAGTTTCAACAGACCGAGACGTGATTAATGGATGGTACTAGACACTTTTAACCTTACGGTGCTATTCAGCTGAAGGTGGTAAAGTGCATTTTTCTGTTATAATTAAAGTCTGTGTGGTTCCAAATTCACCAGTATTTCCAAATCATAATGTGTCTGCTGCAGATGGACTATTAGTGAAATAACCTGGCATCTGTACCAGTACAACATAAATGCCTGAATGAGGATGTACCTATTGAAATGTTTTCATCAAGTGACCGGATTGGTACAACACAGATATAGCCCTTTATTATCCACTGACGATAATGTATTAGAGGTATCTTAATGTTCTGACAGGAGAGAGTTGCAATTTTCCAAACACGCATTTATTTATTTAAATGTGATTGACCAACTTTCTGAGAACATATTCAAAATTTAAATATAAACATTGAAAAAAGCAGCAAGTCTACACTTTAAATAAAATCTTGGCCTTCCAATCAACTGTAAGAAAATTGAATTGCAGTATATCATCTTAAGACCCCTCTAATGGTGGACTTCTCATTTTACCTCTTCCATTTGGTACTATCTTCCTCTTGTCTCAATGTGGTGTCATTTGCAGACTTACTGATAGTGTATTTAATCCCATCAATCAGATTGTTTTTAAAAATCCTGAGGAATTCCATTCATGACCAGTTGCCAATTCGACTCTGAAATATTAACCACAGTTGAGTTTAGCAACTTAGACGGTTTTCCACCCATCTTGAGGCCTATTTGTCCACATCAAATCTTATCAGCTGGGACAAACATGTGAGAGGTCATATCAAACACCTTGCAAAAGTCAAGGTAAATGGCTGAATTCAAGTATCTTAGGAATTTAGGGTAAAGGAAATCTCTCTTCAAGAATTAACTAATGTGTTTATTTGCTGCTTCTGCCTAATCTATGTCACTTTGTCTGTTTTTGTGTTTCAAAAAAAGAATATTCAGAGGTCAAAATATTTCCCTGCGATAAACAATGTCTAATTAAAGAAACAATAATAAAAATGTTCACGTTAAAAGCAATAAAGGAATAATCTTTCCATATAGAATTTCTAAACCAATCTTTTTTCGTGGCCACAAATATGGGTAAAACATTAAATGTTTGAGTGTTGTATTGCAAATTGCAGCTATTCTAGGAGAAATTCAGCTCACTATGGAGCAAGTGACTGTGAAAGAGATTCATTTAATCTCAAGTCATTTAACGGGCATGCAGTCCGAGTTCAGGGTCTATACTTTCCTTATAATCAGTGAAAAGAGAGTAGGAGTGAGATATCCAGAGAGTGATTAATTCATGTTTAAATAGGTATTTATTAGAAGCATGATAAATATATACCTGTGGATGTTTCTCTCTTTAATGTCTGTTGAGGAAATTTAGATTAATAGCAAGGATATCTAATTTTAATATACTCAAACTGAGGTGAAGTTAATCTCATTACCTTTGTTAGCCCTATATGCACAAATATGTTTGATAAGGGCATTACAGAAACTATTTAACAGTGTACCTAAATAGTATAAAGTGTCACATTGAAGCAACCCATACAAACAACAATATGATGATATCTAACAGGTGTATTTTATTATTATTATTATTATTCCTGAGAAAGACTTTGGCCATTTTATTTAATCAGTTTACATCTGACTGCAAATTTTTCTAAACTTAGATTGTCAGAATTAGTAATGAAGATGTTATATGCATGCACAGTCCCTAACTTCTTTCCAAATTAATTCCTGATTAAAAATCTTTTTCTATAACTAAATGATGTTATTCAGACCACTGTATCTTATCATTCCTTTTGATATCACGAACAATTAAAAAAAAGAAAGCAGCTATGCAACCATCACCTGTATCCACTGTCCTGTTTAAATTATCTGCCTTTTCAGTTGCTACATTATTTCTCATCTATTTTTTTTGTACATAAAATTGTGGTGTAAATAATGTGTAAATAAGGTCCCAAGTAGAGCACTCAGTTACTTGTCAGTGTGCAACCAAGCAGAAGAAAGTTTTCAGAGAAAGTAGATATCTACATAAATGAGCTCAACCACTTCCATCTGAAATAACAAATATAAGTGAACAAAATCAAGTGAATCACTTTTTAAGAGAAACACAGTACTATGAATGAAATACATTCAAATTGTTCAGAGTAACATGGATAATTCTTCAATCCAAAGAAAATACAGTAATGAGGAAAAAAACCCACTTATGTCACTTGCAAAGCCAGGGAAGTCTTTTTCATGTAACATCTCCTGGATTACTGGAATCTAATCTCTATAGACCTAGTATCATGATAAAAGCAAATAGTTTTTTGTAGGAGTCTTAATTTCCTGTTACTTCCTTTTCACTAATGTATGTAAGTAGTCTTTATCACCTCCCACTTCAGTGACCCATATACACAAGGCATGCAGTTTATCTCAGATATAACCTGGGGAGGTCAAGTTCTCACCTTGGTTCTGTCCTGAAGTATCATAGCAGCTTTCCTAGGAAGCAATAATGTACATAATCCCTAGTAAAACTTCCTCTCCAGTTTAATATTATTGAGCTATGCAACATTCTTGTGATGCTGCCTTCCTTCTAAATTTTCGTAGATCACTACTTTGTAAGAAGTTTTTAGAGACACTTCCTCCTACCTTGTGTTAGTTATTTTATACTGACAAACAGCATAAGTGTTGGCAAATATTATTCACTGATAAGTAAAGAAATACTAAAGAAAGATGGTAGATCACCTCTGGCATCTGAATACATGAAGTGGTTGTGTTCAGTAAAATGAACAGATGACTCAGCTTTATTAATTGTGCCTCAGATGCTACTGCTTCAGAAAGGGAGTAACACAAAGGCACATTAGCAAGAACTACAAAATAGTTACCTAAGCGATTTCTGGAGAGATATTTCTGAATGCATGACGTTGTGTGTGAAAAAAAGCTCTGAATGTACTCGAAGAAAAATGGATTTAAGGTCATAGAGGCTATTAGGGTGGCAAGAAGGTTTAGAGGAGACATGTAATATGAAAGCACATTATGAACGTTATGAAAGTTAAAGACAAATAATTTGAGTTAGGAGGATGAAAAGTTATTAATAGAATACCTAATGGTACTTTATGAAAGGAGGAGTATAGTAGCAAAATCATGCTCTAAGCATTACTATCTCATCTGAGTTAAAGTCATAGTTAAACCATTGGAACAGGCTGCCCATGAAGGCTATGGCATTGCCACCCTGGAAATTGTCAAAAACAAGATGATAAGACTCTGGACAATCAACGCTTTGAAGCTAGCCTGCTTTGAGCATGAGGTTGGACCAGATGACCTCCAGGAGTAGCTTCCAACCTAAATTATTCTATCATACTGTGACTCATCTTGTCACAGATTGTTCTGAAATACTTGGCAGGCTAAAAGTTTTAAGAAATTAATATAGTGTTCAATGAAATAAATTTTTTAAGAGTTTTTAAATACGTAGTGAACATGACAGTTGAATAAGAATTTCTGTTCTGTAAGAAATTGTTCATTTTCTGTACTCCTCCACTCCCATAATGATAAAAAGCAATACATTACTTTTTAAAATTTTTCAAAACCAAAATTCTAAAATTGACATCAATTAAAAAAAAGTCTGTAGTGACCAAATAGTGTCCCTATGCAGAACCTTTTCCATAATATTACAATGTTAAAATGGAGTCCATAAGCCCTTCTCTCCAAAAAGCTCTAAATACAACATGCTGACTGTATAAGAATATTTGTTTACATTGCATCCCATTCTTCAGTGTGCACTATGTTACAGAAGTTTGAATACTACTGTTTCTGAATAACTCAATTGTTCATGATCACTTCTGTATTTCTATTACAATATGAGGTAAAATACTTAAAATATGTATGCTAGATAATCTGAATTTATATGGCATTCCTGTATGACTGTGCAGTAATGCATTTAATAGGATAGTGCCAAAAGCATTACAAATTATTTTTAAATCTACTTACGTGTTGAAAAGAAAATATATATTATGAAACAGAACAGACTACAGTAGAAAACTGGTTGAGCAGCTGCCTAGGGAACCCAAAAAGACCTCGGTAACTTCAAAGCTCTAGGATCCTTGCTTTTGTGGAAATGAGAGCAAACTGAACCACCTTAACAACTACTTAACCTTTGCTGTCTCTAAAACTCCAGTAGATAAACTCCTGTCATAATTTTCTCAACAAGTTTTTAGGAAAAAAATAGATTTGTTCTAAGATCTAGTTCTTAGGAAGTGCATAGAATTGAAAATCCTGTTTCACATTCTCTTTCACAGACATACCTAAAAATTCTTTATTTAAGATATTACAAGGCTTCTGTTTAGCTTAAATAATATCTTGGAAGTCACTTTTACATTTCACTTTTTTCATTTCAGTTTAGTACTAAACATTATTTATTTCTATTACAAGAGTTTTAAAATACATGCAACTAATATACTGATTTACTTTTTGTAAATTTGCCAAACTAAATTGAAATTACGTGCCTGATGAATACTTTTGTGGACATGGGATCATCTTGTACAAAACTATACATCCACAGTGCATGTAACTACTAGCAAACAACCACAACAGCAGCAAGCCAACTCTACTTCTTGACAATGATACTTAGCACTGGATGATATGTACTTCAGTGATGAAGTTGGTGAATTTACAGCCAGAGTAAATATGATCAGTTGATACACATACATGAAATGAATACCTCAATCAAGCATGACTGGTTCAATGTAATACAGGACAAATTAATATGCTGAATTTCATTAGCCTCAAATGCATAGAAGATTGATAATATAATATTTTTTCCTCCATGGTTGTAGCCTAAAAATACCAAAACACTAATTGCAAGAACAACAGATGAATATCTCCCTCACTAACAATTGAATACTATGTGATATAGTATTTCATAATATAAGCCATCAGGGAGTGAGGAAGTGTTCCTTATTTTAAAGGACAGAAGATTAATTTTTTGTGCTTTAATGGTTACTTAAACAGCAAAATATAAGTTTTATAAGAAATTCTACTGATGAATAAGCTGTTCATTTTATGTTCCACTCAGGGTGGAAAAATACATTCTTAGGAAAAAGCATATGGGTAATAACAATGTTCTGGGTTACATATTATATAGAAATTGGTCTGTATCTAACTTGTTATTAAAAGCGGGGG